>WPIO01000052.1:2482500-3061572 GCA_009760855.2 Cristatella mucedo | reverse complement strand
TCAACGCAGGTAAACAAGAACTGGACATGCAAGGTCCGGAGGACAAAACAAGTGATTGACAATGCCTGTTATTGTGACCGGTAGGCGATTCATCCCACGTCAAACATCTGTCGTTGACCTTGCTCTTCAGGAATGCATATTGCCCCAAAGTGTCTCTCTTGGCAGGTTGAGCTTTTTTTTGAGGGGTTATTAATGTGGACAATACTTCGGTGTATGTACCCGTAGTGTTGAAACGCTTGCACCTCCTTCTAAGCGAGGTTCGTTTGTGATCAACTGAACGCTGACGCTTGTAGCTCATGTCGACGCTGGCATGGCTTGCCGGGCGCCACTGTATCTTATTTTGGTTGCCAGGCAATCGCCACACGAGAGGAAAGTCAGCGCAGAGGGAGCTGCGCGAGCAAATTCGCATCCGCCTTGCTGCCGAGGACCGGTTGCAAGCAGCCCGAACAAGCTGTCACGACCTAGCTCAGAGGACTGGGAATCTGCAGCTCTGCAGATGCTCCCAGAGTAGTCCTGCTAACAAGCGAGCCGGAAGCGAGAGCAGTCATCATCATGCCGAGCAGAAGGAGGAGATGCGAAGCAGTGTGAAATCGCTAAAGGGTAAATCGCCTCGGTTCGTGACGTACCCAGTCCAACATTCGTGGTACCGGTTTGATGGAAAGGGTTGAGGCCATATTTTCCTTGGGCCACCGTACTTCCTGTTTGCTGCGTTGCTTAAGCAATGCTTCGGATGAACCTGTTGAGCACGTGGTCTCGTACGCATCTTCTCTATTCGTCGGCAACTGGCCCAGTGCAGCGCACCTATTGCTGCATGCGGATCTACCGGTAGCTTTCGCATTATACTGCATTCTTCGTGACTTGTCTTGGACGCCCACTCTTTTTTTTTTTAATCGAGTCAAGCTAAAAGTCAAGGGGCAGCCTGGATCGAGCAGGCTGCAATCGTATAACGACAAAAGAAATGCATCTTGGGAGCACCTTGCTGTTCCTTCTTTCCCCGATGCTCACTGTGACCTCTATGACTAGGTCTTTGACGTACTGCAGTTGGCTACTTTTGGTGCATAAGTCGTCTTTTTGTTTTACCAGAGCTCATCTTATTGCCGAGCGGGTGAAATTTTACATCGGACCAGTGTGCCGTCGTGTGTGCTGGCATTGCCACCGATGTTCATCTGCAGCGTTTTACAGCAGATGAGCAAGCATTCAAAACGTTGCTTACAATTTGTCACAACTGGCTTCTCTGGACATCTTTGCCCAACCGAATCCTTTCGAGTCCTCTGTACGTTTCTGAGGGGAAAGAGCTTCGCTCCTAGTGTCTGCCCTGTTAGTCAGACCCAGGCGCGCCGGAGTGATGGACGGACGACTCGACTCGAGCTGCCCTCGCTGTAGGACTCACTGTAGGGTTCGAGCTTTGCTGCGACCAGCTGTGCAGATGCAAGATAACCCTCAGAGGGGTTGACACGAAATAAGTGTCGCATGAGTATACCCGTGGGCTAATCAGGGCCACGTTGAGACCGGTGCAGGGGCTGTCCATGGCACGGGCTTGTCCATGGGGCCATGACCCCACGTGGTACGGCGCTTGCCTCGAATGAAACTTGCTGCCCGGTGGCCCAGAGCCACGTGATCGGTAAGCTACCTAGTCTGAAGTAACCTGCATTAGCGTATGCTTATTGAATCCGGACAAGTGTGACAGAAGACGAAGGCCAAGTAAAAAAATTGGTATTTCTGGTTTATTGGCAAAACGAGTTACTTAATCCTGATCAAGATTGCTATTCCAATTTATGCAAAGTGAGTTACTTTACCCGGATCTCCCCTCCCTCTACAAGTTGAAGGCACTTACTACTGGGGGAAAATCGGTTTCGTGTGAGTGATGCCTCAAACAGTGCTCGTGTGTGAGCTGTATATCCTCATCGAAGCCTAGGTGCTACATCCATTTTATTGTGCGTATCGGAGAGCATGTGTAACACTTCTCTGCGAAGAGTCTGTGGTCTATCCAAGGCACTTGCAGTGACCTATGCTCCTGGGCTCTTGGCTATTTTCCTATTATCCTCCCATGCAATTGCATTCCTGCATGAATACTTGCTGGTCATTCTTTCGGAAGAATATGTTAGGAACTAGCCTCCTCTGAGATACATGCTTTACACCAAGCACCTACACTACTGTGCAAGACGGGTGTGATGCCCTTTGCCCTGTCAACTTGGCGATGCACACTTTTAAGCTACTGCTCTTGGCATACTTTCAAGCTTTGTCTACTTGCCCGTGGTCCTAAAACTTTTTGCCCAGGTTAGCTTCCAATAATGGGGCATCGATGAGGTGCTTCCAAGTTGCCTCGTCTGTCATGTCTCTAATAATCAACCCATATAATTATTAATCATTAGTACACATACCTCCACACATACTGCAAAAGGAAAGTACTTCCTGGCTAACGCTGACCAATGGGAAGAGAGCCTACTCAAATAGCACCGCGAATGGCTATTGCGCTAATTGCTGAGAACTATGAACATCCATTCACTTTTCCTTCTATAAAGATTCTGGTGTGAAAGTAGCACAAGATTCCCCCGAAGCAGGGCAGGCTCATCAGCCGAACATCCCTGGTTTGGCCCCAATGAATAAAGTGCTCACCTTAGATGGTCAAGGTCATTGCATTTGAGTCCGAGGTCGTGTGCTCGAGCCTTGTGGCATATGTGAAACAACTGAATAGAGAATAGTTCTCTTAGAGCGTTATGCAAATGAATTATATATTTTTCTTAGCCAAGTCAATGAATGATCAGACTGCCTTCTAAACAAAAGCTTTTCATGATAATTTAAGGGTATGGACTATATAATAACGATAAGTCTTTTCCATAGCACCCTAAAGAACCAAATCTATATCTAGGTGCTTTACGGCTCAGTGGGTAAGGCGGTTGCTTTTCACGACCTCGGCCCCCTAGGTCGTGGGTTCGAATCCTGTGGTGGCTGGTGTCCGCTGCAAGCGGTGGTGATAGCCATTAAGAGCCCACAACCCCAGCCAGACCTTGGTCGGGGCGAGCACCTTAACCACTGGACCAAACCAGTTCCACGAGTAATACTAATAATGTAACATTTGAGTTGCACCCTTAAGCGGCCACATCTTTCTCAAAGCACTTTCATATGGTATAAGGGAGACATGTCATTTGATTCCAATCAATTGACACCCTTTCCTTATAGCATGTAATGTAATGTGCAGCGTGCTATCGGGCATTAATTATAGCAACATGCACGACGTCAGCATGCATAAGCAAACACGGTGCAGTTTCCAAGAATAGATTAGGAGAAGGTGAGTGTAGCTTCTTTGAAGTGGCCTTTCAGTGAGTTTCCTGTCAGGCAATGTCGAGATGTCTCTTTCTGCAACTCTGCAAAGCCACCAAGACTAAGTAGTGTTATGCTGAAGAGTTTTCTATAGTGCACTTACAGTCCCTAACGGCTTCCCGTGCGAATTTGGTAGCCAAATATACTGCATCTCAAAGCATTGAGCGAAAGTGAAGAGAAGCAGAGTTGAGTGAGTTCGGAAGAGCGGTCGAGGAGGAAGTGAGTGCAGGCGGCAGTGACCTCTGGGCTTCTGGTACATATGAACTTGGATGCATTGAGGTCTCCAAAGGATTTGAGGTCGGTTAGAGGCACAGCTGAAATCGACCAGAGTCGTAGGACGAGTGGATGGTGTGATTAGGGAAGCCTGATTGAGAAGTACTTAAGGTAGGTAGGTAGGCCTGCTGTGAAAGAGACCTGCTGCTTAATAGGGAGCCAGTGCTAGTCGATGAGAGAATGTGGCTGCTGCTTCGGTTGCTTCAACGGACAAGCTAAGCTGCTGGAGAATGTCGCACCAACTGCCACCAGCATCGCACTGGCGGAGAAACTCCCTTCTGCTGCCAGAAACTCTTGAAGCACAGCATCGATGGCTCGCGTTGGCTGCAGCCAGCGGGCTCATCATTCTTGCCCATGGACTTGCATTGGGCGCCATTTTTGCCATTTTTGTAGTTTACTTCAGCCACGTAATCGCCGAGCAGGCCATCGAAGCCTCGAGGCCCATCATAATGAGGAACAGCGTTAGCATTCGACGGCTAGGAATTCGCACAAAGAGCGTGAGCATCGCTCCTACCCACGGCAACAGACCGGGTGAGGGCTCGAGCGGCAACCTCTCGTCGTCACCGCTATGCGTTTTGCGCTATTCTTGGGATGCCGCTCGACTCAATGCCTGCCACTTCCTGCGTCTGCTCGTCTGCATCATCTTTTGGGCCTCTCACAGCCTGGTTGGATGCTCGGCTGCTGAAGTGCTAGAGCTTATTGCTTGACCGAATCGACGCTCTGCTTCAATCCCGTTAGCGTGCCCGCTACCTGTACAGGAGCATGCATGCCAGCGCAGGTGTGCACACTGAATGCAGGAGAGCTTGCTTCATCGCTTGCTGCCTTGCCGAAGCATTAGGATGTATGCCAGCTCGTGCACAAATATTGCAGCTCATTCTCAATGGTGACCATTCTATTTTGCCGTCCAGCAGCCTTCTGGGCCAGGGGGATGTTCTTAAGGGAGCCTTTACCCCAAAGCACAGTTTCGGTGCGGACAGATGCCAGCATATGAAACGTGTGCACTTTCTGTCGTGCAAACTTACGTAGCAAACGATCGAGCTTACAAAAGCATCTCCGAGCAAGTGATGCCGACGAGAGGGCAACACGAGCAGCAGTCGGGTCAGCTGTCTTCGAAGTGAGTCCTTGCTTCGGAAGACAAGTCACCCTGCACGAGCCAGAAATGGAGGTCTCAGCTATACCAAGCCCAAGCCGTGCTGGGTAGACTCGTACCGCAGCTGTAGCTACTCTAGTCGTCTATCATAAATCGAACCAGGTGTGACAGCTAAGTGCATGTAGAACCAACAAAATGATCAGTTAGCTTTAAAATTGAATTCTATGACGTCCTGCCGATGTCGACGTCCTGCCGATGTCGTATTGATTGTCGTGTAGAGGCAGTGCTTTTCACAGTGCCGTCGTTTTTTGCTCTTTGCTTCCACGCCCTCCCGAAGATTCTTTCATGAGGCCCAAAATGATAGTTTTGACAGAAAAAAATCTTAAAGCATTTATTCATCATTTAAGTTTAATAGTAGAAATCGTTGTGGCAGGTGCACCCTGTAATGCCAGATCTGGTTGTTGCTATGCTATGTGGCTCTAATGAGACAGCCTCGATCTGACCATTCTCTATGCCTGCCATCGAGCTAGCTGACTGTCATTGCTGCTGTCCGGTTTTTCAATGGTGGAAGTTAGGAGTGCTACCGGGCTGCAGCTTTCTAGCCTATAGAAATCCGCGGTGTCGGGAGATGAACTGCAAGAATCTTGCAACTGCTCATTAGCAGGTCGGATTGAGGTCGGATAGTGTGGCCTCGGGGCAACTTGACGAATCTGCTTCGAATTGTTGAACCGGCCTGCTGTTTGCCTCTCAGCCAGTGAACTCACAGAGCAATGGTGTGTGGGCTCATAGGACTTCCGTTAGGATATTCGAGCTCCTGCTTTCTTTTTGCGCAAGTGCTTTTCATTTTTGTCTGTTCTGTGCCATCCAGCCAGCTATCGATGCCGACACAGATGGATGAGGTGAAGAATTCATTCTAAGTGAAGCCTAAAAATTAGTTAATTCTGGCATCATCCATCTCTATTAATTGAAATATATGTTGTGATGATCTTACTTTACATTTTGCCCCTGAGTCTTAGCTCAGGAGGTACGGTGCTCACTCTCCACGGCCCAAGTCTTGTGTTCGAGTCCTTCGGTGGGCGATCCCTTATTGCACACTGCAAGTGGTGGTGATAGCCGTCAATGCTCTTCTGCTGCTATTAAAATGAAGCTGTTTAATCAGCTAAATCAAGGAAGCCCTAAGTTTGCTTTGTAAGGTGGGCCTGGGTTCCACTGACTGAACAATCTGGCAATTCTTCTTTAATGTAACAAAATCCTTCATGAGGAAAATTTAAAAAAAAATTCAAAATATTTATCTTTTAGTTGGTGATGCAGTAATTGTATTATATAATCACATCATGAAGTAATCATTTGCAATTATGCTTGCAAAGGGTCTCTTCCCACTGGTCAGCGCTGTAGCAAATCAGCAGCAACTTTCTTTATGGACGTAGCATCTTCAATATTATGCGAGCAGCTCACTGCCTGTGGCATGCTAGTAGTTCCGTTAGGGAAGACAACGCTGTGCCATCTTGCCACTTCACGCAAGTATGCCATCTTGCTAACTGATGCAAGTGTGCCATCTTGCAGCGTGACAGACTTTCTCACTTTAATTAGTAGAGATAGGTTGATTAATGATAATAGTAACAATGCGTCCTTTGCATGGTACCCAAATAGAACGCAATCTCTGTGCACTTTACAGCTCACCCAGGAGAAGCAATAACAACCAAGAGTTCACAAAAAAGCAAAGTATCATGCTAAGACAAGCATTCAAAAGCACACAAAACACTCGTAGCTGCTGGTTATTAGGATCCCCGGTTAGTAACACTCACTCAGTCATGCACGGGTTATAGGATGCACACAGGAAAAAAGACAGGTTCACTGGGGCGCCATGAAAAATGCACGTCACTATCGTCCTTGTTCAGGACGTGCACTGTTTCATTACTCAGAACCACATGAAAGGACAATTTACTCGGACAGTGCGAAGGTGGTGTAGAACACATAGGCTTCCAGCTTCTTTTTGAATGTAACAGCATGAAAGATCAATGGACCTGGACACTGCAAAGGCAGTGTAGATAAAATAGATGTTCAGCTTCTTTTTGAATGTCACCAAATCAGTAGATGGTCGGTCAGTAGTGAGCTCCCAGCTGTGGCAGTATAGTAGCTGAACTATAGAATGCACGAGGGATTCGTGTTTCCGAGGGATTTGAAGCTAGCAAAGGGCTAACTAGCAATCGACCTGAGTAAAAGTAAAGGGGGTGCTGTGAGAGGTCTGAAGTGAAACTAATTCAGATTGTAAGCCGGAGCAAGAGAACGGAGGGACCTAAGCGCCATTATCCTGGAGTCGATAAGTTTCTTGCTAGGCAGCCAGTGTAGCTTGGTGGCAGTACTGATGAGGAAGTAAATGGAACTTCATTCATATGAGATGTACTTTAGGATGCATTCCAGTACACGCTCTCTGTGCCTCCTATGTCAAGCCAACTAGCACATTTCTAATGAATAGGATGCTGCAAAGCCTAGTCCGTGGGTTTTAGCATTGCCCTTTATTTTTCGTCCACTATATGTATATGCATGTATGTGCGTATATGTATATAATGCATTGGTACAGCACCCTGTAAGAGCTTCATCTCTATCCGGATGCTTTTCATATGATACAGGGCTCGAGCCCACGACCTCGATCGTTAAAGGCGAGCGCCTTACCCCTGGGCCAAACCAGGGTGGCACAATTTACCTCGGCCATACTAAACCTGTCGTAGCCATATCGCTATCATGAAAATGAGGCTCATATTCTCATATTATGCATGTGTACACACACACACACACACACACACACACACACACACACACACACGTACACTCGGCAGCTTCGTGCAGCTCATTCAGGGCGGACCCTGGTTCGCCCTGCTTGGGCGGACAGAAGTTGTGACTCAGGCTTCAGGTTCGTCGATGTCAGGCTGACTGATACTGGTAGCAGTCGGTTAGGTGCCGCACAGGGTCCTTGTCCCTCCAATCCTGAGACGTGCTTTCCACGACCTGGTGCTTGCTACCCTGCCCCCACTAGCAGCAGCAACATGGCCATGATATTGCTGTTCAGACGGGTCATAATAAGAATAACAATAATAATAATTCATTTGTTATAGCGCCCTCGGAAAACGGCACTTTTCATTTGCACATTTTCATTTCACTTCACTTCATTTGCACTTTGCACTAGGCACTTTTCATTTGCTGGAAAGGAAGCGTGATCGAATGATTAGTGGTAGCATGCTCAATGACAACAAGCATAGCATGGTTTGAGGTGACATGCACACAGGGTTAACATGCAAATATGGTTAGTGGCACCATGTACAGTATCAGCACTCATAAGGCCAAATGTCGGACAGCCGTTGTAATAATAATAATAATAATAATAATACACTCGATAAAGCGCCCACAGAGAACTCAATCTCTTTCTAGGTGCTTTACATTTGCTTCAAAGTTAAACACGATTGAATGGTGAATAATATCATGCTTGATAAACATGAATAACATGATTAGGGGTAACATACATAGGGTCAGCATGCAAACGTGGTTAGTGGCAGCATACAGTGTCAGCACGCATAAGCACATGAAGGACGAATCGCAGGTACCCACTAAATGCTGTCCTAAATAGGTGTGTTTTTAAGTTATTTTTAAATGTTGTCAAGTCGGGGTATGTTGTGATGCAAGTTGGGAGTGAGTTCCAGGCTTTGAGAGCAAACGAACTAAATGCACGTCTCCAAAGGATTTGAGGTTTGTACGAGGTATTGGTAAACTGTTGGATTCCGAAAAGCAGGTGGTACGATGCTTGGCCTGGTGGAGGAGTAGATCTGAGAGATAGGCTGGAGCCAAAGGATGAAGTGACCTAAAAGTGAGCTACAAGACCTTGAAGTCGATTCGTTGCTTGACTGGTAGCCAGTGCAGGTCGCGAGTAGTCATGTGATGTGGCAACTGCGACGATCACGACAGACAAGCCTAGCTGCAGAGTTTTGCACCATCTGTAATCGCCGGATTGCACTTGCCGGTAGGCCAGTAAGCAGTGAGTTTCAGAAGTCAAGACGGGATGTTACAAATGTATGAACCAACTTAGACGTGGTATCCTTATCTAAACAAGCCCGAATTTTAGCAATGTTATGTAGCTGAAAGTAGGCAGACTTGACTGTGGAGCTGATGCGGTCGTCTAACGAGAGGTCACGTACAACTGAGTGTCATCCGCATAGAAGTGAAAGCCTAGATTGTGCTTGGCAATCACATCGGCAATAAGGAGAGTATCTACATAACGTTACGAATGCACGAACAGGCCACGTTAGCGGCCGGCGAGTCACCCTGCAAAAGCACTCCGTGGCTGCTGCCTTTCAACTGCTTGCAGCAGCACTTCCTCATCGCTTTTGCATCTCCTTCGGGCTTGTTTGCTTCCAACCGACCGCAATTGCATTCCGCTTTTCCTGCTTATTGGCGCATGCGAGCGAGCTCATGACGGCACGGTGCACGATCGTCATCGTCGTCACCGCTGCTGCTGTGATGCTTGCTCATCGTGTCAGCACCACTTCCGAGGTCGAGCTTGCCTTGAAAGAACGGCAGCGTCCTACTTCCAGAGGCCGTGCTTTTGAGCCCGGTGCCATCGGTGCCGGCGGCAGCGCAAGGCGACCCAGATTCGACCGCGGAGCTGCTCCGTGCCACCAAGGTGCTCCAGCGAGATCCCTCCCTACGGCAGATGGCCATCGACGTCATGACATTGCCGGATTGCTCATCTCCATGCGGGGCCTCGTCTTCCGACTGCCCGGACTCGCTGGTCTGAGGCCACTGCTGCTGCCACAACTGCTGGAGGTGTGGATCAGCAGAGAGCACCACGTCTGTTGCACCATATCCATCGTGAGAGCAAATCACTCGAATCTCCGTGGCAGGCGATTTGCTCTGCCTGCAGCGGTTCCGTTTGCTGCGACACTCAAGGAGAGGTCCTACCAACGTCGTGTGGATGCAAGCCAGTCGTGAGCACTTCCTAGTCACCGTTCAGCATCGCGCTGGCCAAGGCCGGGAACTTGCAGCCGTCCGGCGTGGCACCGTGCCATGCCGAAAATGAATCGGCACCACCAGTGCTTGCTTCTGCCGTACGGCCACCTAAGGCCTTCGATGCTGCCAATGCCGATCTTATGGACGCCTGCCGTGCTCGCCGACCATACGGCTGTATTGGCCGGTGCCACGGCCGGCGGCCGAGGTGCAGTGCTTTTCTTAGGGTGGGGATAGAGTGAATAGCTGCGAAGATGCGAATCCCGGTTGCTGGATGCTCGCACTCACGCTGTCACCTGCTCTACAGGCTAGCCACAAGCGACTCCAGACGATGGGTGCTAGCTTGGTGAGCGATGGCATTGTCCACTACTCCAAAACCTAAACGAATGTGCATGAATAGTTTGAAAAAAGCTTGCAGTGTCAGTCACTCGCAGCCATCACCACCTTCTGGGCACAATCACTTGCTAGACCAACTGACGCCTTTGATGGCTATTTGCTGCTGTCTCGTGCCTGCTCTCTAAAGTTCATGTAGGTCTGTCTTTATGCCCTGAGCAATAGGGCTATAATAATAATAATAGTAACAATGCACTTGATAAAGCGCCCTCAGAAAACTTAATCTCTTTCTAGGCGCTTTACATCTGCTGCAAAGGGAAATGCAATTGAATGGTGAGTAAAATCATGCTTGAAAAACCAACAAAATGAATAATATGGTTAGGGGTGACATGCACAGGGTCAGCATGCAAATGTGGTTAGTGGCAACATGCACAGTGTCAGCACGCATAAGCACATGAAGGACGAATCACAGGGACCCACTAAATGCTGTCCTAAATAGGTGTGTTTTTAAGTTCCTTTTAAATGTGGTCAGTTCGGGGGATGTTCTGACGCAGGCCGGGAGGGAGTTCCAGGCTTTGGGAGCATACGAACTAAATGCACGGTCTCCAAAGGATTTAAGGTTTGTACGAGGTATTTGTAGAATGTTGGATTCCGAAAAGCGGGTGGTACGATGCTTGGCCTGATGGGGGAGTATGTCGGAGAGATACGCTGGAGCCATAGAATGAAGGGACCTAAAAGTGAGCGACAAAACCTTGAAGTCAATCCGTTGCTTGACTAGTAGCCAGTGCAGGTCGGCGAGAATTGGAGTAATGTGGCAACTGTGACGCTTACGACAGGCAAGCCTAGCTGCCGAGTTTTGCACCAGCTGCAATCGCCTGATCGTTCATGCTGGTAGGCCAGTAAGCAGTGAGTTGCAGAAGTCGAGACGGGATGTCACGAATGCACGGACCAACTTGGACGTGGTATCCTTATCTAAACAAACCCGAATTTTAGCAATGTTATGAAGCTGAAAATAGGCAGATTTGACTGTGGAGCTGATATGGTCGTCTAACGAGAAGTCGCTTTGGAATATGACACCTAGATTTCGAGCTGATTCAACGGGAGATATGCTAGCAGAGCCAATTTTGAGAATCAGCCTTTCCAATCTCTGAATTGCACTGGGTTTGCCCATAACTAGTAAGTTAGTTTTATCATCGTTTAGTTTTAGAACCCCCTGTATATGGCATCCTATATCGAAGGGAAGACCACAGAGTCGAAACTTGTTAGAGCAGACAATGACTGAAGGTAACAGACACGACAAAGCAAGCCTACTGGCTTGCGTGGAAAAATATACAAGGGAGCTGGTATATTTCTCCACGTTTTTGCACATATGAATTATTATACACGTAGTACAAATAGCCAAATATGGCAGACCACAAAACACTGTTCTCCGAAGGGTGTGCTAAGAATCGCCTGACACAGAACTCAGAGTTGTGATACTGCTGCAGGCTAGTTCGGCACTGCTTAGGCGACCAGGGCCTGCTTGAGCTCTGCTGTCTGTGCTGCCTGTGCATTTCGTCGCTCGAGCAGCCGCTCCTTTATCTGCAGCACCCAGTTAAAGAAGAACCGGCCAAGTAGTGTGAGAGGCAACTCACGAGGCTGAAAAAAATAAATCCACCTTTGTATAAAGTATCAGCCGGACCAAATCAGGTTCAGAGTTGTAGGACATTACCCCCTGGACGTTCCCCCGGATATCCCCCACGACATTCCCCTCCTCCGATAGAGCCTAGGACATTACCCCCCCCCCGACATTTCCCCCCCCGTAGGACATTTCCCCTCTATGTTGATGAATGTTTAACTAAGAATACAGATATATATATATATATATATATATATATATATATATATGTATATATATATATATATATATATATATATATATATAAATGTATACACAATTAAATGAAGTTCGTGCTTTATTAAAACGAAATCGACTCAGTATAACTAGAGAAGTGAGTAAAACATTTCCCCCTATGTTGATAAATGTATAACTATGAATACTTACATATATATATATATATATATACAAGTTTGTGTTCTAATAATATAAAATCAACTCAGTATAATTAGAGCAACGGGTAGGACATTTTCCTCTATGTTGATAAATGTATAACTAAGAATACAGATACATATATACATGATTACATGAAGTTCATTATCTATTAAAATAAAATCAGCTCACTATAATTAGAGAAGTGGGTAGGACATTTCTCCCTATGTTGATAAATGTATAACTAAGAATACATATATATATATATATATATATATACATATACATATATACATATAAGTTTGTGTTCTATTAAAATAAAATTAACTCAGTAAAATTAGAGAAGCAGGTACGACATTTCCCCTATGTCGATAAATGTATAACTAAGAATACAGATACATATATACATGATTAAATGAAGTTCGTGCTCTATTAAAATAAAATCAACTCAGTATAATTAGCGTTGGGGATGGATTGGAAGGATAGTTTCTAGTGGATAGCCTCGGTGGCAGCTTCGAGCTTGGTCCAGTTTGGTCCAGCTGCAGTTCGGTCCCGCTCGATGCTGCCAGGCACCTGTTGGTACAGTCAAAGCGGGCTCGAGCTACTGAGTGCCGCAGCGAGTTCCCGGCAAATGAGTGCTAAGCCTCAAGAGGTCTACTGAGTATAACTCGACCTCGAGAGATCTAGTTACGCCATAATAGGTACTAATTAAAGCTCGGAATATGAGCAAGGGTGAATTTAGGCAGAGGAGGCGAAGCCCCCCTAAACCTTAAACCTTAAAAACACACAGTCAAATCAGCCTATTTTCAGCTTCATAACATTGCTAAAATTAGGGCTTGTTTAGATAAGGATACCACGTCCAAGTTGGTCCATGCATTCGTGACATCTCGTCTCGACTTCTGCAACTCACTGCTTACTGGCCTACCAGCATGTGCGATCAGGCGATTGCAGTTGGTGCAAAACTCGGCAGCTAGGCTTGTCTGTCGTGAGCGTCGCAGTTGCCACATTACTCCACTTCTCGCCGACCTGCACTGGTTACCAGTCAAGCAACAGATTGACTTCAAGGTTTTGTCGCTCACTTTTAGGTCTCTTCATTCTATGGCTCCAGCCTATCTTTCAGAGATACTACCCCATCAGGCAAAGCATCGTACCACTCGCTTTTCGGAATCCAACAGTCTAGAAATACCTCGTACAAACCTTAAATCCTTTGGAGACCGTGCATTTAGCTCGTATGCTCCCACAGCCTGGAACTCCCTCCCGACCTGCATCAAAACATCCCCTGACCTGACCACATTTAAAAGAAACTTAAAAACATACCTATTTAGGACAGCATTTAGTGGGTCCTTGTGATTCGTCCTCGATGTGCTTATGCGTGCTGACACTGTTCATGCTGCCACTAACCACACTTGCATGCTGACCCAGTGCATGTAACCCCTAACCATGTTATTCATTTTGTTTGTTTTTCAAGCATGATTTTACTTACTATTCTATTGCGTATCACTTTGCAGCAAATGTAAAGCGCCTAGAAAGAGATTAAGTTCTCTGAGGGCGCTTTATCAAGTGCAATATTATCATTATTATTATTATTAAAAACCCTAAATTCTAAACCCTAAACCTTAAAAACCCTATAACCCTGAAACACTAAACCATATACATACCCGGTGGGGGGAGGAATGCCCTACCCCAGGGGGGGAATGTCAGGGGGGGACGTCCAGGGGGGGGGAAATGGCGGTACCCCCCTCCCCCGTGCAGTGCTAGGCAGCTGGATGTGCAGACAGCACCAATTAGTCGTCGAGTGCACATTTCCTACTTCTCAGCTTACTTGGGTGCACCGGCTGTATAGTAACAAACGGCTTTATATCAAAGCGACAAGGAAAGCTCTCTCTCTTCGAGCTGGCTCAAAGCACCCAGCAGCTCTCTCGTGTGCCCTCAGTCACAGCCACACCCTAGCCAAAGCGCCTCCAGTCATGCAGCAGCGAGAGCACAGAGCGAGCGCCCCCCCCCCCGAGCCCCCCTCTCTGTGGTACACCGGCAAACCGCAGAGAAGAGCACTCATGGCACACTAGGTAAGGCGGTTGCTTTTCACGACCTTGGTCCCGAAGTCGTGGGTTCGAATCCTGCAGTGGGTGATTCTGTATCACGGCTGCAAGCGTTGGTAATAGCCGTAAAGGCTCTTCTGTCGCTAGACAAAAAGAGGCTGTTAAATCGGCTAGTATTTATTATTTATTGTATTCATTATAAGAGGGGGGCCACACGGCCAAAACGCACGGCCGGCAGCCAGCGGCCCCAGCCGACTACAAAATCACTGCCGAAGTATCTTACTACAGGTTGCACACGAGATCGGGGTGAGCCAGGCCTGTTCAACTAGTATTGCGCGGTTGACCCAACAAGTACTTTCGCCCACCCAGAGGCAGCAGCATGCTTGCCAGGTCGATGTCCTGGCCGTGTTGGTGGTGAAGCACTGCTTGCTTCCCGCCCCTTGAAGTACTCATTAGCACAGGTATCACTCCTATGTTGCAGATAGCATCCATTAAGTGAATACAATTTTTATTTAAGTTGCAGCAAGACTCCTGTTAAGTGAATACAGAGTTCGTACTATATCGCCATATGTACGTCCCTCGATCTTGTACAGCTAATAAGGCATCGTTTATGCATACAGCTAGGTCTGTTTCTACTATGGGCACAGTGCCCATAGCAATCTGTTCAACATAGCTGCCAGTGTCTGTTTATATTTACGTTAAACACAGACGTCTATAAATACCTTTTCTGTTTATAGTTTCCCTCTAAAATCTAAACACTTAATCCTAACCCCTAAAATCTAAACACAAAAAATATATAATCCAACCATTAAACGCAAAACCGTAAACTCAAGAACGAAATTTATAACACCACCCGAAATCCTGAACCATGCGTTAAATAGACAGCTCAAAAACGTATATTCATATGCAAGAGCTGTGCCCATAGAAGAACTGATCTGGCTCTTTGTACAAGCGACACCGTACTAGCTGCAATTTTCTTAGCATCTTCTCTATGCTGCCCGAATACCGTTGACCCTTTTGCAAGCATGACTCGAACACGATTTTAGCGTGCCCGATGTACACGATTGATGATTGGTGTACTGCTCGCGTGTGAGTGTGTGATGTAAGGCGTCTAGCAGGTCCTGTGTGCCTAAGCATTGTAATTAAACTCGTTATCTAGAAACAACAAGCAGAATACCAGCTCCTATCGATTTAATCGGTCTTAGGTGACAGGCTCTGTAGTCGCTAACTTTGGAGTTGACCACTCTTCCCGAGTTGGCCACTACGCTTCCTGCATGCAAACTACCTTCTTCTTATCATTGGCTTATCTTATCTTCTTATCTGCCTTACACTTGCAAGCTATATATGATACATGGGCATGTAGGCAAAAAAGTTCGTGATAGTGAGCTCGAACCCACATGTCGGGGGTGTAGGCGCGTTACCGTCTACTCGTAAGCTTGTGGTATGCTTGTGTGTGTGTGTGTGTGTGTGTGTGTGTGTGTGTGTGTGTGTGTGGGTGCATGTTTGTGCACATGTGTATGCATGTGTGTGTGTGTGTGTATGCATGTGTGTGTGTGTGTGTGTGTGTGTGTGTGTGTGTGTGTGTGTGTGTGTGTGTGTGTGTGTGTGTGTGTGTGTGTGTGTGTGTGTGTGTGTGTGCGTGCATTTGTGCTAAAGAGCAGGTATACGTGTGAACAGTTTGTGTCTGCCTATGCATGAAAACAAGCCCACCATTATAAGCGTGGGTGCTCACATGCGAGTTCCGTGTTCAAACATGCCTGCATTTACTTTGACATGCTTGTATGCTGGTGCAAGCTCGTGCATGTGGCTTGTGTGTGCCCTCTCTTGCATGTACATTTTCAGCCATAATATTAAAGATAACAGTAACAATACGTTTGTATTGCACCTCAGAACTTAACATTTCTCATTCTAGGCACTTTCCTTATGGTGTAAGGGGAGCATGTCAAAATGATAAGTGACAACATGCACAGCATCAACATGCATAAGCACCTAAGGGACAATTCACATGAACCCAACAAATGATGTAAGGAACAGGTGCCCATTTTAGCTTCCATGTAAATGTCGTCTGTGTAATGGAATGTATCTCCATCTGTAACTCCACAAAACTACAAAGACTATGTGGGTATTGAGGAGAGTTTTGTATAGCACTCTCGCAGCCTAAGCAGCTTTTGGTACGCATTCGGTAGCCAACAGACTTCATCTCACACAGCAAAGAGAAAGTGGGAAGCATAGCAGAGTCAGGAGAGCAGTTGAGGTAGTTAGTAGCATGGGAGTAGCAGCTCAGGACGGCAGAAAAGGATGAGCCATAGTCGGCAGCAGGAGAGTAGTTGTCGTTGTGTAAGAATCATGGAAGCGAGTTCCGTAGTCCAGGACCTCCAGAGCCAAAGCTTCTGTTGCCAACGGTCTTTAAGCAAAGGAATGGAACAGCTAATTTATTGTCTATACAGGACCTGAGGGCACGAGGAGGCTGAAACTGGTGCAGCAGTTCAGCTAGGTATGGAGGAGCCAAGCCGTGGAGGGCCTTGTGGGTCTGCGTAAGAACTTTGCTCTGTATCGGTTGATCAACCAGTCAGTGGATATCGTGACGTCAGTATAGAGTGATTTTCATGCTTTAGGAGCGTACGAACTAAAGATATGGTCTGAAAAGGATTTCAGGTTGGCTCATGGTAATGCTGAATAACTCAGTCAGAAGACCAATTGGCACGATGGCTGGCTTGATAGTTGTGCACATTCGTGCCTCCATTAAGCCCCCTCCGACCAAAGCAATCGCCGTTCCTCAACCTGTGACCTTTCTTAAAAGGTTCTCTGATGTTTCTGCCTGTGATGTGGCTGCCTTAATAAGGTCTAGCAAAAAGAGTTTGTCTCCTGAAGACCCTATACCTTCATCTCTGTGGTCTTCACTTGCAGACCAACTTAGCCCTGCCATAACCAAGATTGTTAATGCTTCTTTGGGAAAAGGGGTCGTCCCCAAGTCCTTCAAATCGGCAATCGTTAGACCTATTCTTAAAAAGCCTGGATTAGACACAGAGGTCCTAGCAAACTATCGTCCAGTTTCCCTTCTTCCGTTCTGATCAAAGATTCTTGAAAAAATTGTTGCTAAGCAGCTAGTTGAACATATTGAAAATAATGGAATGTCAGAAACATTTCAATCAGGTTTCAAGAGGCAGCACTCTACTGAAACTGCTCTCCTCCATGTTAACAATGACATTCTACGTGGCAACGACGACGGGAATGTCACTGCCTTAGCTCTGCTAGATCTGTCTGCTGCCTTCGACACCATTGATCACGAAGTTCTGCTTGAACGATTGAGAACAACGATCGGTCTGGCAGACGAAGCACTGGCGTGGTTTAAATCATACTTGTCTGATCGTGTTCAATCCGTGTCGTGTGGGGGTCAGGTCTCAGACATGAGAAGGGTCACCTGTGGAGTCCCTCAAGGGTCTGTACTCGGTCCCTTGCTGTTCTCCATTTATACACAACCTCTGGAAAAAGTGATTAAGGCCCATGGAATAGGATATCACTTCTATGCTGACGATACTCAGTTGTATTTGTCATTTAAACCGTCGGAATCTGCTGCAGCAACTGAGAAACTGAATGCTTGCCTTGCCGATATTCGATCCTGGATGTCGGAAAACTTTCTGAAATTAAATGACGATAAAACCGAACTTCTTCTCATAGGACACCCTAAGCATGTAGCTGGATTAAAAGGCTTTGCTGTTCTAATAGGTGATGCTATTGTGCGACCTTCACCACGTGCTCGTAATCTAGGTGTCGTGTTCGACAGCTGCCTCAATTTCAAAAGCTTCATTCAGAAGACTGCCTCTACAGCTAGCCATCACATCCGATCCCTATCCAAGATTAGGAGCTGTCTCCCACAGTGGCTTGTAAAAAATTTAACTAGCTCTTTAGTTCTGTCTTGGCTTGATTATTGTAATTCCCTTTTGGCTGGGCTGCCAAAGAAAGCTATTATGCCACTACAGCAGACTATGAATATGGCTGCAAGGCCGGTCTTCAAGTCCCAGCGGTTTGAGCACGTGTCACCTTTGCTGGAAGAGCTAGGATGGTTGCCGGTTGAGCAAAGGATACAGAGCAAAGTTCTTACGCTGACCCACAAGGCCCGCCACGGCTTGGCTCCTTCATACCTAGCTGAACTGCTGCATCAGTTTCAGCCTGTACGTGCCCTGAGGTCCTGTGTGGACAATAAATTAGCTGTCCCATTCCTCCGCTTAAAGACAGTTGGCGACAGAAGCTTTAGCTCTGCAGGTCCTAGACTGTGGAACTCGTTTTTACAATTCTTACACAACGACAGCTACTCTCATACTGCCGACTATGGCTCATCCTTTTCAGCGGTCCTGAGCTGCTACTTCCATGCTACTCACTACCTCAACTGCTCTCCTGACTCTTTCCACTTTCTCTATGTTGCGTGAGACGAAGTCTGTTGGCTACCGAATGCGTACCGAAAGCCGCTTAGGCTGTGAGTGCGCTATACAAAACTCTCCTGCGTAACGCCCACATGGTCTTTATGACTTTGTGGAGTTACTGACGGAGATACATTACATTACATAGTTCTTACAGGTGGGCTCTTGCCAGAGAATGAAGGGACCTAAAAGTGAGTGACAAAATGAAGTTGATAGGCTGCTAGTGATCTTATGCAGCAACTGCGATGCTCACGACAGACAAGCCTGGCTTCTAAGTTTTGTGGCAGCTGTACACCACTTATGGGTAGTGAGTTGCTGAGCCATGTGCAGGCATGATAGAGTGTATCCCCAATAATGAAAAAGTGCACCACCAATAAGGCCCCAGCAGATGCTTGGTTGGTGGCTTACAGCCGTGAAAGTTTGGTCCCTGGATGCCAATTGGCTAACTTTGATGTTGGGTTTTGGGCAGAAAATCGTATTAGTTTGCTAATACGAGTTGCTGTACTCGTTATGGTTGCACTGCACTCCTGAGCAGGCAGGTGTAGCCTGTGCTACAGAAGAAGCTTTCGTTTTTGTGTCTGAAAGGGAAATCCTGTTCTTAAGCTTGTGCCAAAGCACCCATAGGCACAATTGGACAACATCCAACTGCAGGGAGCTGTACGTTATATTCCATTTGCACACAAATACTGCCTAACTCAGTGTTCAACTGCTTGACTGAGTAGAAAGAGATTGAGTTCTCTCAGGTTGCTCTATCAAGTGTGTTATTATTATTATTATTATTATTGTAGTACCGGTATTCCTTAACACTTGTGATACCCCATGGCCCATGCTTTAGCCCATTAAGTAAAGAACTAGTGCTGAAAATGTGAGCACTGCCGGACAATGATATGAACGGAATCTTTGCTGAATCTACACCGACCCCGAAGAGAGATCGAACAAGCACAGATCCTAGAACTGGACTGAAATCTTTCGGCGATCGGGCCTTCAATTCGTACGCACCGAAAGTCGGAAGCTTTGTTCCGACGTTGGTCACCACTTGACATTGTATCACCTAAGGCTCAGTTGTCACGACTGCATGCAAAGCTTTCCATGTGCCGCCGATGAACTTGTCTCGTCTGTTCAGGTCGGCTTTATGCGCTTGTGCCTGTATACTATTCAGTACATGTTACTAACCAGCTGTCGCCGGTAGCCCTGAGTGTCTTGTGTGCTTATGCACTGCTGGCATAAGCATGGGACTTGTGTGCCCGTTTGTATGCTCGTCTAACCATGATACCGTGCTTGCCATCGACCCTTGGCTGTCATGTACAGCTCCCTGCAGTTGGATTGTGTCCACTGCTCAGTTGTGCGCATAGGTGCGCTGGCAAAAGCTTAAGAACTGGATTTCCCTTTCAGACAGAAAAACGAAAGCCCTTTTCATCTGTGTGTGCTTTTGCTTGGTCGTTTAACCGTGATACCGTGCATGTCATCAACCCCTGGTTATTGCTTCTCTCGAATTGTCTCGAGTTGCAACGTGTCTCGATCAAGATTCAATTGATCTTAGAGTGCTATATCGTCGCTATAGCCACCCATTATTATTATTATTTTATTATTATTATTATCGTTTGGGAGAGTTTACTTATGCAACCCTGTAGCTAATTACGAAACAAAGCGATGGAAGAAAATATTTATAATAGTTGTACAATAGCCATCAATGGTGTGACAGGCATCCGCACGACCTGTCGGTGGGCTGTGTCGACCGAGCAACAAGCCTGCTGGCTCCATCCCCGAGCACTTTATTCTCCAAACCGAACCAGCCATGCACAGTCTACGCACTCCAGCCGGCGCCCGGCTTCGAAGGGATCGTCGAGCCATCTCTTCTTTTCTCGTACTCCTTCGGCAGCCCTTACATTCCATGGTTGTGTTGTGTTCGAACTGTCGAGCTATTGTTCGTTCCGAGCCCACCCGACAGCTGGCAGCAGTTTGTGGTAGATGAATGTCCCCACAGATGCCGCCAATGCATGGCCATGGGCAGGACTGCCGAGTCATTGTCTGCCCTTCCACCACTCAACAGGCAGCGGCTGCTTGGGCAGCAGGCTGTTGAATCTTGAGTTGAATTGAGTTGAGGCTGTCTGAGCCCTCGCATGGTCTCCTCCCAGTGCTCGCAGGCTGCAGAGTCATTTCCCCTCACAAATGGATAGAGGAAGCAGCAAAAAAATAACACATAATAATAATAATAACAATAATAATAATGTCTTGAGTAGCCTCTTAAGAGAACCAAAGCTCTATCCAGGTGCATTACAAATTGCTGCAAGAGAGGATACAGAATTGTGAAAGCAAATAGCCAGTTCGGCATGAAGCGGTGAGTTGGCGCGAGATGCGAGATGCGAGGTCCGCCATGCTTTATTCCTGGTGACAGCTGGCCCGAGCTTGTTGGTCGGACCTGTGACACAACGGCTAGACTTGTTAATCAGACCGTCTCTCGAGGAAAACTTGCTGTCATGGAACAATAGAGAAGCCATTGTTGGTGAGCCGTGATGGCACACCAGGTAAGGCGCCGAGGTCGTGGGTTCGATTCCTGCGGTGGGCGATTCTTTATCGCCACTGCAAACGGTGGTGATAGCCGTAAAGGCTCTTCTGTCGCTATACAAAAAGAGGCTGTTTAATCAGCTAGGATTTTTTGTAGTTTTTTTTATTGTTACTAACGTGGTATGCGGCTTCCACGTCCGATCAGAACTTCGCTCGTAGAGGTGCTAGTTTCAGCCAAAGCGCGACGAATACTGCTGACGCCCGAACCTTGTGGTACAGTTAGCGACTACGTCGCTGCTGAACCTATGCGCGAAGGTACGCCGACAGTAGCACGGACACGGCAGCGACGACGAAGAGCGCTCATACATTAACATAGCTAGTAGCGGCCATAGCGTACACCAACGGCTCCGTGGCCATGAGCTTTAATCAGCATATCAGCATACGCCAATGCCGAGTCTGGATTCTCAACTGCATTCCTATTTCATGGCGTGCCTTGGCCACACAATATCGCGTCATCTGCTCCTAGCCGTTATAACCCAGGACCTACGAATAAAGATTATCAGTCATAATCTGGCTGATTTAGCTCGCAGCAGTCCCACCACAGCAAAGACGAGCAGATTGAGCGACCTCATAGCAGCCTATCTACACCATTTTCTCATATAAGGGTTTGCTTAAAGTTTATTGGAAATTTACTGGCAGAGGAAATGAAGCAGATGCAGGAGAACTAGGCGTTCAACCAGTGCCAGTGCCCCACGCAAAGTAGTCCACCGGGCCAAGAGTGATGCTTCCGGTTCCTGCAGCCGTGCCAGGGACGGCTATACCATATTGCTCATCCGTGTGTACTCTCAAAATTGAGCGAGCTACTAAAAGCACAAATCCACGAGTTTTCGTAATCGCAACCATGATGCAACTGATTAAAGAGTGCTTTACCTCGGGGGGGCTTCCCCCCTCGCGCAACGCCCACAACAGCAGTACGCTGACACAGCAGAGCAGTTCAAAGGTGGCGACGTGCGACGTTGTCGAGACCTGTCGGCGCTACCAATGACAGCAGAACGTTCAAGCGCCTTAAAAATAAAATAAAAAAATTTCGCATGGTCTGTTTTTGGCGGAGCATTAACTGCCAGCCGCAGCTGGCGACACGTGGTTTTCGCGTGGGTCACTGTCTCTATAGCGCCATTTTAGCCTTCCGCCGTTAGGTTGACCGAGGCCGCCGGCTGCTCTGAGCAAGCTGTCTGAGAACGTCCTTTACTTAACATGAGCGACGATGACAGAGAAATAGACATTGAAAGTGATGTAAGTGTCACCCCCTGGCTCTTACGCGCAACGGTTTGCCCTCGTCGGTAGCGGCGGCCGTTCGACTAGGCATTGTTTTCCCCCTTTCCTATTAGGAGGAAGACGACGACCAAGACAACATATCACTGAACTCGGACCTTACGGGTCGTGAAACTTCCGTAAGTGCGGCGAGTCGACGCAACCAGTCTCTCCCGGGTGGGTGGGGGGGGCTTTGTTGTCTTCCTTGTGCCAATAGCAGCGTGCGCGGCCTGCCGGGGGGGGGGGGAGCACCGCGACACCCGTCGGCTGGCTAGCTAGACGCTTTCCGACGAAAGCCGTATGCTCCGCAGCAAAGGCGCCGCGGACGCGACCTGGATTCACGCGTCTTTGACACGTTGCCCATGCCCTCTGCGCCTGTCCATCTGCCCTTCTGGGCTGCCGGCGGTTGCCGCTTGCACATCTCCCCCATGATGTTAGCACATTCTCTACGCGCGCTGGCTGGCAGTATTCGGTGAGGCAACTGCCTGTTCGAGCGCTCTCTTGCTTTTGAAACGCCCATATGAGGCATGGTATCGCTGTGAGACATGTAGGCCAACTACCCAGGGTTCTGGCTTCGTAGCACTACTGATCGAACGACGCTGGAGTGAAGCATGAACCAATGCCAGAAAAAAAGCACTGTTTTGGCCGCCATCCAGGGTGGCGACGATCGTTAGCTCTTGACACTTGGATTAGCATGATCTTATGCTTCTGTTCAATGCGTCTGGAAGTTTCTCAAATTCTCTTTAGGCAGAAAAGAGAGCCCACCACAACGCGCTTGAGAGGAAAAGGAGAGACCACATAAAGGAAAGCTTCACCAGCCTTCGCGATTCGGTGCCGACGATACAAGGAGAGAAAGTCGTCAAGGTGAAGAGTAGCTAGTGGTTAGCTGCTTTCGCTGTGCTGTATTGACAGCTTTGCACTAGTGGGTTGTACCGATTGCTCGTGACGACATGATCGACTCGTGACGACATGTTCGACTCTGACGCGTCAGCTTGGTGGACATGTTTCCAGTATCAACCCCAAGCAATGTGATCAGACTCGGTTTGCCGGCATATGTTCGTTCATTCCAAAGAGTTGGTCTGGAGCCCTAGCTGTTGTATTCTTTACCTGTGTGTCCTCATTTCTGAGTGTCCTCATTTCCAAGTGCTACACCGTGAAAATGGATGTAGTGTTAGTGACGATTCTCTACAATTCTATAGTCCGTGTAGTGACTGACCTTGCTCAGTGCTGGCACTGGGAGGCCATTAATTTTTACTGCACCTGGTTTGCAACACAGATTAACAGATCATTTCAGACCAAAGGCAGCCCAGTGGTTTGCTTAGGGACAGAGCAGGCACTAGGCATAATTTGCCTGCGATCCCATGAACATCCAGCCAAATAGTGACCGTTAGAATGCAAATAAGTACATCAGCCTGGTAAGGGCTCGAGTCTGCTCCCAACTGCTGCTGCTGCTGATGTTAATCTGCCACACTTTTTTGACGTTTAGAAAAATGACTGCATAGGCTCTTTCATTTTATCATCCTAACACAGTAGTCTTTGGCCTAGTTAGCCTTTGCATGCTTACTGGAAGTACGATGCTTTTGAGTTGGAGTTAGTGCTCTGTGATTTCCTGAATGTTGACTTGCAGCCTAGTGTTTCGGTCTGTTCTTCAAAACGTTCTTTTCAGAGATTGCTCATAGGGATTTATTTTGCTCTGGTATTGCTCTTTATCATCTTGAGCTATAATTTGCCAGCTTAGTGTCACCCTTAAGCTGGAGGACTTTGCCCCCAAGATCGGTTGTCTTGTGTTGTTCAGTGACATCTGCACGTTATCTTGGTATGCTATTACAAAACGGCTGCTTGTAGTTGGTATTCTCACAAAGCCTGGAACTCACTCCCGACTGACGTCACCCCAACACCTGACTAGACATTAAAAAGATGCTTAAGCAGCATCTTGTACAGCATTTGCTTGATCCTTTGTGTGCTTATGCATGCTGCCATCTGCCCTATCAAGCCTATTGATGTGCTTGCGTACCAGCATATATAAAGTGATGAGAAAGAGATTCGGTTTTCTTGGTATGCTATAGAAATGTCTTGTTATTACTATTATTGTTATTTACTAATAACATTGAAAACAGCCCTGGACCTGGCATTATTCTGTTAGAAATGATTAGCAATCGAACTGCTTCAGCAAACGAATTAAAAAAATCATTGTTCTGCTGATCCTTGGGATAGGGAAATGAAAAGAGTTTTTTCTCTAGAGCACCTCGAAAAGTAAGTCGCATCCCAACTTATATCTGGAAAAAATCAAGTCAGCTCGTCTTCTCTGACTGAACCAAGACTTTTGCTTGGCCCGTGGTACTGCTAATGCTATAATCGAGGCAGTCGACGCTTGGGGAAGTTCGAATAAAGACAGGGGCGTTGTGTTTTGACATAGCTTGTGTGAACCCAAGAAAGAAATGAGGTGCGGCCTTCCTGCTCGAGAACCAGTTGTGTTGAAGGCTCGCAGGTTTGAAGTCGATAGAAGTATTGAAATTGGGGGAGATCGAGCTTTGCATTAATTCCAGGCCTTTCTCTCTTCAAATTGACCTGTAATTTCAGTTCTGTGCTACTAAAGGTCGTCTGACTCTAGCTACGTGTAAGTTATAATAATTGCCTGTGCTTTTGATCACTGCTTGTTAAATAGCAACCGAAAAATGATCATGGAGAGCTTGAGCTAGTCATAACTCCTTGGTATAACTCTACTAGAATGCTTGGTATTTCGGTACCCATGAACTCCATAGAGCTTGTGGTTGACCGGCCATGAGTGACGTCCTATATAAATTTATTGGTTGTAAGAATTACCGTAAGATAACAGAAGTCGATGCTGGAGATCCGGTTTTTTATCTTCACCAGTTAAGTGGAGTGTTGGTGGGAAACTCAGCTAGCCATGAAATTGTTGTTTTTTTCTTTATAGCATCAGACAAATGCCATCACTAAATTGTTGCCGACGGCTAAAATTCAACTTGTAAACCACTTGAGATATCTCAGTTTAGACGGTGGTCTAGCTGATGGTAAAGAACCCCTAATAGCTCCGGTTTTGCCTAGGCTCAGACTTCGCCCCAACTAATCTGCATCCACGTGATGGATAGAAAGATGTAGCTATTGGAAATGTGAAAGCGCCAATACCTTTGTCTTACAGCTTGGAAAGATCATTGTAGATCCCGACCCTTGCCTCTGGCCTGGGAAACTGGATTGCCTTGTGGAAAGGGAAGGCGGTGCTAGTTGAGTTGTTTCATGTTGCTAGCGAATCCAGGACAAGGTGTAGAACTTATTTCGGAGTTAGCCATCTACCTAACTCGTGATCTAGAACAGCAGTAGCTGGTACTTAGATGCTCTTTGGAACGTTCAGAAAGATTTTATGTATAAAAAATTGCGTTGCATTAGGAGAGGAGAATGGCAGGTTGATAACATTTGCTTTTGTAAGTCCTGTCAGATGGAAGCACATCACCTCCACCCTTGGGCTAATGTAGTCAAGTCTTTCGCACATGGCTGGCTTCTTCCCCCTCCCACAAGGATGGGGTTTAGGTATTATATTCTAGAGGCAAGAGCAGTATCCGACCACTAGTATAAAGAAACGCCAGTTGATTAGTTTCTGTCTATATTGTTCTAAAACGATAGCTGTTAGACGATTTCACCTTCGAAAAGTGATGCCATTGAGTGGCTTTTTGGGTGGGGCACTGCTTACTGTGAGCAACTCAGGTTGAATAAACTTTTATTAAGTACCTATTAAGGGAAGTATAAATTGCATGATCAGCCGGCTAGTGTTGGGGTAGCAATAGTCAGCTGATTCAACATCCACATTTATGCAATGGAACAGCTTTAGCACAATGTACGTGGGTCTTAGCCCAAGGATAAGGTGCTCGCCCAGGTAATGGGTTCGAGTCCTGCCGTGAGCGATTCTTAATTTTTCACTACAAGAAGTGGTGATAGCTGTTATGACTCTTCAGCTGCTATGCAAAATAAGGCTGTTTAATAGCTAGCCTTTACTTACTATCACCCCCGCTTGATTCAGCAGATACAGATTGCTTACCGCATGGTTCGAATTCACGTCTCGGGTCGTAAATTACTAGCACCTTGTCACTGGACTTAAGAACCGTTGCAAAACCTAGAACTATGATATCCATGATTTGAGACGTGCTCATCTATCTGTAGCAGCTTCTGTGTTACACTATCTTCTATATTCTTGTTCATGTGTCAGGAATTAGAAGCCACATTGACACACGAACAGGTTGGAGAGGGATCTTGGCAATACAGAAGGCTTTGGTCTCTTGCACTAATAGGGTGCAGAGTCCTTAGCTACTATCACTTCCTACTGGTCAGGAACTAATTGGCTACTGGCATGCGATTTCTGGAGAACATACTTCTCCCCAAAGATAGTTATCCAAGCACTGTTGAGTTATCTTATTTATCATTGCTCATCTTGTTTATCTTTCTTATAAACAAAAGCCAGCCAGCCTATGTCAATGTCAATTGTGCGTGTAATGCCATTGGTTTGCAATTGATTGCCCCCATCTGAGTTATTTTGTTGCTATATACCGACCTCAAATGCTTGGCCGTTAATGCTGTTAAGCAGCATCAGGTTGATACTGGTTCTGCTTTAGTAGCATACAGCGCTGCCCTTACAGGCGTCAAGAGCGCAGATCCTAAAAAAAGCCACCGAGTACATTCAGATAATGAAACAGCGGAATCACAAGCATCAGCAGGAGATCGACGACATTCGTAGTCAGAATCGTATTCTGGAACAGCAAGGTAATGTCTTTCATGAATCATGTCGAGAGCTTGACAAGGCATTGATTTGTAACTGTTTAGTCTGCCGGTATTCGGCTTACTCTTTATGCTGTGCATGCTGCCACTAACCACATTTGCATGCTGACCCTGTGCATGTCACCCCTAACCATGTTATTCATTTTGTTTGTTTATCAAGCATATTACTCACCATTCAATTGCATCTCCCTTTGCTGCAAATGTAAAGCGCCTAGAGAGAGATTGAGTTCTCTGAGGGCGCTTTATCAAGTGCATTACTATTATATGCTTGAGGCATCTCTCTTGTATTTTGGCACGAATGAGCCCAGTATGTGAGCCATTTGGTTTCTGGTATTGAGTATTCATTATGGTCGGGATAGATCTGAACGCTAAAATCTTTTTCGGTAGGGGCTGGTCAGAGTAGTACTTCTACAGAAATCAGTGTCGGCTTGAACTCTTTTTTTTAGTACTTGTAGACGATTACTGGTTTGGTTGTGATCCAAACAATGTGCCAGTGGTAGCCCATTACCTGAAGCTTGTAGTTAGGATTTCTACCTGGATTTAACTCGAACCGGAGATTATTGCATAGGTTTTTTCTAGCATCTCGTTATTGTCGTGCTTAGGTAATGTAATTATGATGGGTCGTTTGTATATCACCGTAAGAGGGAGGGATAAATATCGGGAGCTTGACGACACGCTTTAAGAGAATCAATGGCCAAGGGCTAGTGACATTAAAGGTTTCATGCTTACACAAATATGCAAAAGCAGACAGGTGCTTATGTCAGCAAGCTAGAGCAAACAAGAAAAAAATTAAGGCCATGGGTCAGTTGAACTTTTGGCTGGTAATGTGCACTGAATCATGCACAGGTAAGCATGCAAAGCATGTGGCAATAAATAAATAAAAAAAAGACGAATTCGCTTAGTCGAAGGGAAACCTAGCGAGGACAGATATATCTTTTGCTGATAATTAAACTATACAAGCTCATTGCCGTTAGTGACCGCTGCTAGAAGCTAGTTCCCGACTTGCAGTGCATATGAACTGATGGAACAAAAAGAGTTTAATTTAGTGCTATGGACAGCAAGATGGCCAGATGCTGAGGAGCAGGTGGTGCAAAGAGCACACTGATAGAGGGAGGATAAGTAGGCTGGTGCAAACAAGTTAAGCGGCACCAGACAGCAATTGAAATCCGTTCATACTTGATAAGGAGCCAGTGAAGCTCAGGCAGGAGGGGTATGCTATCGCAGCTATGCTGTTGATGACTGACCAGACTGCTGAGTTTTTTGCTTGAGTTGCAGTAATCTCGACGCGATGCCAGAAACACGTGAACTGAATTGGCTCATACTTTAATTTAAGCATGTCCTTATTTTGATATTCCTTTCCTGGAAGTAGGCCAACTTGACCATGGAGGAAATTTGTTCATCCAATGAGTAGTCGTTTTGGAATCGCATGCTGCTATTATGGGCCGACGTCACGGAAGTGATGATAAGATGTACCAGTCAGGCTGCAAGGGAATTAAGTGAGTCGTATTATGTGTTAGACTTGAAAAGAGTTGAAGGATAAGTAGAGCTGGTTGTTATCGGGGTAGAAATAAAAGTGTTGGCAATGATATCGGCCTGAGATAGAGTATATGTAGCGGAAAGGAGGAGTCGGAAACAAACCAAAAATGTTAGCATCAAAATCGTGATCCACTTCTCCTTAATTGGTACAGCAACCAGGCTGGCAGCTGCAATAGCAGCAGCAAATATGGCAGCTTCTACAGCAGCAGAGCCGTCAAGGTACTATACTATAAGGGTTAACGGTCCAAATATTGGTCAATCAATCAATTTTGTGCTTCATGTGCCTTCCAAAAGACAAAATATGTTTGATGTACACCCGAAGTTATGACGATTTTTGAGAGAGAAAATGGCTCTAGGCTTGGAGTTATCTCCTCAAAATCTGGGGTTTATCCCCAGGTCTAAAAATCATTCTCATAGTGAGAACCGATGGAACGATCGCCCTACATTCTGAAGAGCTACTCTGGGGACTTGGGCTGGCTGAAAGTGACGTGATGCCTACTGCAAGTGAGCGTTTTTGACGTTCGTCTATCAGCAATAGTAACACGACAGGGCTTATCGAACATCCTGCTGACTTGACTTTTCAAGCTACCATAGCCGAAATAATTGTCATCTTCATGCTGATTATGTGGTATTACTTAGAGTAGGGTCATTTGCTTTTGCTGTTCCAACTCTGCCGGCCGGCCTTCTCGAATGCCTGCTGGGCTTCCTGGTGGTGTCTCGTGATAAGGGTGTGAACGTTAGTGCAGGTGCGTAAGTGTGTGTGCGCACGCATGCATGTTTGCTGGTTCTATCAAAGTCACGGTTCAGCTCCTTAATAATATCTTAAGCTCTTCCAAGAGATGCTTTACAGAGGTGTAGGGAATCACTTACTGCAAGCTAAATAGTCGACTTACCTGTGAGGAAAACTTTTAGTGCATTACTCTTATTGAGTGCTGCTCTTGAAATGAATGATCCTGTCTACTTTCGGGAGACGTGTAAATGCATAATCAATCCCTTACCACAAGAAATGCTTTCGTATCCAACTGGATACCTGGCTGTTTACCATTTCGTTTGCCTTTGTTCTGGCTAGTACTTGATGCAGGTTGTGCCAGCTGCTCACGTCCCAAGTCTTTTCGACTGCCCTCTTTGCAATGATACTGATTTTTAGTTTCAGCACTGGAGAAAGTGAAGTCTGCAGGGGCTTTTGCAGCCAACCAGTCTGGACAGGCTGCCGACTCGGACTCGGGCGCATCTGAGGAAACAGTGCCAGCAAGGCCAAGAAGAAAGAAGGCCAAGGTGTGAGATACCGTCATTGTCATCGACACCGCTGCCGTGGCGGTCTGCACAGGAGCTAAGTGGCCCTATGCAATCAGCTGTTGTCACTGTGGTCACTCCACTACTGGGGTACTGGACTCACAGCTGCAGAAGCTGTGCTATGTTTGTTTTTTTTTGGAGCACTGGCAGGGCCGTTAAGAGTCATGCTACCCGATGCTGCCTCTTTGTGCAGGCTGGTGTGCAGATGACGACTGACGATCCAGTGTTCACTAGTTTCTTTGCTGATGGCATAGATAGAAGCTAACTAACTCCGCATTACATCCAACAGCAGTTGTGCAAGGATGCAGATTTCCATTTTTGTCCCTAGAGTTTGTTCGTCTGTAAGGCTAGTGTCCTATCCGTGCACCCGGACAATTTTTAATGTCCAATAGCGATTTGCAACTAGCGTGATAGTGAGGACATTTCACAGCATCTGTTTTTAACAAGCCTCTGAGTTCAGAAGATGTGTGTTCTTTTGGAGCATCCATGAGATCATAGCCGTTGCCATTGTTGAACAAAAGCCTGCCTGACTTCCTCACTAGGAAATAAAAGGCAATATTTATTGAACATTGTTTTACTGCTGTTGTGTTTAGCTTGTTTGCTCTGCCGCATTATTTTTTGAGTTATGATGTAGGTTCAAACTGTAGCACTGTGTAAGACTTGTACTCAACAGGAATTACAGAACACAACCCTGATGGACAAGTTTGATTAAATGAATAATGCATGACCAGACACTTCATCCAGTGCAGTTGTACCAGTCACTCGACATTTACTATATAAAATGCTTAGAAAGTGAATTTCTCTTTTGACTCGGTACCAATATCTTAGTTATTATTATTCATGAACTCGACACCTATCGTGAAATAGAACGACCTGAACTGCTTGCTGGCAGCCGGTTTGTATCCACCACCCCCTCTGAGGTGAAGCTTGTGTAGGCCCACAATAGGTTTGCCAATTGTGCAGCTCCGAGTGGCGTCTACATATAACTCAATTCAGCAGGTGTTGAAAGATGAGTCCCAGTGAGCTGGTAGAATCCAGGAGCTTTACAGCATGCTGCAAGAGAATCTGTAACCAGGAGTTGATGACAAGCGAGATGCACTAGTATTCCTTGACAGGCATGCAAACGCACACATGCTCAAGACCCTGGTTAAGGTCCAAAGTCGCTTTAGCTGCAGAGTATACAGCATCAGTGGAGCCTAGAGTAATAATAATAATAATATTGCACTTGATAAAGCGCCCTCAGAGAACTTAATCTCTTTCTAGGCGCTTTACATTTGCTGCAAAGTGATACGCAATAGAATAGTAAGTAAAATCATGCTTGAAAAACAAACAAAATGAATAACATGGTTAGGGGTTACATGCACTGGGTCAGCATGCAAATGTGGTTAGTGGCAGCATGAACAGTGTCAGAGTAAATATGCTAATGTGCATGGATCACAATGTGTAAAACAAATGTTTGCACCTGGGTAGATTTTCCTAATTGCTTAGGCACAAGATATATAGAAATGGCCATTATTCCTAGCAAACTGATCTTGTGTGACCATTTGAATCAAAATTATGGTTAAATGACATTTTTAAGATTGGTCCAGCAATCGAATAGTTGTTTAGGGCACCTTTTCAGAGACCTACATTTTAGTAATGGGATCTCTAGTATTGGCGATTTCAGCATAAAAGGAGCGTTTAAAAGGTGAGATTAAAAAACCATAAAAATATGTAATTCGGAAGTAAACTGGAGGCAATTTATCTACAAATAACAAATTTACTAGTTTCTGCATTATATGAAGCCGATAAGCGTCCTTGAACTTTTTATTCTGAAATCAATAGACATGTGCAGCAAAAGTTATCCTACCGAAATCTTAACTCCTGTAGTGATGTACAAGCAGAACTTGATACAACTTTACAGTGTGATCTCCACAAATGGTCATCTTTCCACCTAATTTTAAGTTGTATTCACAAGGCTAGTGCCCTTCTCATAGTGCGTAGCCTCACCCTCATGATTGATTTTAGCATCGCTCCAGTGACTAAGTGTCCGTAATCTGGGCATCTTGTTCCTAACGACTTGATATTGGATAGAACGAGTGTATTGCTTTTATCATAGAGTTGGCTTACTTTCAGCTGAGGAACGTAGCCAAAATTAGGGATGAATGGCAGCCAAACCAGTTTACCCGTTTGTGATATATCAGCTAGATTACTGCAATTCCCTTAAGGATTTCCCCTATACCCTTAATCGTCTCCAACTGGTGCAAAACTCCGCAGCTCACCTGGTCTGTCGTCAGTGGCGTTGCTACCATGTTACAGCACTTATGTCTTTGCTTCCATGCCTCCGTATGAAGGATTGAATTGACTTGAGGACTCTCACGTGTACGTCGTTTCACTTACACAGGCTAACATATCCGACTTCTTTGATCTCCGGTACCACCCACTCTTCTGCTTCCAGTTGTGTCTCCCTTACTTATAATAAATTAAAATCTGTTGGTGATTAGTTGCCATGCATCAAACGTCTGAAATTCCATCTAGCTTCTGTCGCCATCTATATTGACCGTAGAGGCAATGTGCATATCCAATGGCAAGCCGTTTTGGATAAGCGCGTCCAGATTATGGACAAGCGTCACGAGAGTTAGGCCGGGTGAAGCAATTTTACGGGTAATGTCTTACAAAGTGAGAGACACAAAGTAACATTATAGTGCACGACACCCACACGGTCAACGCGGAGGTGCCGTTCGCCGTCATGACGAGCGCCGTCGAGGTAGCCAAGCGCCGTCACGATGAGGCATGGTCCGGAGAAGCGCATACGTCATCTGCTGGTTCGGTCGACAGTCTTCTTCTGTCGGTCGAGAGTTAGGTCATTTGCGTGTTATCGTCGACATGAAGTTACTTATTTTGTGGTGCAATAAACGAGCACCTAACTTCTGGTCTGAGACTTACTAAAATCGTTGGAAGCGAGCCGGTGTGACATCCAATATGCTTCATTGAGCGAGCAGGTGTTTACACAGGCCTATCCGAGGTGTTGCCGTAGCTCTGAACCCCCCCCCCCCATCCACCCCGAATAGTATGGGCTTCGAACAGCTAATTCATGGCCCCATTGACCTAGGCATTTATTGGTTACTCCAATCCTTCCAATGTGCTTTTATGTATAACGTGACAATGACTCTGTAAGCATTCTAGACTTCGTTTAACTCGAGGCGTGAGATAGACCGAGAGAGAGAGAAGAGAGGGAGGCTCACCAGATTAGCTAATGGCCGATCCCGTAGGACCGGGGACGGTCGCAGGCCTGAACAGATGTCGACATACTCGTGCTTAATTACTTGTGCTTATTAATGTTGGACGTGAATCGAGCGTAGCTGTGGTAGCCAAGTTGGCAACAAATTATAAGCAAGCGCAGCGCGTTCGGTCACTGGGGCAGTGCCTCGCTGCTCTGCGGCTCGTTGACGGTTATTCCGCAGCCACATCGATTTCCTTTTGATAGTATCAAAAGGTCTAATGGCTTTCACTAGGGGTGATTCACTATCTATTGTTAGCAACAGCGCTGGAGTGTACATACACCTGGATAACTCCCCTATGGCAGGCAGTTGAATAGGCCTGAGGGCTTTGGACTGGCAAATGGCCCTCGAGAAGCATAAGCTTTGATAATGAATAGGCCGAAGTTCAAGGCTCTTCAGGCTGTTCTTTCGTTCTTCCGTGCCTTGGTGTTGACTCTTCCAGGAACTTCACTCAAGAAAGATAGAGAAAAGCTAATCCCTGACAGTTCCGAGTCGTCTTTACTAGTTGCAGTTCGGTGTGCAATCGAAACCTAAGCTATGCTAATGACTGTAGATACCATTCTTGGGCGTACCGGAATCTGTGGCGTGGCCTGATATTTTCTAATAGGTGTTGATATTAAGAATAATAAGTCACCCGTAAAACATCATAGAACTTCTATCTATAGAATCTCTACTCAGACACGTTACAACTCACTACAAAATAGCATTCAGGTGTCTCGCTTAGGCCAGCCAGCATGCCAAAACAAACAAGAAGACACTCTTGGCCACCAGTTAGTAAGGCATATAGCTAGTAGCACGCAACGAAACATGTACAGGTACGCACGCAAAGCATACCGGAACAAAAAAGACAAGTTCACTGGGGCGAAGGGAAAGTGGACCAGCATAGATGCGTGTTGAGCTGTTACTTACATGATGCAAGGTCACTGGGTAGTTACCGTACCCAAAGGCGAGTTCCGAACTTTTTGTGCATACGAGCTGCAGCTTATATAAAAGAAATATTTATTTTAGTAGTTCGACGGAGTGCGAGGTGACCAAATGCTGGCGAGCCGGAGGTACGATGGCACACTGGAGGAACAAGGAGGTCGGATGGCTAGGCTGTGCTAGCGAGTGAAGTGACCAACAAGTCATACTGAGGATCTTTCAATCGGTTCGATACTTGATAGGGAGCCGGTGAAGCTCAGACTGAGCTTGGTACTGTGGCAGCTTCGCCTTTGACAACACATCAGACCGGCAGCTGAGTTTTGCACCAGTTGCAGACGATTAAGGGCAGTGGCAGAGAATCCTGTATAAAGAGGATTGCAAAAAACGCTCGAGCTAGTTCGGTTTTCGTACTCCTATCCAAGCAGGCCCTGGTTTTGGCAATGCTCCATACCTGAAATTAGTCTGACTGGATAGTGGACGAAACGTGCTCATCCAACGACAATTCATTTTTGGATAGTATGGCTAGATTACGGGCCGACGTCACGGGAAGGATGACAGCTCAACTAATCTTGAGGGTTAGGTCTTCCAACTTTTGGGCGACACTTATCACTTGTTCAACGTCGGGAAGGTAGTAACATTCCAAATGTGAATGTCGTCGATAAAGGATGTAAGGGAATCGAGTGAGTCAGGCAAGAAGTAGGTCGAAGGATAGATTGCGTTGGGTGCCATCGAAGTATACATAAAAACCCAAATTTCGTTGGGCAATGACATCGGCCAGAGGGAGAATAAAGTGGCGAAACGAAAGGGCAAGGCTGAACCCTGAGATACGATATACTGCAAGGGCTCATCGGATGACCAAGAAAGAAAGAAATACTAGAAATACTAGCTGATTTAGCAGCCTCTTTTGTATAGAGACAGAAAAGCCTTTACGGCTATCATCACCGCCTGTAGTAGCGATAAAGAATCACCCACCACAAGATTCGAACCCACGACTTTGGGACCGAGGTCGTGAAAAGCAACCGCCTTACCCAGTGAGCCATCGAGGCTCACCGGGAGCCATTTACATTCTTAACACCTCTCAGAGGCAGGACCCAATCGAGTTTAGCATGGTACCAGTGATACCTAGGTGCTTGGAGAGGCGCTCAGGAAGGATCTGCTGGACCATAGTGTTGAATAATTCCGATCAATCCTGTACTACCAATAGAGAGGCTCTACCTCGATCAGCATTGTTCAGAAAGTTGTTGTAAACTCGAAGCAGTAGATCAGTCGCAAGAAATTCTGAAAGGGTAACGTGACCCCGCTCCGGGGCAAGGCGCCGGGATTCAAATAACTGATTTCACCGTGAACTGAGTTTTTGTACTACGAGCTATCTGTCGGGCATTTGTATCCCCTTTAATGCAGTGAAGCCTGTCTAGTCTAGCGTGGTAATGAACTCGTGACTATATGTAGCACTAGTTCAACGCACTCATGCCGATGTGTTGGTGTTTGTAGCATACATGAGCACACCGTACCACATCGAGCTCATACTTGGAGAACGTGAAGATGCCGTTTCCAAGCCATCTGAGAAGGAAGAAACCCCGGCCAAGAAGAAGGAATCCAAGAAGAAACTGAAGAGGCAAAAGATGCTGATGCCGGGATAGCGAGAAGCGGCACCCTCCCCAGCCCCCTTCGGCTTCGCTACTGCCCAAGATTTACCGAAGAAAGGACGATCCCGACTGTTTGTTTAATTTATATTGATGAAAAGCCTAATGCGATTACATTTCACTATTATATTACTCTAGGAAAGCGGTGCTGTGAAAGTGAATTTGAAAACAGTTTGACGGACTGAAAGAAAATTGGCATTTCGAGCTCACTGATGCGGAGCGATTAGAATAATCATTCATTATTATAAAAGAAATCAGCCACTAATGTTTCTGAGCTGAGCGTTGTGTTACCATTCGTTCCCACTCGCTGCTCCTCGAAGGCAACTCTCAAAGGCAGCTCCGGTGAGAGAACTTTGCTCAAAAAGTGGTGCCATCGAAGCAAATACGACATTTCCTGTTCGCCCCCGAGGTTTATTTATGAGAAGTCAGGTTACATGGCCACGCTCGGAGCCCAACACAATTAATGAAAGCATGTGCGGCATCATCCTAGAACTTATGTATACAAATTCGCTAGTAATAGTGCTAGTGCTAATAATAGAATTTTTATGCGCTTGCGTGTGTGTGTGTGTGTGTGTGTGTGTGAGTAGACGTGTGGGCTTGCTCCGCGCCATGTTCGCACAGGTATTGCCTCGTGTTTCTCAGTCAATTAATGCAAAAAGCCACGAGAACTATGTGTTTGTTAGCCTGAAGATTTTTCAATAGCACAGCTAGGGGGCTTTAGATGAGCAATTGATGACCAATAGCATAAACCAATGCAAGCAAGACAGAGTAAAGGCGTAGCAGAACAGGGAATACAGTTGGTAGAGCATTTAGCAATAAAATGGCAGATGGAAAAGAAGTGCCATAATCCACCAGACATTTTTTTAAAGAGATCAAGCATAAAATCCAATAATTTTTATTGCAAACAAGGTCCGTAACAATTTCTTAAAATTAATCTTAAGAGCTACTCTAGTTGTATGGACGATCAATAACACGCCTCGCAGTGGATTCAGTACTTTAGCAAGAGGGCGAATTACGCAGACAAGCACGAGAAGCATTGAAAGATTTGGCAGTGGTCCGTGACGAAGCCGAATGAGGTGTAGCTCTCATTTGGGAATTTAGAAAGATATCCACCAAATAATGAACTTCGCTTTTTACTTCAGGTTTTCAGCATAATCGAAAATAGTTACCAGACAGACTGTGGCAAACTTGTGGCGATTACTAGCCAATCAGGTGAGTCACCCGTTCATAAATAATTAACAACTTTTGCGACATCAAGGTGAACTTTTGACGTGTAAATACCTGATATTTTGTATTAGTATTTATTATTCTTTGCAATTATTTATTTAAATATCTGCATTATTATACCTGAAATATATTACTACAAAGTTAAAGCTGTTTGTGTTATTTAGTACGCACTCTACTGAAGTAACAGTTCCGCTAGCGAAATAGAAAAATAGCAGTACGTGAGCATTTTCTAAGATTGAGGTCAGCCCACAATTATTGAGCACTTTTTTATTGATTTAATTTGAAAAATTGGGTTGGTGCCAAAATTAAATCTACGTCTTATCGTTTACCCCTATGCTAACGTAAACTACTGTATTAGGAATTATCTTAGCAGCAGTGAGCACTGCATTTATTCTAATATATATATATATATATATATGTATATATATATATAGAGTAATAACATATAAGATAATAATACATACGCGTATAAATCTTGCTACAACCAATATTCCATTAGCGTGAAACGAAATGTCGCTACAAATCAGATGACGAGTTTGAATATACCTTAGCAGCCGAAGCTAGTCTAGGCAGTAGTGGAGCTCTGGCAAAAGAGAGGCAGTCTCGCACTCCAAGAATAATAATAGGACCATTCGTAAACTAAATGTATGTCCTTAGTTGCTTGTATCTTTATTGGCTTTCAATATATATCCCTAGTTACTGATTATGTTTTGCATTGTCATAGATTTTTACCATGCTTTATTTTTCCTGTCATTATTCTTTACATTATTTTAAAATATAAGTTATTTTTTAATCTGTTCGAGTGCAAGTGTTATTTACCAAAAGACAAGCCAATAAGATAATCTTCTAGATTTGTAAGCCAATTGGTAGTATTGGCACCCAACCTACTCCGATAATAAAATTCAGGACATCACTACTCACAGCATATTCATGAGAGGAACGCAACATCCGAAGCGAAAATACGCATAATTTCCATTAAATAATATGTTTACCGCTTTCTTTGCGGCATATGTAAAGTGTCCATACAGAAATTAAGTTCTTTGAGGGCACTATGAAAATATATTGCTATTATTATATTACTAGTATTATTTAATAGCTCAACATTTGGCATTCACCTTAATTCAATTGTGTGTGGCTGCCTATTCTTGCTTAAATCTCTTTCCGTGTGAATTAGGTGTCAAAACTCCGGATAAAGGCTGCCTTCTTAATACGTAAATCTTTATCTGCTGTCTCGCTGCCTTACTCTTCCAAGCATTCATAAAGCGCAACAAAGAACGGCCGGGGTTGAAAAACCGGTGAAATAAGGCGCATCGAGCAATTCAAAATGTGCGGTGTTGAAGAGCATTATATGTCAGTAGGATGTTGCAGTCCTTTTAGATGGTCTTTAAAGGAATAAAATGCGTCTTTTTAATAGAGCGTATTAGCTGATCATATCACGAGTTGGTTGACTGCCTGTAAATTATGCACACGATCGAAAGCACTTTCTTGGGACGACTCCGACTTCCACCAGTCTCCTGTCAGCATGCAGCTTAGGTAATCTCAGTATTTTTAGTGCGATGCTTGGCGTGGTGGTGGAGTAGATCTGAGAGATAGGCTGGAGCCAAAGAATGAAGTGACCTAAAAGTGACCTTGAAGTCAATCCGTTGCTTGACTGGTAGCCAGTGCAGGTCGGCGAGAAGTGGTGTGATGTGGCAACTGCGACGCTAAGTTTTGCCTGAGCCTTAGCCCAGAGGTAGAACCGCGTTTGGTAGCCGAGTCTTCGTTAAGTCCATACAAAGTCTTAAATCGCCCCCAGTATTGGTGACGTACATACCAAAAACTCGAGTAGGCAGGAAGCAGGTAGGAAGCAAGATTCACAGTGTAAACCCGGCTCAACCATCAATATAACCTTCCGGCAGGTCGGAAGATTCAAGCAGGCCCAGGAGCAGGACCAAAGTATGACCGAAGCATGACCGATGTAAGACGGACCGTGTAGACGCTGCTTAAGACTGAAGTTCCGTTGGTTTGACTTAGGGTGGCTGCGCCATCGCAGAAACGATGTTACGAAGCCCACAGGCAAATGTTTTCATCTCGATAAATGTCATTTGTAATTACAAAAGTCAAATTTCCGTACTTGCGTGCTTAGCACTCTTATTTTGCTTTGTCTTCCAGCCCTCTGAACGATTTACCGTCGATCCACCCGAATTCGGATTCTGACCCTGCGACCTGCGAGACATATTATCAAGAGAATTTACCCACGTTACTTCATTTAATTTCTAATTGAAGTAAGGAAGCTGTAGCATCTATTTTTTTCAACGAAAACCTGGTAAACCTAATGCGGATGCGAGGCTCGACGCAGGGGTGACTCAGCGGGTGACCTGACTTCGGAGGACCCACCCATCACAACCGCCTCCGCACGCCAGCTAACGAGTGGCATTTCTTCCGGTTCCTGGACGCCGGTACTTCCGGCGTCTCGTCCGTGGTTTGTATAGGGCGCATATTCAATGCCGCTCTCGCGAAGGGTCAGTAGCGGCCGGTAGTAACAGCTTCTGTTAAAACTGCATCTATGTCTGGTTTGACGGCTGCCACCCAGCGACAGGCTGGGGGAAGTGTCGGTAGGCGCCGCTTTGAGGCGCCTCTCCTCGGCGGTATTGCTGGCACTTACGAAGTTAAGGGAGAAGGAGACTTCTTGTGTCCTCTGTGCATGCAAGTTATGGATCGAACGCACGTCACTCCGTGCGGCCATAGCTTTTGCTACGGGTGCATTAAGCGTAGTCTGGAAAGTTCGACCAAATGCCCAAAGTGTGGCTGCGACGTCAAGAACACTGATTGCATATTTCCTAACTTGGTTATTGACGGTCTCGTATGCAAATACGCTCGCAACGCGCAAGCAAAGCTGGCGAATGCAGATCCCTTGGCCGACCTAGCGGCGTTTGGGGATCGCCTTGATTTTGGACAAGTGCAGCTACTTATGGACATAGTGAAAGAAAGACGGGATGAATTGGAGTACCGGACTTGGCGTGGTTACCGCAAGCTGACGCTGGAGCTCCTGAAGGATGTGCAAACTAGAAAGAGAGAAGATCTCCAGAACTTGCAAGTGGACCTCAATATCCTTGAAGCCGACATAGTGCACGTACGAGCCCAGATGGATCGAAGCAGGCCCGATTTCGAGACGTGCTGCGAGGGGAAAGATTCCTCTAACGGCAGTTCCACCCTGCAACCAGATCAATGGGAGAAGATCGCTCTGCATGTTTCCGACTTCGAGGACCACTACTTCAGTTGCAGACGCAGCTCCATAGCAGGCTGTCCCACCAGCAATAACGAAGCCTCATCGCTTGATGACTTTGGCACGACCTTAGTGCGATTCACCCAGTTTACTGCTTTCACCACGCTGGCTACGCTACAGTATAACACCGACATGTACAACGTGTCTCCCAACTCTAGCATCGTGTCCGGTATTGACTTTGACAAGGATTGCGAGTACTTGGCGATTGCAGGAGTCACCAAAAAGATCAAAGTAAGTAGGCCTGTGAACCGTTGTTATTTACATCATCGGCCCGGCTGCTGTGTGCCCTAAGCCCTTCATGGTGTCACTGCACTTGGTGACAAGCATCACCGACAGAACGCATGCAGCATGGTCAGTGCTGAGCTCTTGATTGTCTCAGGCATGTGTACACTCGAGCTGAAACTCGGCAATCTCGTGTCGACAATAACTTTTAGTGCTCTTATTGAAGGTGGCTACAGCTGGATATGACTGTGGCATGCCCAGCATGCAGCTTTGCCACCGTACACAGGACATAAGTTAGCATGCACTCGGCCCGTGCTCGTCGTCCTTAGCTTCGGCATGCAGTTTAGTAAAGCAGAACTCATCCGAGAAGAACTCATCAAGGGTCATCCGAGCGAGACAAGCAGAACGAGATCCATGCAGAGTAGCGATTAGAGATGCTGCCCTGGCTTTGAGAAGTCTCTCGAGTAGTTCTATAGTTTTGGACCTGCATTTCGGAATGAGCCGTTGGCAGTTTGAGTGTGGACTCTCGGTCTTCTTTTAACTGCTGGCTCATTAATAATAATAATAATAATTCACTTGATAAAGCGCCCTCAGAGAACTTAATCTCTCTCTAGGTGCTTTACATTTGCTGTAAAGTGAAATGCAATGGAATGGTAAGTAAAATCATGCTTGAAAAACAAACGAACTGAATAATATGGTTAGGGGTGACATGCACAGGGTCAGCATGCAAATGTGGTTAGTGGCAGCATGCACAGTGTCAGCACGCATAAGCACATCAAGGACGAATCACAGGGACCCGCTAAATGCTGTCCTAAATAGGTGTGTTTTTAGGTTCCTTTTAAATGTGGTCAGGTCAGGGGATGTTCTGACGCAGGTCGGGAGGGAGTTCCAGGCTTTGGGAGCATACGAACTAAATGCACGGTCTCCAAAGGATTTAAGGTTTGTATGAGGTATTTGTAGACTGTTGGATTCCGAAAAGCGGGTGGTACGATGCTTGGCCTGATCGGGTAGTATATCTGACAGATAGGCTGGAGCCATAGAATGAAGGGACCTAAAAGTGAGCGACAAAACCTTGAAGTCAATCTGTTGCCTCACTGGTAGCCAGTGCAGGTCGGCGAGAAGTGGAGTATTGTGGCAACTGCGACGCTCACGAAAGACAAGCCTAGCTGCAGAGTTTTGCACCAGCTGCAATCGCCTGATCGCACATGCTGGTAGGCCAGTAAGCAGTGAGTTGCAGAAGTCGAGACGGGATGTCACGAATGCATGGACCAACTTGGACGTGGTATCTTTATCTAAACAAGCCCGAATTTTAGCAATGTTATGAAGCTGAAAATAGGCAGATTTGACTGTGGAGCTGATATGGTCGTCTAGCGAGAGGTCACTTTGGAATATGACACCTAGATTTCGAGCTGATTCAACTGGAGATATGCTGGCAGAGCCAATTTTGAGAGTCAGCCTTTCCAATCTCTGGATCACACTGGGTTTGCCCATAACTAGTAAGTTAGTTTTATCATCGTTTAGTTTTAGAAAATTTGCTGCCATCCATGCGCGGATGTCATCAATGCATGCAGCTAGTGAGTTTAGAGAATTTGAGGTGCTCGAAGGCTGGGAGGGATCAAAGCAAAGGTACAACTGAGTGTCATCTGCATAGAAGTGAAAGCCTAGATTGTGCTTGGCAATCACGTCAGCAAGAGGCAGAGTATAAACCGTGAAAAGAACCGGACCTAGCACTGAGCCCTGAGGTACTCCATATTTCAGAGGTACTTCAGATGATCTTTGTCCATTCACGTCAATACTCTGGAGTCTCCCACTGAGATAGGACCTGAACCACTGCAGAGCAGTGCCAGTGATGCCCAGGCGAGATGAGAGGCTCTCTAGAAGAACTTTGTGATCGATGGTATCAAAAGCTGCCGAAAGATCAAGCAAAACAAGCAGAGACACTCTACCCATGTCTGCATTCCTAAGTAAGTCGTTGTATACCCTAAGCAATGCTGACTCTGTGGAGTGATTAGCTCTAAAGCCAGACTGGAACTTACTAGCAAGGTGTGAGGTTTCGATATACGAGTTCAGCTGGTCTGCCACGACCCGTTCGAGTGTCTTTGATAGGAACGGTAGAAGGGAAACTGGGCATGGCACCACACCGAGTGGACACGCTCGCCTTTCTTCCGTGGCGGTTTTTTGTTGTAGATTTTCGATTACGATCAGGTGATGCACGACGTTGTCGACCTTCATTGCCCAGTCACCGAGCTGGCCTGCTCGGCCAAGGTCAGCTGTGTGTCGTGGAACAGCTGCCACAAGCAGGTGCTGGCCAGTTCGGACTACGAGGGCTCCGTCGTCCTGTGGGACGTCGCCACGTCGGCCCGGCGAGCGACGTACCAGGAGCACGAGAAGCGGTGCTGGTGCGTCGACTTCTGCCGCCGCGATCCCGCCCTGCTCGTCTCGGGCTCTGACGACGCAAAGGTGAAAATCTGGTCGCTCAATGCGGACACCGCCGTCGCCACGCTGAGCGCCAAGGCAAACGTCTGCTGCGTCCAGTTCGACCCGGGCTGCGAGTTTCGGCTGGCCTACGGCTGCGCCGACCACTGCGTCCACGTGTGCGACCTGCGCAACCCCGGCCAGCCGCTGATGTCACTGCGTGGTCACCGGAAGGCCGTCTCGTTCATCCGCTTCCTGGACGACGGCTGCCGAGAGCTGGTGTCTGCTTCTGTCGACAGCCAGCTCAAGCTGTGGATGCTCGACGCCGGAGGCAGCGGCGGAGGCAGCGGCGGAGGCAGCTGCGCCCGAACGTTCCGCGGACACGTGAACGAGAAGAACTTTGTCGGCCTCGCAACGAACGGCGAGTACTTCGTGTGCGGAAGTGAGGACAACACGCTGAGGCTGTTCCACAAGGGATTCCCACGCGATGCTCTTCGGCACAAGTTCGAAGTAGTCCACAACCCGTGGAAAGTGGAGCCTGGAGGCGGAGGAGATGAGGACAGTACCGAGTTTGTGTCGGCTGTCGCGTGGAAGCCCGGATCGAACGTCGTGCTGGCCGCCAACAGCCAGGGTCTGGTGAAGATAATGGAGCTGGTGTAGCTCCCTCCCTCTCTCCTTCTCTCACCCCCTCTCCCCTCTATTGCTCTCCCACTCTCTCTAACTCTCTCTCTCCCTCTCTCTCCCTCTCCCCCTCTCTCTCCTCTCTCTCTCCTCCCTCTCTCTTTCTCTGACTCTCTCTCCCCTTTCTCTCTCACTCTCCCCTCTCTCTTTCTCTGACTCTCCTCTCTCTCCCCCCTCTCTCACCTTCTCTCTCTCTCTCTCTCTCTCTCTCTCTCTCTCTCTCTCTCTCTCTCTTCCATTGCTGCCACCCGCCCTTCGAAGGCCACACTTTCAGTCGCTGTGTGCGATGTCGGCGCGTACGGCGGCTGACCTCACTGCCCTTTCTGCTGCTGCGCCGGCTCTTTGCTGCTCTATCGGGTGGCGGGTCTCAGCGGCAGCCGCTTGGCAGCAGCTGCGCGGCCCTGGCACAGTACGACCTGGAGTCCTGGCACAGCGCTCGAGCTATCCGCCGAGGCACCACCCACCCGTGGCCGAACGTCGGCCGATCATCTTGTTGAGGCACTCGAGTTCGAGTTAGAAAATGGAAGAAATGAAGTTGCCGTGGCGATATCGGTGCGATTCTCCTGCACGTGGCCATCGCCATCAGATTTGTGGAAATCCTCGTGGAATTTGCCACCTTACGGCAACGTCTAAGCTAAAGGCCCCCCTGCTCCTTATAGTGGTTGCTTCGTCAGCGTGAATTGTTCTTTATGCACTCATTCATGCAGACACTGTTATTGTTGTGAGCTTAGCTCACATGCAGGATCCAGTCGTAAAACTTACTTTATCTTCACACGGCCAGGATCTCTGTCTGTCGGTCTGCTATTTCCACTGTTTACCTATCTCCCCCACCTTGCCGTACGGCCTTGCCTCCTTTGTGGAGTCCCTGAGCGAATCATCTTCTCGGGACTATGATGATAATTCGTTGTTTGTAAAGTGCCCCAAGAGAACGTGATCTCTATCCGGACGCTTGGCAACTTGGTGCAAGAGAATCAACAGCAGAGGGTCAGTAACATCCACGGTATCAAGGGTGCAAAAGCAAGTAATTGATGATGCTTAGGCCAGCATGCTTAGGCAAATATGAAAATGCTCCTGGCCGCCGAACTTAGTAAGACCGATGCACTGGCTAGTAACAAATTCATCGGCAGCGTGAAGGGAAAGCTGACCGTAATGAGCCTGCGAAGAACCTTAGAAGTGGCCACGTGGCCACCCCAATCAGCCCGCAGCGAAATAGTTCGGTAAGTGACGGTTGCAGTTGATCATCGAAGGAAAAATTTAACTTCCTTAAAAGTTATCTATGCTTACGTTTGGCTATCTGTGGGTGCTACTCGGCTGCTGCCACCTGGTGTCCCTCAGCGAGTGCAGGGCGTGCCAGGGACTGCCATCCTTGGCCCCCTGTCGGGATGCTTGCCAAACACGGCGTGGTTCACTATCCTTTCCGATGGGTCGAACTTCGCACAGACTCACAGATTTGTTAACCAAGACCGTGGCAGAATGACTAAGAAAACAGAGGGTCACAGAAGTTAAATGCCTCTCGTTATGCAGCGTTGCTAACATGCATTTTTCAGCACTGGCAGCATAGCTCCCAGTAAACAGTATTATTTTTTCTGTGTGGAGCGTTCTCGAAAAGCCAGAAAACAGCCAGCCACCTAGGGCGGCTATGCAAAGGCGAAAATGCAGCCAGTACTCACTCCCCAACGGAATAATGAATGTGAGTCGGCGATGGGAGCAAAGAACAAACAAGAAGGGCAGCCGTACCCCGTACAATTCCAAGAAGAAACCTGTTGAACCTGAAGAGGAAAACGACAGATAGCACAAAGCTTACATCCGGCGAAACTTGTTTACTGATTGCAAACTGAAATCTTCGTCTGAGGGTTATCCTTTTCCACCTCGTAAGGAATCCGGTAGTGTTACATAATTTCTAGAGATTTTCTGTTCGTTGGCCAGAGTTCCTGAAGAGCCTGATTTCGGACTTCAGCCATTCGAGACTGTCTTGTCCTCCGACTGAAACTGACAATCCATCTTTTTGAAGCAATAAATTCAATTTTCTTGAAAAGAAAAGTTCAGACCTTCAGCACCATTTGACGACTGTTCGACACCTTCTACAGCGTCGACTCCAAATAGACGAAACTCTAGATTTCCCGCAAAATTTAGCGGTGTTTTTGACGGGGTGACAGATGGATCTTTGAGAATGTGCAAGAGGTTCACGACATCCTTTTTCAATCACTCTTCAATGCGACACATCAAATTTTTGATGAGCTTGATACTAATTCAGGTTTGAAAACTCGCTGAACAAGAATTCTAAAATTGCATCAGAACTCATCAAAGTCGCGTCTTCCCGACTTAAATTCTCAACAGGAAGTTTCACAGGTTCTATTACATTCAGAAAAGTTTTGAGCGTCAAAATCCAATGTCCCAGTAATTTCCAGTGCCTTGAATTTGGTTAGCGTCTCGCGGATGACGACTTCTGTATTTACTAGCGTCTTCGCGTCAAGATGCTGCTGATGCAAGATTGCAGTTCAATCGCACGTCCGAATTCAGCTTTACTTTGGATTGAAAGACTTAATTTCGAATAGTGAATTTTTTGAAGAATTTGACAAGCTTGCGTGATTTCGTGAGCAGATCGTGGTAATCGACGTCTCTTTTTGATGTATCTTCGCTGATCACTTCAAAGTCCGTACCTGCTTCAAAATGTCCATTTCATCGATATCGTCATTATCCAGGTTTAAATCGCCCATGTCAGTACTCTTCTTGTACAATGTGTCACATACTCAAGGTGCAGACTGTGGTTTAGGCAGAACTGTCCGATGACATCCATGTGGCTAATGCATTTCTTATTTACTGCAGCACCGTCCTGAGCAGATCCCGCCAAATCCCTCTCCGTTACTATTCCAAAAATGCTCAATGCTTTTTCATTTATTCGATCATATCGAGAGCAGTCCACGAACCAAATATGCGAACAAGAACCGTCTTGATTTTTATCGCCGCTATTATGGATGTTGACTCACAAGAATCGAAGTCCTCTCACTGCTGTGTATTTATCCATAGGCATGCTAAACTTTACTTCTCTCTCGAGTTTTCCTTTGATGTCGGCAATCGTTTTGTTTCTCGTGCCTTCCTAAACATCATGCCCCAGCTTCGTCGCATCGCTTTCGTTCGCTGAAAATTTGATTCCATCCCGTGAGATTGATTGTCGTATATACTTGCTTCTAACGATAGCTCTCATCGATATTGTATTAGCAGCCAGATCATTAACAGTTTCCTTCAGACTCTTTCGTCCCAGGAAATCAGCAAGCGCTTTTTTTCTCTCATTGCTCACGAGCTTGGAAGAGAGAGAGAGAGAAGAGAGAGAGAGAGAGGTACGAAGACAATATATCTGTAACGCCTAAGGCTCGGCGGAGTAGGCGTAACCTGCCTTTTACTAAGCTGCGTAGCCTACTGCCAAATGCGATTCGGTGCGCGCCTATGCACAGCAAGAGGTGACCTCACGAAAGAGCGTTTCTGGCACCAAGCGCTCACGCCAGTCGCTTCCGAATTGGTCTGTGGACCTCGCTTCCACAATTCTTACGCAACGACAACTACTCTCCTGCTTTGACTATGGCCCATCCTTTTCAGCGATCCTGAGCTGCTACTTCCATGCTACTCACTACCTCAACTGCTGTCCTGACTCTGCTATGCTTCCCATTTTCTCTTTATTGCATGAGATGAAGTCTTTTGGCTACCGAATGCGTACCGAATTTACATCCTCCAGCAGGTTTATCAAAATCAATTCCATGTATTTTCAAATGACGTCAGAAGTTTTCGTTGAGTTTCCAGAAAATTTGACGAGTTTATTGCATCGTCCACATTGCTCTTCTAGCTCTCCTGTAATCTGATTCTTTCGTTTGCAGCGTATTACCAAACTGAAGACACGGCTGAAAAGAACATCAGTATTTGTTGATGCCACACTATCAATTTAATTAATATCTTACTTACTTTTTTACAAAAATTGCATTTTAATTTTAGCTTTGGCCAATTTGATAAAATCTTATAACAAATCACTAACACATTCAATTTCTTTTATACATTTTTTTTCGTTACATAATTCATATCCTTAATGAACCTGGGAGCTTCAGCTGTAGTATTTTCTGTTTAAACATTTACATTAGAATCATAAAAACAGTTATAAAAACAGCTATTTAAAGTTGTTGAGATTTTTTACTGTTACTGTTAAATAGTTGCCAGAAACTAGTTGCCACCTTATCCCCATCGAAGACAACGCCTCTCACAGTTGTGATCTATCAAACCGCTGCTGGCTATCGAACTTTGTTCATTGAGGAGCTTTTGGTGTTTTACTAACGTATGCTATTTTAGGCCATTATTGATTACTGGAGCCTTAGGCATTCACATCGATGACCTGAGTCGCAGTCAGGCTTGCTCATATACTGACTGTCTGGAAACTTTGGTTTGGTCAAGCACGTTTGGCATGCAATATATAATGGCGGCAATATTCCGAATCTCGTGATCACACGGGATGTCTCACCTTAAAAACATATCTAATTTATCACGCCATTTACTGGGTCCGTGTGAATCGTCCTTTGTGTGCTTGTGCTTGCTGGCACTATGCATGCTGCCACTAGCAATATTTACATGATAACCCTGTGCATGTCACCTCTAACTATGTTATGCTCGTTGTCATGGCGCATTCTACCACTAACCATTTGATCTTGCTTCTTCTGCAGTAAACGTAAAGTGCCTAGGAAGAGATGGAGTTCTCTGAGGGCATTATACAAATGTACTATTATTATTATTCCTATTAACGTGTACCCACTTACCACGTCGGATCATTCTTAAATCTCATTCACTCGTCTTCCATCATGTGAACAAGGATGCATCAAATTTATCTACCAATGAAGCTTAAAAGGAATGGGAATGAGAAATTTCAAAATCTGTGATGCAGTACATCTTTATCTGCACACGGAATTTGCAAAAAGCATTGATACTCTTATTAATGAAATAAGCTCAAAAATAGTTCCATCTGCTAGCCCTTAAGACTGCCCGTGCAAGGAACCATAGAAAAAACTTTACTATTCTTCTGCAAACTTCAATAATTCTCTGCATAAATCACAGCTTGAACGCTGCATTAGACTGTCTTCGCTTAACGCCGATCTAGCCAGGGTTGCAGACTATATCCCTGTCTACACACCAAAGCTTCGAAATGCTGGGGCTTCTGCCACTTGCGAGCTGTAGTCTTGCTTATTAGACATTGAATACATTATACGAAAGTGACAAGGCTGAATGATCTCACTTTGTCGATATTAACGTTAGGCTGATGATAATGACAACAATAATATGACATTTGCATAGCGCCTAAAGAAAACTAAATTTATACTTAGGCACTTTACACAAGCTGGAAAGAGAGCATATCAGTAAGTTAGTGGCCCAGAAATAGTTGTGAGAAATAGCTGGGTTTTTAGCTTCTTATTACGTGTCGTCGAATCAGGGGATATACCCAAGTCAGTCGGTAGTGCGTTCTAGGCTTTGGGATTATGCTTAAACGAATTGAAGATACGGTCTCTATAGGATTTTAGTTTGGCTAGAAGCAAATGACTAGAGCTAAGCGACTCGAGTCAGAAGAGCATGCTCTAAAACTACTTTCCTGATGAGGAAGTGGCTCGAATAGCTAGGCCAAAGCAAGAGGATCATATTACTAATGAGTAACTAAACCCTGAGGCCGATGAGCTGTTTGAAGGAGAGGCAGTGTCGGTGGATGAGAAGAAGCAGCGTAATGAGGCAGTGACTTTCACGACAGGCAAGCACTGCGGCAGAGTTTTTCTTGCAATGTAAGCATATTATTGCTTAGGAAGAAAGACATTCGAATATACAACTGCAGGAGTCTAAACTGCATGTCACGAATGAGTGGACCATCTTCGCTGCCGTATCCTGGTCTAAGTAGGCCGGAATTTTTGGAATGTTACGTGGCTGAAAGTAGAACAACTTGACTGTGTGCTGATATGGCCTTATAGCAAAAGGTTACTTTTGAAAATGGTACCCAGATTGCTTGTAGATGCTACAGGAGATATGCTGACCGAGCCCATTATGAGGGTAAGGTTTACCAAGTTGAGTAACACTAGATTTTTTCCATAACTAGCGCTTTGGCTTTATCGTCATTAAATTTGATAAAGTTTGCTTCCATCCTAGGGTGAACGTCAGCGATGCATTCAGCAAGAAAAATGAGAGAGTTTGACTTGCTGAATGGCAGGGAAAGATAATAATAATAATAATTAGACATTTAAATATCTTCATATGATAACTATATCTCTTTCTAGGCACTTCCAAAATTCTGGAAAGGAAGCACTGGGACCAAAATAGATAGTTTTGCCGTTTTTCTCATATCATGATGGCCTCAACTATATGGTCGTGTTGTTGGACCGGATTTTAAATTTCAGATGAAGAATTTCCAAACAAGAACAGAGGTCATTCAGTTTTGGTGGCCTCGATAATGTCCCGCATCAACTCATGGTCAGAACGAGATGTAACACTTGTCAACAGCCACGCATTTATATCTATTAATTTCCTAAAGCTCAACGGAGATAGAGCCTCTCGGAGGAATTCAATAAACTAATAAACTGGCTAATACAATAGGCATTCGACAAACCAAATCTAGAATATTAGGAATAAATTGACCACCAAACTACCGGGCTAACTTTCAACCGTGCTAAAATTGTCGCTCGCTGCCAACACAGGATTTTCATTGTTATAGTTCTCTTCCTGCTGCAGTACTTGATGAGTAATTACTTCCACAAATACCCCACAATTCAGCCATAATTCTTAACTTTTCTTTGCTGCTTGGAATGTGCATAATTTAATAAAGATGTTGGAATTGGAATACAATATTAGCCAGATTAGGACAGCCAAGGAGATGACTAATTTCTGGAATTACAATCAAAGAGAACTGTATATTATATGCAATATTCTGTCGGTTGTACACTGTGGCCTCAAGCCAAAGCGTACACAATTACTGGTGCTCTACAGTCGTGCCTTTCGGTGGCTATGAATTAGATTCTGTGACTATGAAATAGTTCAAGTTAGCAACACGGTCTCAGTATGTTGAGGCGCTCTTTATTTCTGTCAAGCTCACCTACCGGCAGCATAACGGCGTGTATCGGAACAGCCTAAGCGACTCGCTAGACGTGTTGTTATTATTCAAGCGTCTGCAGACTTGACTTGCACTGCTAGAAGCATTGTGTTTGTGGCCTAAGCATTTCAATAGGATGCTGCTACAGCGCGTTCGCAACCATGTGGCACCAAAAGCTTCCTTCAAGTTGCATGACCTGCTATTAACTCTCCGGATAAACGACCAACGGATACTCGCTGCTTTGCGGAGTTTAATCAATAGAAACATAATAATAATAATGCACTTGATAAAGCGCCCACAGAGAACTCAATCTCTTTCTAGGCGCTTTACATTTGCTTCAAAGGAAAACGCGATTGAATGGTGAGTAATATCATGCTTGATAAACAACATGAATAACATTGTTTGGGGCGACATGCACAGGGTCAGCACGCAAGTGTGGTTAGTGGCAGCATGCACAGTGTCAGCACGCATTAACACATCAAGGACGAATCACGGGGACCCACAAAATGCTGTCATAAATAGGCGCGTTTTTAAGTTCTTCTTAAATGTGATGAAGTCAAGTGATGTCGTGACGCAAGCCGGGAGTGAGTTCCAGGCTTTGGGATCATACGCACTAGATGCACAGTCTCAAAAGGGTTTGAGGTTTGTACGAGGTATTGGTTAACTGTTAGATTCCGGAAAGCGGGTGGTAAGATGCTTGGCCTGGTGGGGGAGTAGATCTGAGAGGTAGGCTGGAGTCAAATATAATATATATAATTCATTTATATAGCGCCCCAAGAGAACTTAATCTCTATTCAGGCGCTTCACATATGCCTCAGGGCTCGAGCCCACGACCTCAGTCAGACCTTGGTCGGGGCGAGCACCTTAACCGCTAGACCAAACCAGCGCGGCAGCCAAATAAGTAAGTGGCCTAAAAGTGAGTGACAAAACCATGAAATCGATCCGTTGCTTGACTGGGAGCCAGTGCAGGTCGGCGAGAAGTGGTGTAATGTGGCAACTGCGATGCTCACGACAGACAAGCCTAGTTGCAGAGTTTTGCACCAGCTATACGCGCCTGATTGCACATGCCGGTAGGCCAGCAAGCAGTGAGTTGCAGAAGTCAAGACGGGATGTCACAAATGCATGGGCCAACTAACTTAGATGTGGTATCCTTATCTAAACAAGCCCAAATTTTAGCAATGTTATGTAGCTGAAAGGAGGCAGACTTGATTGTGGAGCTAATGTGGTTGTCTAACGAAAGGTCACTTTGGAACATGACACCTAAAATTCATGCTGATTCAACTGGAGATATGCTGGCAGAGCCGATTTTGAGCGTGAGCCTTTCCAATTTCTGAATCACATTTCGTTTGCCCATAACCAGTAGGTTAGTTTTATCATCATTTAATTTATGAAAATTTACTGCCATCAATGTGCGGATGTCATCAATGCATGCAGCAGGGGAGTTGAGAGAATTCGAGGTGCTCAAAGGCTGGGAGGGATCAAGCGGTTGAATTACGAACGTGACAGCAGCATGGTGACTTCCTAGTTACTGACGCTGCAATTTTAACCTCTCGGGGAAATCACGCATAATTTCCGACGGTGAGAATTCAACAGCCACTCTAGTAAGTAGATTCTTTTCACCTTGACACAATATCCTACCTATGCAGCTTCTCCCGTTGAGACGAATTCACTGCTCTTCCTCTACTCGCATCGCTCTGCTTGGTCTTTTTTGGCCTCTCCCAGATCTTTCGAGCTTGTGCAATAAGAGGCTGAGACAAGCTGGTGCACAGTTTCTGCAGTCTGTCTGTCGGGGACATCAAAATCGCCACAATACACCACTTCTCACGAACCCGCACTCACTCCCAAGTCAGAGGGGATATTATGACGTCAGTGCGGAGTGAGGTTCAGGCATATGCTGCTAACGAACGAAAGGTGGGGGTCACAGGCACAGCTAAACGGCTCGAGTAAAAAGAGTGGTTGGCACGATGCCTCGTCTGATTGGGATGTAGTCCGGATAGCGAGGTAGAAACAAGCCCGTGAAAAGATCTAAAGTCGAGTGACAAAACTCTTGAAGTTGCTTGCTGAACAACATTAAACAGACGTTACAAACGTTCCTGCTCTGCTCCTTACAGCATTTGCTGGGTCTGAGTGAATTGTCCTTTGTGTGCTTACGGGTGCCGACGCGTGCTATCGCTAAGCAACCGACGTGCTTGCAGCATTCGAGCCCGATGGCGGTAACCAGGGATACCGAATTTTCGCAAGTAGAATCGCAATTAATTATTTACTTTACGGATAGCTGTTCTCAAAAATATAGCGCTTCGAAGTCGAAAACACCGTTGACCTGATTCAGGAGCAGCACCGTCAGAATGATGGCGAAGCAATCTGAAGAACTGAGTGCACAAGAGCTCGATGAAAACGCTATGGTTGGCTGTAATGATGGTACAAAAGATGTTAGCAATAATGTTCTTAACAACGCAATGGAACCGGTGTGCAAGTTCTTGGAAAAATTTCCAGAGAGCTTCATTGCCACCATCTGGTCTGAAAAGATTTTGCAGCAGGTCCGGAATCGCGGCGCCAGTGCTCGCCTGGGTAGTATCGCTGATAGTGAGGACGAAGATCCTGACAACATTGGCGCGCCGTTGGCGGCGGCATCCGATATGGCGCAGAATCGTGGCGGAAAAAGAGAATTAGCGCGGAAGGCTGCTCCGGACGTGCAGAAACGCTCTGCGGGCTGCCCGTAGAAGGCACCAGTGGTTGTCCCAAATCAGCCACCAATCTTGAGCCATTTCTCGAAACAATAGGCTCAATTTTCGTGATCGAGCCCTGGATCCTTGCCCTGGATCAGCCACTGAGCACTTGCGCAACAAAAATCATCGTTTTCGAAATCATCATCTTTCTGCTGACGAATATAACTCGACGAGCCCGACATTTTCTTTTAGCCTATTCGCATGTAATTTGGACCAATATTCAGGTAGTTATCGCCGTCCGCAAGCACCAGGGGTACCACGGTAACCAGGGTTACCTCTATCGGGCGCATATACTGTTGCGATATATTTCAAGTGCTTACAAAGAGATTCAGTTCTATTAGGGCGAAATACCAATGTCTCACTCTTATTTTCTCGTCCGAATTCGGACAGCATAAGTGCAAGGTTGGCCGCACAGGTTCCCGTCGCAGCTGAGTCACGAGGACCTAAGTGAAACTTATGTGCCGCAGCTAGTAAGTGTAGATGGTGTAAGTACCCGGTAATACCAATCTATCTGAAGTCTTCAGCCCGAGCGCCCACACTCGGCGCCCACCCGTCGGAAAGTCAAAAGCCCCTCACCAAGAGTCAGCGAGACGTCGAATGGAGACCGTGGCTAAAAAAACCAGCAAGTTCTATTGCTATAGCAGCCAGATTGGTTTCAAGCGTTATAACCGCGCGGGGGTATGGTTGTGCTTTAATATGCTATGCACCTCACAAAAGATCACAGCGAGTGCAGCAGCGGCGAAGGCGGAAGTCATTTCGGGCCAGCTCCTTATTACCTTCCGAACGAAAGAACTTTGGTTACCGGCGGCCAGTCAAATGGCGGCGTGCTCTGTCGCGACATATCTGTAGGCCATTTATGGTACTACCTTCGCTAGTTTGGTGAGAACAAGCGAAAAACATGGATGTTGATATGAGAAAAGCCTACGCACCTCTAAACGTCCCCGTGGACAGAGGCGAGGACACTTCAGACGCCACGCCATACGACAGGGTAACCGAGTATTTGACAGGAAATCTCAATTTTGACTGACATTCAATACATTGACTGCGAATTCTTACGTTATCGAGCTAATTTTCTTTGTCAACATTTCTCTGCAGGTGGTTGACCTTCTCAATGAAGCCTCCTTGTCAGTTGATAGCGTCAAAGTTTCCAATTTAAAGCAGGTTCAAGAACTCATTGTTCACAAAGATCCAAACCTTCTCGATAACTTCCTTGACGTAAGTTGAAGTTCGCAAGAGGCTCGCTTATGTTCATCTGAAAAGTATGCCTTTACAAAGACGCATGCATACGTCCGCAGCTCTAGGTTGCTAGCACCGAATTTCGAGCACCAGTGTACTGTACACCAAGCGTACTGTAACCGCATCCTCAGGTGCAGCCTACCCCTCTGTGACGGCTCCAGGCTGCCCCCCCCGGCGGTCACTGCGATTGCATCTGATGTCGGTCGTCTTCTCGCGAGCAACGGCCTCCCACCGGCTGCTTTCGGTGGCTTCAATTGACAAGCCTGCTCCAGACTTGCGGTGAAGGCCCTGATTACCGAAAGGTATCGGTTTAGTGCGAGGGACTTAGAGCTTAATAACAATAATGCACTTGATAAAGCGCCCCCAGAGAACCCAATCTCTCTCTAGGCGCTTTTCATTTAGTGCAAAGGGAAATGCAATTGAATGGTGAGTAATATCATGCTTGATAAACAAACAAAATGAATAACATGGTTAGGGGTGACATGCACAGGGTCAGCATGCAAATGTGGTTAGTGGCAGCATGCAGTGTTAGCACGCATAAACACATGAAGGACGAATAACAGGGACCCACAAAATGCTGTCATAAATAGGTGCGTTTTTAAGTTCTTAAATGTGATCAAGTCAAGTGATGTGACGCAAGCCGGGAGTAAGTTCCAGGCTTTGGGAGCATACACACTAGATGCACGGTCTCAAAAGGATTTGAGGTTTGTACGAGGTATTGGTGAACTGTTTGATTCCGGAAAGCGGGTGGTACGATGCTTGGCCTGGTGGGGGAGTATATTTGAGAGATAGGCTGGAGCCAAAGAATGAAGTGACCTAAAAGTGAGCAACAAAACCTTGAAGTCGATCCGTTCCTTGACTGTGAGCCAGTGCAGGTCGGCGAGAAGTGGTGTAGTGACGAAAAGCTAGGAGTGGGTGGTCCGAGGGCAAACTGAAAGAGAAAGAAGGCCGGACAGCTAGCCTGGTGCCAGGGAGTGTGTCTCGACTGCCGAAACGCCAGGCATCCACGAACAGCCGCCTCATTCCAGTAGGCTGACGTCAGTGTGATCCACCTCACAGACGTACGACTGTGCCTCTGCCATCCAGTCTTCAGTCTTGTGAACTCGATTCAAGTGCCAAGATAGTCTGATGAGAGCCAAGCTAGCGAGGAACACTCCCCATTGGCACAAGTGCACTATATGTCTGTAATAAACATTTCGTCATTTTGCCTCGCCATAAGTGAGCAATCCTGTCAGCCAGACAGAGAATCTTGAAATTGATTCCATGCTTTACTTTACCGTCCACACTAGCTGCCACCGAGAGCATTGTTTACCCGACTTGCGTCTCAACATCCACCGACTTGACCACATTAAAAAAAAATTAAAAACACCTATTTAGGACAGCATTTAGTGGGTCCCTGTGATTCGACTTTTATATGCTTATTCGTGCTGAAACTGTGCATGCTGCCACTAACCACACTTGCATGCTGATCCTGTGTATGTCACCCCTAACCATGTTATTCATGTTGTTTGTTTATCAAGCATGATATTACTCACCATTCAATTGCATTTCCCTTTGCAGCAAATGTAAAGCGCCTAGAAAGAGATTGAGTTCTCTGAGGGCACTTTATCAAGTGCATTATTATCATTATTGTATGCACATTGTTCGTGCCATTGCCTCACGTGTGCTATGTCGCCTCGTACAAGGCAGGGATGCCTGGTTTGGCTACCTCGTATTCGACTCGCCTTTGCAAAAACATTTGCTGGTGCACTGATCTGGGTTTTGTACTCGCCAATGACGATCATATAGTCTGAAATTACCGTTTTGTTTTTCCCTGACCTGATGCTGCTACATTGGTTACCAGTTTGTTGCCTCATGAAACGGGATTGAGCTGCTCATAGCTGTTCTCACTTTCCATCAAAAACCGTAGTAGAATTATTTGAATGCTGCACACCCGAGGACATTGTTAGCTGCCCCCCCCCTTGTGCATGTTCACCATACACCGAGTCTGTTTCAGCGGCGTTTAATTTTCTCGATTCATGTTTTACACACGATTCATCTTGACCAAGCATAGATGAGACATGCATGCACCGTCCTGGTACGATTGCATCTCTATGCTACTTTCAGCTTTTTAATCACGTGCCGGCTTCACTTCTGTTCTTTTTCAATTTTACGAGTATAAGCATCCAGCTTTTTACTACTGAGATTGCATTTTCATTCTAGGCCTAATCGTACACCTTCCTCGCCCGTGTTATGCTGCTGCAAAAGCAACATAGAGGCTACACTTGTGGTCGTCCACCGAAGGACCATGTAACACCTTATTGAGACCTTGCAGCGGCATGTTAGGCACCATGCAGGCTACTGATTCTTATCAAGTGTTCCTGCTGCACACTATTGGGCTCAAATGACCTACAAAAGCTTGCCACGAATAGGATTCTACCGTGTGATGTCCAGTAGTCGAGTATATGTGACATTTAGCTATTTGGCCGCTCGATAGACTATTTTGCCAGGATTAAATGCCATCGGTTTTCAAGCATACTCAGGGTATTTACACTTTGGAATGAAGGGGTGCCATGCTAATCAAGCTGGAGATTTACCATGTACAATACACTTAAGGGGGTAAGTAAGCTTGCTGGTAGAATAGTCGGTAGAGTAGTCGTACATTGGCCATTCATTTGCAGTGTCGGTGCACAGCACTTAGGGAAGTCTCGATAAAGCTGACGAATCGTGATGGGTCACCTAGGTCCCTGAGCAGGCAGCTTTTTTGCAGATTTCAGCTTGGTGTAGATTCAACAGGCCTTAGAGTTGCTCAGTCACTCTGGTTCATCACCATAACCGCTTGACTTCGCCAGCCTAGGCCTAGCCCAGCTAGGAGCTCGACGAACGTGCCTGCGCTGCCATCTGACCATGTTTTGATGCTCTGCATGTAATAATAATAATAATAATAATCATAATACTAATACACTTGACAAAGCGCCCCCAGAGAACTCAATCTCTTCCTAGGCGCTTTACAATTGCTTTAAACACTATCGAATGGTTAGTGGTAGCATGCTCAATAAACAGCAAGAATTACATGGATAAAGGTGACATTCACAGGGTCAGCATGCAAGTGTGGTTAGTGGCAGGATACAACAGCGGCAGCACTCATAAGCACATAAAGGACGAATCACAGGGACCCACTAAATGCTGTCATAAATGTGGCATTTTTATGTGTCGCGCAGTCAGCCAGAGTGAGCCCACTGGATAGAGGATTTCCGTGTAGTGCTTCTCGACCTCCTACCAGCACCTCATAGCCGCAGACGGCCATATGCTTGTGTGCCCACTTATTTGCCCGATGCGCCAGCACTGCTGGCCATTCGGCACCTTGAGCTTGACAATAGGCTTCGATAGTTTTTGGGGAGTTTATTTATTCTGTGCGTCCAACTGAGTGTGGCTCAGACATTACGCAACTGGTTCGGCAAGCATAGGTAGGGCCATTGTGGATTGTAAAGGGGGTGGGTGAATTGTGGCTCAGTTTGCCCCTCTTTTGTTCGGAGGTGTTGGAAAAAAGTAAGAATCGCCTCGCTTGATTTTATGGTAATGGGAGCCGTCCTTTTTTTTTAGGAAATGCTGGCTTTCCAGGCTGACAAATCTGTTGAAGTCAAGAAATGCATAATTGGCTTTATGGAAGAAGCTTGGTAAGTTGCCCAGCTTCTGATAGAGCAGTCATGCAGGTTTTGTTTTTGATTCACTAGATTTGATCGATTGATGGGAATTATGTGCATCCAACTTTTTGCTTTGCTGCCCAATCATTATAAGCTGTATGCGCGAGCAACAGCTAGTTAATGCACTGGTTGCTTCGAAATGGGATTGTTTCAAGTCACATTGGAATCATCCATATCCTTATGAACTGGGTAGCCCGACTTTTGTACAAATGGCAAAAAGTTCGAATTCATCATCCCCTGTTTGATGGATATTCATCGACACCACTCACAATTTGTGAGGTTAGGCTTCCTTATATAGTTCAAGACTACAGGGCTAGCAGGCATTTTGATGCCGTCCGCGTCCAACAGACGATCAGCATCCTTAAGACGATGAGAGTGAGATCTTTTGGCTATCAAGATGCTGTGCTCTGGTTTCGTTATCTAAGCTTGTTTGTCAGATTAGCTTGTTGCAAGTGCTCTGGACTGGCGTGTCGACGTATGTTTTCGATATTGTTTGCAGTCTAGGACAGCTTGTTACCGAAGCAATGGCAAGATGAGAAGGAGACGGTCATCAGGATCGTTAAAATTTGTAAAGCAGTAGTTAAATCTTTAGTCCAAAACGAAGCAGTAAGATGTAATTTGAAAGCCAACCAATAACTTTATAAGCGAAGTTTTAAAATTAGCTACCTGCAAGTGCCATGTCATCTGTGTTTTTGTCTTCAGCTCTTAAGCACCCGTCTCCTTCTTTCATACCCCTAGATCATTCAAAACTGGCGAGGGAGTTGCTTTTTACACAAGTCTCTCCCTAAATTTCAAACCGTTTGCAGTCCACTCGGAGACGTTAAAATCCCTTGTTTTGAATTCCTCCGACAAGTTGCAAATGGTGTCAGTAATCTGTCATCGCCGAGCTGGTTTGATCTAGCGGTTAAGGTGCTCGCCCCGACCAAGGTCTGACTGAGGTCGTGGGCTCGAGCCCCGAGGCATATGTGAAGCGCCTGAATAGATTTTAAGTTCTCTTGGGGCGCTATATAAATGAATTATATATTTTTTTTATCGCCTTTCAGGTACCAAGTCCTCCTTTGTCTCAGGTTTCTCTGATCTTATTTCGATTCTATGTGCAAGCAATCGATCATTCCTTGTTCTGGGTGATTTTAACATTCATTTTGATAACTTAACTGATACCCTAAGTGCCAAGTTTCGAGCACTGACTGACTCAGTTTCTCTTCTGGCTAAACACTGCGTAACCCTACTCACAACAAGGGTCATACACTCGATCAAATATTCTCTCACAAATATATGCCATCATTCCCTATTATTATCAAATTCTGCATTTCTGACTACATTCAGATCTCATTCAGTCTACAGTGTGTGCCCTCCTCTACATCCAGAATCATCTGTGAATTGCAAAATTTCAAGATTCTTGACATCGATTTTGTCCACCCAAAAATATCTTCTTTGCCTGCCCTGCTCAGTCCCCCTTCTGACCTGTCATCATTGGTAGAATGCTACCATATAACACTAGCCAACATACTTTAGTTTGCATCTCTCACTAAGCGCACTGTGCACCCTCACCTTGACGGCTTATGGTTTACCACAGACAACTAGCTTGGTCTACTAAGCGAAAGCTTGAGAAAGCACACCAAAGATCTGGATTGACTATACGTCGACGTGCATATGAGGACTACTGTAGATCGTACCAATCGACCCTAGTAAAGTCCAAGTCTAGCTTCTATAAAAAAAATTGATGTCTACCGTCGACCATTTCCTTAACTGCTCTCTGGTTAGCTCCTTACCGATGTGATCGCCAAGCACAATCTAGGCTTTCACTTCTTTGCAGATGACACTCAAATGTACCTTTGCTTTGATCTCTCTCAGCCCTTCAGCGGATTGAATTCTCTCAACTCCCTTGCTGCATATATTTCTGACATCCTCATATGGATGGCAGCAAACTTTCTCAAATTGAATGAGGATAGAAACTAACTTACTAGTTATGGGCAAACCAAGTGTAACTCTGAAAAATTGGAAAAGTTGATGCTCAAAATCGGCGCTGCCAGCATATCTCTTGTTGAATCTGCACGAAATCTAGGTGTCGTGTTCTAAAGTGACCCTTACTAGACGACCACAGCAGCTCCACTGTCGAGCCTGCCTACTTGCAGCTACATAACATTGATAAAATTTGGGCTTGCTTAGATAGGGATACCACACTGGTTCGTGCATTTGTCACATCCTGTCTCGACTTCTGCCACTCACTACTTGCTGGTCTTCTGGCCTGTGCAATCAGGTGCTTACAGTTGGTGCGAAACTCTGCAGCTAGGGTTATCTGTCGTAAGTATCGAAGTTGCCACATCACGCCACTTCTCGCCGACCTGCATTGGCTCCCAGTCAAGCAATGGATCGAATTCAAGGTTTTGTCACTCACTTTTAGGTCACTTCATTTTTTTTGGCTCCAGCCTACCTCTCAGATCTACTCCCCTACCAGGCCAAGCATCTTACCACCCGCTTTCCGGAATCTAACAGTTAACCAATACCTCGTACAAACCTCAAATCCTTTGGAGACCATACATTTAGTTTGTATGCTCCCAAAGCCTGGGACTGCCTCCCGACCTGCGTCAGAACATCTCCTGACCTGACCTCATTTAAAAAGAACTTAAAAACACACCTATTTATGATTATTTATGATATTTATGACAGCATTTAGTAGGTCCCTGCGATTCGTCCTTGATGTGCTTATGCGTGCTGACACTGTGCATGCTGCCACTAACCATATTTACAAGTTCAGACTGTGCATGTCGCCTCAAACCATGTTATGCTTGTTGACATGGGGCATCTTACCACTAACCATTTGGTCATGCTTCTTTTACAGCACATTTAAAGCTCCTAGAAAGAGATTTAGGTTCTCTGATAGTGCCATATAAATTTATTATTTGTATTATTTATCCTCTAGGCTGTAGACGATTGGCCCCTGAACTTTACAAATTCGTATTCTATTGCCACATACCATCTTGCCTTGGCCATGAGATGGGCTGGTACTGGTTGTCATGTTTCACCCTTTGAAGAGTATATTGGCAATGGCTTTTTGGCTAGACTTTCAATATTTACAAGCAGTTCACACTCTGCAACAAGGAAACAGGCTGTGCGTGATGGCGTAGGGATTGTGATGTCTCACATTATCTAGTTTTAGTCCATTAAAGGCAGATCTCTTCTTGCTAGCACAATGGATAATGCTTTTCCCTGGTATGCGAACGACATGTTTGGCTCCTACTCGATTGCTGTAAATTTTATTGTTGAAGTTCTTCTGCAGGGCCTTCCGGCTCCTGTATATTTAAGCAATTTGCTAAATGTTCTGGGCTATTAATGCTCTGCCGTTTTCCTTATGTGTCTGCCTATATTGACAGTAGACTCGAGCAATTAAGCTAAGTAGCAGGAAGTCATAAAGCTGATAGGTGCGCCATGTGAGCTCACTTGTTGAAATGTGCTACCATGTCTGAATGTGTCAGATGTTGTGCCATATGGAACAATTTGTTGTGTGCGGTGCCTGCCATTTGTATGTACAGACAAGCGTTGGTTTTCTTTTATGGATTTTGGAATTTTGGATTTGGTATCGACCAGTCGACACGACATTTCTTGCACTGAGTAAAATCTTTTGCACCCCTCCAGTCCCGGCTTGTAAACGTGCCCTTTTCTTATCATTTATTAGCAAGCAAGACAACGAAATTCTTTCCAAAGTCATCGGTAACTTGAACAGTCTGTTGCTTGACAATAATGTCGCCCTGACAAAGAAGGTTATATTGTCACTAAGTTCACTCTATAGCACAACTCTGAAGGTAATGTTGTTGTGAAATTAAGTTGCTGTCCTCTCGTGCATTCTGAGCAATGCCGTGGTAGCTTTATCTTTTCGTGTTTAAAATTATAGTGGCTACTTAAATCAAAGATTTTGACTGAGGTGATGGAACAGACGTGGAAATATATCAACAGCATGAAGGATCATGTGCTTAAGCTGGTTGATGATAACAACGACGGGTAAGGAGACTGAAACCCATTGTTGTTGACCCTAATAGTTGTGTCTACCTGCGCCTTTCAGGGCATGTGCTGCTGCTACCACATTGCTTCCTCGATCTGCCTTGCAGACGTGGCTACTTGCTCAATGGAGACCAATACGTTCTTTTCCTTTGTAGTATACGTACTCATGCCATCAAATTTGCCGAGGCCCTTATCGTGATCCTAACCCCGTTGTCACCGGTGAGTTTGGCTGCTTGGTTTTTATCATCGATGCTCACCCTGATCGTGGTGCATGTTGGGAGAGCGAATACATTAATCAGTGTTTACAGCCGTAGTATACCTTATTGTCGTCTAGCCTTGTGATCATGCACTCTTGGCAAGCATGTGTTCTCTGGGATAGATTGACTAAAATTCCACAGCAGGTTAGTTGTGCTAAATTGGTACTCTCTTGGATGGAACCCGAGTGATGGCTGCTGTGGCTGCTTTGCATGGCTTCATTCCATTATCCACTGTTCATTCAATTAATTATCTCGGGCTGTCTATCAGTGATGCTCAAAGAAGAATTTTATTATTAGTCAAGACAGTTGTATCTTTGCTGTCTTGTTTTTGTTGAGGAAGACTGTTTTTCTTCATTACTTGTAGTATGCACTGTCTGGTCTCATGAAGGCATATTGATCTTGTTTTGTTTTCTTAGGTTTTACCGCCCCATTTTGCTAATTAATGCTTAAATCTACTTAATCCCCAAGTCTCATGTTTAAATACGACTTGGCCAACAGGGGGCGGTGGCTATGGCACCCTCTACAGTATGCCCCATGAGCTGATGTAACTCCCTTTGACCTAGAATAGGGAAGAAGAGAAGATGTCGCATCAGTCAGTTTAGTGAAGGCAGTCAAACTGAGATAGCGCAGCACTGGCATGTTCCAGTCCCAGGCCAGTGCAGCAAACTCCAGTAACAGTGCTACTGGAACCATAGCTTGGCTTTTGTGTAAATGTAATGTGCTGCGCCGTTTAATCGCTGTGCCCTTCCTCATCTCTCTCAACTGAAGGAAATCGATACATGCTGGATTAAGGCAGTCCATTGCTCTCCGTCGAAGGAGATGAAGGCTGCTTAGCAGTTGTGTAATGTGCTGCCGTTGACAGGATTCCGAGTTACCGAAGAAGAAAGACAGGGCTCCAGGAGTCGACGACGTGCCCGACAATCACGGCGTCCTGAAACGCAAGAAGCTCGAAGAGGAGGGCGCGCGAATCATGCAGCAGCTGCTGGAACTTATTGGCTCCCAGCACATAACCAGGTTGGCGAGATTTCTGGTACTGCTTTCGAGTTTCTCTGTCATGAAGTTTGCTCTGTCGAGAACACTTTGGGCTGTTAGCAAGCATTTAATGAACCCAGTCAGCTCCTGCTTGTGGATATGCATGTTTTGTAAGAGGACAGAGAGAGAGAGAGAGAGAGGGAGAGAGAGGGGGAGTGAGAGGCGAGAGATAGGAAAGGGAAAGAGAGTGAAGGCTACATATTTTGGCCGATCTGTGTATTGCTCGTCCTTGATCAGCATGTGTGGGTGCCGTGGCCTGTCCCACCGAATGAAGGGCATGTTCGAGGCTCCGAGAATGTGCAGTCTTGCTTACTGCATCGAAGCGGCAGCCTGGCTGATGGCCCTGTTGATGTTTTGGGGGTTCTTTGTTCATGCCAGTCTCTTTGCATTCTTGTGTACTTGTTTCCTCTAGTTTTGCTTACTGCTACTACATAAGGGCATATTGGCGTGCTCTGTAATTTGCCGATGGGTTATCCTGCAGTGTCAACTTGATTACATGTCTGAGTGCATTGACGAACATCGCCAAACAGAGACCGCTGTACATGTCGCGGATCGTGCAGTCCTTCGAATCTCTCCACGGTAAGCCGAGATGGCTCTTGGAACCCGTGTCTGTGCACGGGCTTGGTTTCACGATGAAAGTATTGCCTTTATTAAAAATTATTCTGTGGTCTGTTCTGTAGTAAACCTGCCACCGACACTCGCAAGCTCACAGGTGAACAGCGTTCGCAAGAACCTGAAACTGCAGATGTTGTCTCTGTTACGCCACCCGGCATCTTACGAGCATCGGGCGCAGATGGCGACACTGCTCACGGATCTTGGAGCAACGCAGAATGAAGTCATGAAGAACATGCCCAAGGAACCGCCGCCCAAGAAACGCAAAGCCGACGTCGTCTTATCAGAAGCTCCTGCTGCGAAGCGTCCTGAGTCCAGTGAAGTAAGTCATCCACCGGGGCTTTGTCAAACCGACTCAGCTGGCAAAGCTGCCCAATTTTATGAATATCTGCATGAGATCACTGTTGCCGGCTAAGGTTGGAATGCTATTTCTAAAACGAGTGCATTTTCATTCTCTCATTTGGTCTGCTCAGTGGAGCAGATCTCTCTCCGAGAGCTCATGGCAAGGAGCCTGGTAGAATAACTCACCGGGTTTTAGCGATTGGTTATCAGCTGCTGGCAGGTAATGTGGGGAGGGGGTCCTATGACTGTGCCTGGAGGATCAGAGCCCCCCCTCTCCCGATCGGGCTAGAAGGCATAGTACCACCTTCCCTTTAAGCCAGAGTGAGGAGCTTTGTATTCCAGGCTGCATTTTATAGTGAGTGCCACTTTTTCTTGATGCAGAGAGAGAGAGAGAGAGAGGTACAGAGAGACAGACAGAGAGGGGATAGACTGACAGAGAGAAAGAGAGTCCTCATTGGAAGTAATACTAACAATAATAATAAGTCGTTTTTGTAGCACCCTATGAGAACTAAATCTCCATAGAGGCACTTTACAGCTCACTGCAAAAGAATTAATAGCCAAGGATTAATGGCATGCACAGTATCATGCTTAGACAAGCGTGCGAAAGCAAACGAGTGGGATGCTTAGTTAGGCAGCATGCTTAGTTAGGCGAGCATGCTATAGCACACAAGAAGACACTCACGGCCACCGGATAATAGGAGCTCCGGTTAGTAAGATGCACTTAATCATGCATAGGTGAGCTCTCATAGCACCCTGGAATTAAATGACAAGTGCACCGGAGCTCAGAAAAATGTAAGTGGAACAAATGCATTTTAAGGTTAGCCTAAAATGAAATGTTCTGAAGAGGCCTGCTGGTCTTCAGTAGAAGGGAAGAAGAGGAGAGAGAGAGAGAGAGAGAGAGAAAGAGAGACGAAATGAATTCTTGTAAACGCATGCACATGTTGTGTCGTCCTCACCGAGTCTGCTGGAAGACCTCTAGAGTGACAAATGTATGCTTGACTCTATAACTTCGCCTCTGGGGTCTTCACTGGCAGACAAGCTTAGCCCAGCCATAACTGAGATGTTTACTGCTTCTCTAGAAAACGGGGTTGCACCCAACTCCTTCATGTCGGCAATAGTTAGTCCAATACCTAAAAAGTCTGGATTAGATTCAGAGGTCCTAGCAAACTATCGCCCAGTTTTCCTTTTTCCTTTTTGTCAAAGATTCTTGAAACAATTATCACCGAGGTCGTGGGCTTGAGACCAATGGCATATGGGAAGTGCCTGAATAGAGATTAAGTTCTCTTAGGGCGCTATTCAAATGAATTATACATTTAAGGAGCTTGTAGCACACATTCAAAAGAATAAATTGTCAGAAAAATTTCAGTTGGGATTCAAGCAACACCACTCCACTGAAATTGCTCTTCTCCGTGTAGCTAAAGACATCTTATGCAGCAACATTTACAGGAATGTCACTGCTCTAGCCCTGCTGGATCTGTTAGCTGTGTTTTACTCTATTGATCACGATATTTGAATGCTTAAACGATTGAGAACAACGATCGGTCTGGCAGACGAAGCACTGGCATGGTTTAAATCATACTCGTCTGATCGTGTTCAATCTGTGTCGTGTGGGGAGGGGTCTGGTCTCATGCACCAGACCGGTGGAGTCTCTCAAGGGTTCGTCCTCTGTCCGTCGCTGTTCTTAATTTACACTAAACCTCTAGGAAAAGTCATTCGGGCTCATGGATAAAGATATCACTTTTGTGCTGACAATACACAGCTTTGTTTGTCATTTAAAGCATCGGAACCTGCTGCAGTGCCTGATAAATTGAATGCTTTCCTTGCAGGCATTTGATCCTGAATGCAAATTTTCTTAAACCAAACGACGATGGAACGGCCCTGCTATGTATTGGACACCCCAAGTGTGTGGCTGGACTAGAAGATCTAGTGCAGTGGCCTGCAAAAATTGTACTAGCTCCCTGTTTGTGTCACGGCTAGATTATTGCAATTCCATTTTGGCTGGGTCACCGAAAAATGCCACAAGGCTACAATGGCTGGTGATGAATATGGCTTCAAGGCTAGATTACAAATCTCAGACGTTAGACCGTACGTTTCCTTTCCTGAAAGAGCTTGGATGGCTGCCGGTTGATCAACGGATAGAGAGTAAAGTTCATACGCTGACCCTCAAAGCACGCCATGGCCTGGCTCTTTCACACCTAGCTGAACTGTTTAACTGCTGCACCAGTTTTAGCCTCTTCGTGCCTTCAGGTCCTGTATGGACACAAATTAGCTGCTCCATTTCTCTGCTTCAAGACCGTTGGTGACAGAAGCTTATCTCTGCTGGTCCGAGACTGTGGAACTCACTTCCACAATTTCTATGCATTGGCATCTACTCTCAAGCTACAGCTGGCACATCCTTTCCAGCCATCCTGAGCTTGCTACTTTCGTGCTAATCACTACTGTAACTGCTCTCCTGACTCAAAGCTATGCCTCTCACTTGCTTCTTTGTTGCCTGAGATGAAGTTTGTTGGCTAGCGAATTCGTACCGAAAGCTGCTTAAGCTTTGAATTTACTATGTAAAACTCCTGCATAACACCCGCATAGTTTTTGTGGCTTCCTGAGGGAAAATCGTCACTTGTGGTCGTGTTTTGGAGCCATGAGGCCGCCGTGTATGCAAAATTAATGAGCATTGGTTATGCTATGAGTTTTCAGGAACTGGTACGTGATAGTAAGGTTAGCATGAAAGAGGATAATGCAATATGCGATCATGAAAATGTGCTGACTTTTGTTAGACTTTTAACTTGTGGTGACTTGCAAGTGCCGAGATTTGGTTTCTGGATGGTTTCGAGCTAGTGCTAGTGTGAGGAAAAGAGTTTCTATCTAGTTAAAGCATTCCATTCATATTTCAGTAATTGTGTAACCTGAAGCTGACTATATTTACCTTATTATTTACCTATATTTACCGTCTTAGTGCAAGTTTTGTTTTTATTGTACCTAACTTATTTGTAAAGTATGCGTGCTTTTTACCGTTCCTCATGTTAGTCGTTTTTTCTCATGCTTGCAATTTGTACTTGACGTTTTTTATGCAAAAAGCATGCGTATGATTTTCTCTTTGCAGACTCCAAGAGATGATGATGATGATGAGGATGGTGGTGCCACACCTTTTGTAAGTAATTCGTCGAAGATGAAAGAGCCTGTACCCATTCACAAGCCGCCGACACAACAAAGTGCTGTTGATATTACTGTTGAGGACATAATACCCTGTCTCACTGCACCAAATGTTGCCGACCTGGTGCTGCTGAGCATGGTAAGCTTGACATGATTGTTCGATTCTGCATACCCTGACTAAGCGTTTGTCGTCCTGGTCGTGCTGTAAAACAGCTTTTCTTGGGTTTAACTTAGTCACTTTTGTTTATCATATTCAGTCTGTTAACTTTTTTCCTATCGAGTGCTTCGAATGCATAAGTACGTATTTGACAATTGTAGCAGTAGATCTTTTAGGGTCTAAGTATTGGGACGTTATTTGGCCGATTACAGCTTGACCGCTCAGAAGCTCGTTATAAATAATAGCAACTGTTCTTCGCTTTTCTTCGCCACATAGTGTTCTTTCGGCAAGCTCCCTCTGAAGAATTTTAGTTTGTCTCCTGAGAGGCTAGCATTGCAAAAAATATGGCGAGGCGTTGCTAAATAAGAATTATACTAATCATAATTACAGGTCGTTTGTATAGCACCCTAAGGCAACTAAATCTCTATCCAGGCGCTTTACATCTCGATGTAAACGAATGAATAACTAATGGTTTGTGACATGCACGGTATGAAGCGTGCAAAAGCAAAAACAATTATCATGATTAGGCCATCATACTAAAGAGAACTTGAAGAAACCAGTTGCCACCGGTTAGTAGGACCTCTGGCTAGTAGTGTACACTGAATCATGCATAGGTAAGCGCGCTGTGCACAAACGGTCAGAAAAAGACTAGTTTGCTGTGGCGAAAGGAAAGCTCATCAGAAGAGATTTATTTTAAGCTGAGAATTATTTGATGCAAAAAAATGCTGGCAGTGACCGGGTAGCTAGAAGCAAGTTCCACTCAGCTTTCGGTGCATCCGAGCTGAAGGCTCTATCACTAAAATATTTCAATTTAGTGCGAGGGACAGAGAAATGACCAGATGCTGTCTAGTGGGTGGTGCAAGAGCTCACTGAAAGATTAAGAAGGTCGGATAGGCAGGCTGGTGAAAGCGAGTCAAGCGATCTTTAAGCCAGACAGAGAATCTTCAAATCTATTCGATGTGCAAAATGTGCCCACGTTCTTTCTAAGTAAGAGGATTTCTACCGAGCAAATGGTTGGAAATGCAGAGCGAGAACAGATAGGCTTTCATTCTGCATGTCGCAGCGTGTATGTCACTGTGCAAATGCATGCCCCTAATGATTTGCTGAGTCACTTCGGTCAGTGTTATTTCTCTGGCGATCCATCTGACCGATGTCGATACGTGATGGCCTGTTATTGTATCCCCAGGTTCTGCTGCCCGAAGCAATGCCTTCTCATTTCTTGTCGACGTACACTCCAATAGCGGCTGCTGGCACGCAGGCCCAGATTAAGCATCTGGCACGGCTCCTGGCTGTGCAGCTAACCGCAGCTGGTCTCGGAAAGGGTGTACAGGAGCTAAAGGACAAAGCCGAAGTACGTTTGCTGTCCATAAGGTTAAGCCTGCGATTTACAGTTGTTGCTCCTTTGCTCTAACATTGTGTAACAATGCGTAGTGAAAGTAATGTGCCTATGTCCAATCCGGAAAGCTGACGAAGGTCTTCTTGCCTCAGAAAATGGATGTGAAGCAGGAGGAAGCCGAGGATGGCGATCCGAGTGCTACTCCTGGTCACAGCATTCAGACTCTGGTGGGCCGAAGTGCAGTTGGAGGCAGTGGAGGCACAGACGACAACTTGAAGGTACCACCCAAGTATGCATCGCGAAAGTCGATGCGCGCTTTCAGCTTGGCTGCCATCACGAAGCCATTCGATGCCGATGCAACCACGGAAATGCTGCAGCAGGCTGTGAAGCGGCTTCTGAACAGTGAAAGTAAGTGATGTATTGTGTAGTTACGAGGTTCAGCACTTTGACTTGCGCCAGTTTTGTGTAGAGTGCTGCTGCCATCTAATTGTCGCCTTTCTATTTTCGTCCAGAGAGCATTAAAAGTGCCAACATGTCGCCTGCCTTCAGTAAGATTTTGGCAGGTCTGGTGGCACAGTTTGACGGTGCTCTTAAAACCGGTATGGCGATTTCAGTATGGCTGCCTTCCAAAAATAGACTGCTGTGCTCGTGTCGTCTCTTCTATCAGTCGAGCTGCATAGCTTGCCTGTTGCTGATAGTTTTCCCGCAAGCGTTTGCCTGCCAAACCGGGTAGCAAGCTCATGATAGCAGATCCGTTTCTGCTCTGGCTGCTTCTGTGCTCTCTGTCCTAATCTAGCGCCTTCCCTCTCTCGTCGTGCTCGAGTTTGTCCGTCCTGCTGTATGCGTTGTTGCCACGGCTGTCGTGGGCAGAGTTCCAGCAGTTCATCTTCGAGGACCTGCGCGGCCGCCAGGAGCTAGCCTTTGCTTGGCTGTACCAGGAATATGCCAACTATCAGTGCTTTGTCGTGGCGCCGCCCGGCAACGAGAAGCCGAGTCTGGGCCACTACGACGACTGCATCACTCGTCTGCTGTCCGGTCTTCTAGATCGGCCCGATCAGCGCGAAGGGTAAGGCCCTGGCTACTGCGGAACGGCTTGGGCAAACTGGCGTCGTCTGCCGAATTCGTTTCTCCTCTGAGTGTCTGCGGGGAATGTGCACACACACACACACACGCACACACACACACACACACACACACACACACACACACACACACACACACACACACACACACACACACACACACACACACACACACACACACACACACCACACACACACACACACACACACACACACACACACACACACACACACACACACACACACACACACACACACACACACACACACACACACACACACACACACACACACACACACACACAGAGAGAGAGAGAGAGAGAGAGAGAGAGAGAGAGAGAGAGAGAGAGAGAGAGAGAGAGAGCTTTTCCCGTGATAAATAGCTTTCTCCGGATTTGGCGACATTTAAAAAGAAGCTTATAATGCGCCTATTTATCACGGCATTTAAGGGGTCCTTCTGATCTGTACTTTGTGTGCTTATGCACGTGACACTGAGCATGTCACCTCTAGCCATCTTATGCTTGTTGACATTGTGCATGTTATCACTAATCATTTGATCATGCTTCCTGTACAGCTCATGTAATGTGTCTATAAAGGGATTTTCTCTGATGGCGCTATGCACATGAATTATTATTATTATTAACGTCGCGTATTAGCCTAGGCCCCCATGTGCATTTAGCGGGTTGGAATGCCCGGAAGGCATTGGCAACGCAGGGGCTTGCTTCCTTTGCCAGTAGCGATGACACGAAGACTCGTTGTCGAAGGAGGAAAAGCTGCAAGGACCCATTTATGCACTCTTGCACTGGCAGTAGTGCTGAGTGGTGAACAGAAGAGGGGGGTGGGCAAACACTAAAGATGGCCCCACAGAGAAGCAGGGATCTCTCGCCAGGCAGCTGCCTTGTCTGCTTACCAGCCACCCATTAACAGGCAGCTGCCTTGTCTGCATACGAGCCACCCATTACCTCCTTGTGCATGAAAAGTGTCTTGGTGACCAGCAGGAGTATTGACGCATGGGTCGTGTGGCGCATGGTTCATGTGGTGGCGCATTAATCGTGTGGCGAACTCATTTCGTATGCCTTTTCCTGCCACAATCGGCGATTCCAGGCCCGTGCATATTGCTTGCCACTCATGTTTTTGCTTGGCGGCGGTGCGGCGCCTTACTCTTCGAAATTGTGAGCCGCTTAAGTGCCAGCTCAACTTCTTTGCCTCCACTGAGTATTAGCTTTTTTGCCTTTTTTTTTTTTTTTTTTACAAATGTGCAGCTTTGCTTTAGATGTGCCGCAGTTTTTTTTTACACTGCTGTGCATAAATCCTACGGTAACTCATCATCAGCTGTGTGGATAGGAATGCTCCTTGTCAGGTTCGGTATAATCCTTGGTGCGCTGCCCTTTCGCGTTGTGGTGGTGGTGTAAGGAAGCTGAGACATTTTTCTCCTTGGCTGCTGCACGGTGGTCACATTGCCCAATCGAGTGCAGGACGCCCATTGCAGGACTCCCGGCGGCCGTGTGCCGCAAGATAACTTATTCGCTATGTTGTTCAGCCACTCTGTCCGCATCTCTGCTTCAGGCTCTTCAGTCGCTTGCTGCTTGAAGCACCACACATTACGCCCAACGCCGTGCTCGTGCTGAAGAAGTACTGCCAAGACGAGGTAGCGTATGGCGTGCGTCGTCGCGATGCGCCTGCATGTGGCCCGAGTCATACTGACGGATACGAGACCGGCGCCAAGAACCCTGTGGCAAGAGCTGCTCTGCTCTCTGTCGTCTGATTTGTGGCGGGCCGTGCCGCATTGCCTGTGCTGTGACACGCATAACCTTTTTCTCAGAGTTTGTGCTGCCGCGCCTGCTGTTTACGTTTGTGCCTGTCGAGGGAGCGCAAGTATGAGCTCTTCCTGCCATCTCGAGGTTGACACATTTCGTTGTCTGGCGCTGTGCCTGCTCTGGTCGGCTGGTAACCCTCTTTGTAATGCCGAAAGACACCAGGGCTTTGTGGAGCAGGGAGGCGCTGCAGTCGCTACTACTTCAGCCGAAGGCAGTAGCTGCTGCAGAGACCGAGATGTGCAGTGGAGCTGTGCTCTGCCCTGGCCTTACCTCCTGCTTGCACGGCCCCAGTCCTCCGGAGCCTCAGCGCGGCTCCTCCTTTGCCGCCGAGCGACGCTTTTCTGCGAGCTTATTAATTAGGCCGGAGCTCCCTCCCTCTTTCTCCTCCCCCTTCCTCCCCCTCGTGCTTGGGATAAATCGATCGCACACGTCTTCCCCCATGACATTCTGGCTATGAGATCTGAGGAGTTAGTACACTGGGAGTCGACCCCATCTTTGACTGGGCTGCCTCCAGAAGCTTCAAAGCAGAAAGTGCATGCCAGACACGGTCTTTGAAGGGGCCGTGTTGTGTTGCTGCTTGAGTGAGGTGGGCTGTACTGAATGTGCACTCGTGGTTGACCATCCCGGCTCCGAGACTATATTGAATCGGGCACGATTGAGAATGGTTTTTTGCTTCGAGACCACGGTGGGAGCAGGCAGCTGCATCTCGATCCTTCCAGAAATAGAGCTGGAGAAAGATACTGCTTGTATCCATGTCTCTCCGCAGCCCATAACTCCGCAGCGCCACGAGTACTGAGAAGGCCTTATAGTGGAGAGCCTGCAATAGCTCATGTAAAGCCTAAGCAACTTTCGATATGCGCTCGGTAGGCAACAGCCTTCATCCCATGCAATGAAAACAGCGAGGAGCCGAGCTGAATGAGGACGTCAGTCAAAGAAATAAGTAGCAGCACAAAAGTAGTAGCAAAGGGCTGCTGGAAAGGAAGCACAGAAGCCTGCAGCTTAGCAGTTCTTGCAGTGAGGCATGGCGCAATTACACGTTTCAAGACTTCTTAAAGGAAGACGTGGTTGCTCGTGCTATTTATTGCTAATAATTGTGCCCAAAAATTTCCTAGCCATTGACCGGCTATGTTACCTTTCTTAGCTTATCTGTTATTCTGCCAACGTTGTTTGAACAGCGTAAGTAGTTTTGCTTTGTAACCATAGTCATGGCTGTCTCTGCAAGGTATATTTATATATTTTTTGTCATAATCCACTCGAATGAGACACCATATCCCTACTAATTAAAGCAAGTCATGCGGCAAATTGCAGTACCTTTCGACGCCTGAAAGCCTATCGCTAACATTCGACCTTATCTGCTTTATATGTGCATGCTGTCATCCTACGAATGAGCTCTGCATTATAGACAGATATAATTCCACATTGGGTTGCTGTTATTAGTTGGCTTCTTCAGACTTATGTGGTAAAGCTTTTTGTGTGTTTGATCTTTAGGAGTGCACTTCCAGTCTTTAGTTGCCATTCAATCTAAGGAGAGCACGTTTCTTGTAGTCAAATGTAGCAGCCTCCAATCCCAAGCTTGCTCTGTTTTACGATTATTTATCTGTTTTGGCTTTTTTATCCTTTAAGTGCTGGACAATGTAACTCGGCTTTTAGAACTGCTGCGGGCTTTAGTTCAGGATCTGCTGCACACTGAATGTGGTACTCAAGTATTTGGTGCTGCTGATAATTGCTGTGCCCATTCCACAGCATTGTCATGCATCTAGACTTGATATGCTGCCCATTAGCACTGAGGTGGATTACGAGTTGGGGTGAGCTAAGCCTAGAGCACTGCGCCTCCCCTATTGATGCTGTAGAGTCGTGTCTACCTCGGCATGAGCACACTCAGGGATCTCATACTGAAGCGGCCCAATATGCAAGATGCTTTTCTCAATCTGTTGCTGGAGTTCACCCACCACGACAAATCTGAGGTACGTGGTCATTTGGTGTTGCCATAGCGATGCATCGGCTCTGTTATGCATCGGCTATGTCGTGCTATTGGCCTGAGATGGCCGAGCTGTTATTAATTTGGCCGGATGTTCATGTGCCTCCTCAGTGTGCGTGTGCGCTTGTGCTTATTTGTGTATTTGTGAGCTTATGCATATGGGGCAACGTATGTAGACTCAGGCGATTAAAAGAATCCTTGCAATATGGCCACTGTTGCTGTGGCTGTAAATTCGTTTAGCTAATAAGAGGTTTTTTCTACGATGCCAGGCATAAAAAAGTTATGCAAAGCACGTGAACATTTTTATTAACAGCCCAAAAGCAAGCATATATGCTGTTGGTGTGTATGAATTCAGTTCTTGGTTGTCTCTTCTGTTGTGGCACATTCCACTGTGCATGAGTTTTACTGAAAAAGATCAGTTACTGGTATAGGCCAAGCATCCAGCCTCAACAGCCTGTCGATGTCGGTCCATAGTAGTTTTTTGGGGTTCAAATCAGTCGACTAGCAAAGCTTCATCAGCACCAAGCAAGGATTCACTAAAGAATACTTCACCTACCTGGCAGTTTCCAGTGGGTCTTTATCTTGCTGCCGTATGTAACGAGCCCTTGGCGGAGTATTTGAGCCTCACCGGTTTGGCCCAGAGGTTAAGGTGCTCATCCTGACCGAGGTCAATCAATGAATGAGGTGAATCTATGTGATGGCCAAGGTTGGATGGGGGAATAAAGCCCGTGGTATAGCTGAAGTCCCTGAACAGAGATTAAGTTCTCATACGGAGTGATACAAATGAATTGTTTATATTTTGAAATCTAATTTTCTTGACCAACAATGGCTTGAATAAAGTAACTGAAAGTAACCCAGAAGATAGATTAGGCAATGTGCTCATTCATTTACCAAACGTATTTCTGGTATAGCACACCCAGATGACAGGCAGATGTCACTGGAGTGATGGTAGATAACTAATCTTAGGAGGTGAGATATTTGCAACTTAAGGGTGACACTAGACTTGCTTATCATTATTAGGTTGGTCTTGTCATCATTAAACTTCAGGAATTTAGTGCTCAATTAGGTGCAAATCGGTTTACTGTGATGTCCAGTGGACAGTTGTGAGGACTTCACCATGTACTATGCTATCATCGCATTTGAATTTAGCCACTGTGCTCCTTGTGCATATACTCTCAGCTGGCCATGTCCTTGCACGGTATGGATGTGAGTGTGCGTGCATGTGTGTCTGTCTGTGTTTGACTGTGCTTATGTAATATTGGCTCTAAAAATCATTCTGTCTTGGATATTAAGCTGTTTTGGTGACATGCAAGAGATCTGCCCTAGATTATGGGTGTCCAGACGCTGGTGTTAGAGCAGTACCCTAGTTAGTATAAGGCGAGCAAGCAAAGGCTGATTAGGCCCTCCTTCCAGGGATGCTTTACATGAACGACGACTGTGCTTAGATTTGTTGGCTATGGCACCTGGCTCTGCCAGACTAATGATAAGCTTAGCTCCTTCCGCTAATGTGCTTCACCTACTGCTGGTTTGCCGATCCATTACTCACCTCGAAGAAATACCCGAGCACAGGTAGCCTTTTTTCGACAGTTAATTTTAGAATGCGATATTGAATAGCATATGGTCGTATTATAGAATCTAACTAATTTACATGAAAAAGAAAAAAGTTCAGGTAAGTAGCCAGTGATAATAGGATTTGGATCATGGCTACCTCCCAAGTTTATTAGCTGTTCCTGTATGAGTATTAGGAATGGCGTGTGTTAGATAATTTAAGGCTTTGGCGTTGTGCACACTTTGCTAATTTGATAATTACTAACGTAAGACCAGACATTTGTCAGAAAGTGATTGCTGTCGTGCCGATGCTTATATGTACTTGTCAGCCGGTCAACAACTAGAGTGTAATAGAGCCGGTTGTTTACATATGTGTATCGACTTAGATCTATTTCTGAGGCAATTCTGAGGCAATCATTATTGATTTGCATTTTAGCTACTCCAGTGATTTGCTAGCCGTGCTTCGGGCTCTACTTGTTCTGTCACGGGATGATGTGAAATCTAGCATCCATTACCTTTTTGTTCCAGAGATGTAGTTCCGGAACCACTTTACTCATTCCTAACTACCGACTTCTGGTTTCTGGTTTTTCTTCCACACGGTTAGGCTTGAAGTGGAAGGTGGTGTACCTCAACTCATGCTAACAAGTCTATGACAAGTAAATACAGCATACATAGTCTGGGATAGCCTTATGCCCAAGCTTAGCCTCTGAGGGAGTGCTGAGAGGGTGGGATTCGCGTACTTGTATTACGTTATTGCTACCAGTAGAGCCTATCATAATTTAGCACATGCTATCTTGATTCCATGGTTTCGAATAATGCTCTGGTGTCAGTTAGGCTTCATAGTTACTCTATACGAAATTCACCATTGAGACTCCCCGACTTATTCACTATATGAAGCCAAAGCTCACTAGCAGGTTTAAAGAGCTACTTCTGATGTTCCCATGTCTTGCTGATTCAGTTTTTAGACTGTATTCTGGTCATGCAGCAATTGTCAAAACTTCCGGTTTGCATTTCCAACATGTTTGTCAGTTGAAAAAAAAGGTAAACATACTATATTTGAGGAAGTCTTCTCTACTATTTACCCTTTCTATCAACTTCTAGATGTAAATTAACAAAGCAGCAGATGCTGACATAACTTTATTTATTGGGCCCAAAATTTGTTTGCTGTTGCAATGCGAAAATTGCAAATGGCTGCAATTTGTTTGAAAGGTATTTCCTTAAGGTCTGCAATTTTCTTGCACGATCGTCACCACTATCGAATTTGACATTCTGAACCTACCTAAAGAGATTTTTCACTCCGAGACAGTCTTGCAATCATAAGTCTGCTGGCGTACACTTAAAGCGTAGTAATTATGCAGATACTTAAATATCACCCGCTGTAAGTGCAGCTGTCCAACTGCAATGAGGGCTAGTGCAACTAACATGGTCACTCTCAGATGGTAAAGGCAAACGCTTATATCAGTAAACCGATGTCATACAATATTTTTTCGGCCGATATGCATTCCGGTGCTCATGAACACCTGTCGTATGTTTTTGCTTTATCAAATGTGCACATTCACCGTTTTAATAGGACTTTTGACTTACTGGAGCAGGCGCTGTGATGAAACGATTCCGGTCTTGAAAGTGTTAGCTTGCCTGCACGGAACTGCTCAGCCGTTCTAGCTGGACATTGGCTGCTCCGGCTGCGCCTGCCAGACAACCGATTGTTGGATCTTCTTGGCATTTCAGGTGCGAAACAATGCTATCCGTGTGACCAAGAAACTGTTCGAGCTGGACCAGTTGGGCTCGAAGATTGAGACTTATTCGGCAGCGCATCTGCAGAATCTCGTTGCACCTCACCCGACGCCTGACATGTTCCCTGCGCTCAGCCGCACCAAGCTGGGTAAGTATTTTCTGTAGTAGACGTAATCTGCCAGACTGGTGAGCTACTTCCACCTAGAGTCGTTGTGGCTTTGCTGAGCTGCAGATAGAGAGGCATGGGATGACAAAGCTATTTTAGTTGCTGCAAAATGCAATGCAAGAGTAAGCGAGAGGTAATGAATTCAGACGGAATGAGAGTTTAAGAGTATGTGTGATTCCCCACTGATTTAAAAATAGGCTCATGTGACTTAGTGGGTGCCCCTGCTTATAATAATAACACACTTGATAAAGCGCCCTAAGAGAACTTAATTTGTTTCTAGGCGCTTAACATTTGCTGTAGAGTAAACACAATAGGACGGTTAATGGCAGCACGCTCGACGAACAACTAGAATAACAAGGCTAGGGGTGGCATGCTCAAGGTCAGCATGCATGTATGGTTAATTGCAGGCAGCATGCACAGTGTCAGCACGCATAAGCACATAAAGGACTTATTCCTTGTTCAGTTCCAAAACTGAGTGTTGTCAGTCTTGTTTACAAAGATGCAAATGCTCCTGCAGCTCCAGCTATCTGGGTGAATACTTAAGCAAAAGCTTAACGAGTATTCCCAAAGCTGCTTTTAGGAAGCATCTTTATTACTTTATGATCTCAGTAGTTATTGCTTCCTTCACTGATGGAGTGGCAATAGGAAAAGATATACATTATAAGATAGCTAAGAGAAAGGTTCGTGGAGGGCAACCTAACCGATTATCTCAGCTACCCTAATTGATAGCAGTTTTAGCACATTCCATCACAATACATACCGAACAATTTTGTTTTATTAGACAAGCACTTCTTTTATTTTTATGAGCTGTGAACCCTTATAGTACTGAACCCAGTTAGTAGGTAGCAACCCCGTAGTACTAATGAACAAAAGCTGTAGATGGCATATTAATGGTGGTCAGTGACCAAGCTGAGCATATTGTTGCAAGGGCTGTATGCCTCGATACCACACCTTCCTCAACCCGGCAGCTTTTGCCACAAGTAGTCGATTGGCTTAAGCAGAAAAAGGATAAAGGATCGGATTGGAAAATCGAGACCAGTTGGTTGTAGTAATCGCAGCCCTTTTCTGTCAATGCTCCTCCTACTTTTCTCTAAACTGATGGTTGTTGTGTACAGCAGCGCACTGTTCTCAGCCTGGTTTTGCTCTTCAACCAAGGAAGCGCCTCTATTGACTGCCATGGTAGCCTGGTGGTGGCAGGCCAGAGCAAGACAGGGTTGTAATATAACGACATCTGGGCCGACCTGTTTTTTTTTTTTCATGTTGCTCTTTAAAAAAGCATTGCTGAGAGGGTGTAGCAGATGCTGAACGGCTTCAGTTGCTCCTTTATAGCCATTTTTACTGTGTAGCTTCTGTCAGAGTGAAGGATTGAGCAAGTCTGTTCCTGGTGTGCTGATAAGCAGTAACAGAAACTTGGATAACCCAACTAATTGTCATCAAGCTGCCACGAGTTGTCACCACCAGGGTCACATGCCATTTACTACCACCTGCTGCATCGATTTTTGGTGTAGCAGCTGTATGATATAATGAAGATGTTGTTGGCAATCTGCGATGATATTTGTCTAATTTAGACTCGAGAACTTGTTTTTTTTTAATTCCCCAGTCTGTTTTCTTCTCTTAGAGTTTGATCAGTGGACCGAAGAAACGGTGAAGATGTGCCTTTATCTCTATCTGGGTTTGATGCCACAGAAGCACTCCTTCATTCACGAGTGAGTGCGCTGCTTTACTAAATTCAATCGTCTTCTGCTGGCATGATTAGTTATCATTTTGTGAGACTGTTGTCTAGGCTCTTATAGGAGTATGAGTGGTTTGTATTTACAAATCCGCACAGGCAAATGACTATTAATAAGAAGTAGGCTGACTCTATCGTTTGACCCGAAAGCCATTTTCGTGCAAATCCTTGCTAGTTTTCACACGGCACTACCGGTCCTGCTCAGCTCGGCTCCATGCAATTTTACCGTGCACTAGTGTTTGCGCTAACGTAAGCGTTTGTGCCATGCTTCGGATCTTATTGTAATTAAGCCTAGCGAGGCCCCTATTGGTGTGCACACAAATTATCATGTTATTACTTCAGCAGGTATTCTATTCACCATGTTGTCAAGGCCCTTTTACCAGCATCGGTAAAGGGCCTTGAAAAAGATTTAGCTTTCCTTGAGTACTATGACCCTGACGCACTTGGTGGCTACATGCCTGCCGCATCCTCATCCACCTCCGCCTGCTGCATCCTTGTCGGTGTTGCTGCCCACCTCCGACCCGTCCTCTTGTCTAGCTAGCCATGGCTGTCCTGCTTGGATGTTGGTCTTTCAAATGGCTTCAAGGAAGGCGTGCCGTGTGTGTGTGTGTGTGTGTGTGTGTGTGTGTGTGTGTGTGTGTGTGCGTGCGTGCGTGCGTGCGCGCGCGTGTGTGTGAAGAAGGGCCACAGGCTCACGGAAATTGTTGGTTGCATCTTGGGGAGTAGACCGTGGGTGGGTAAGAGGTTTGCTTACCCCTTGAGAGAACCGAGCAAACCCAGTTTCTAGGTTTAAGTACATTGTCCATGAGTCATAATTGGGTCGCTTCCCGAAATAGACCATGAGAAAAAACAACACTGTGGAGTGCTGCCCATGCTTGCTTCACAGGTACTGACTGGTCTGCTACCAAAATAGTGCTGGTTGAGCTGGTATTGCCTTTAGCCAGCCATTGGGTTGGCTGTGTGCCAACCTCAGACCTACCGGTGCTATTGTTATTGTGGCTAATCTGTCAATATGCTTTCTAGGGCTGTCGTAGACTGCTTTTGAATCAGATGTTATTTTTTGTTGTTGAAATCCTCCCTACTTTTATGACATTTCGCATTGACCCTTTTTAAGACGGGTCATGGTGAGGAACATGGCCTCAATGCAGCCGTCCTGACCGAGCACGGTAACACAGGCAGTTTCTTGGACTGGACCGTGCTGTTTTGTTTATACTGAACTGCCCTGCTCGTTTGCCACCCGGTCTTCAGTCACGGCCTTTTCTACCAACAGCCGGACGCAGTTTACTTCTTTAAATGTCGAATTATGCAACCCTCGAGGTTAAGAAATTGAGCACGAGAGGAAGCACCTGCTGCCTATTTGAGTAATTGCACGTGGCAAGGCAGTCCTACGTGGCTGCGGTGCAAGCTCTTACAGGCTTGTGGCAGTCAGTGAGTGGCACCAACACCTGTGCTGTGCGAGAATTATTTTCGCATTTAACGACACGCGCCACCGCCAATCTTGATTTGCTTAGCAATTCTGTTAGCTGTCCTCTCGTGCTGCTAGTGGGCTATCGGTGTCATTAGCAGGAGTGGTTTCATTTGCAGGAGTGGGTTACTGCTACTGCTGCTACTGCTTTCGTTGGTGAGCGCTTGGCTATTCAAAGCAAGTGTGCTATTGACGGTCGTGATGTGTAGTCGTAAACTGCAATCGTTTGCAGGAGTGCTGCCTGTGAACTGAGTGCCGAGCCAGCTGTGTCTCGGCATGTCGGGATGTAGCTTCAGGTGCATTTGCTTTCAAAGCAGCACCAGATCTTGTCACCGACTCAGTCCTGTTGTCATCACTATCGTTGCATGAGTCGTGCAGTCCTCATGACAATGTGGAGTCTGCTTGTTCCTAACCAAGCTGCTTGCATGGCAGCGTTTGCTGTTGCAGATCTTCTTTTGTTCGGCTTGGCCCTCCTTTTTCTGATCTACTACTGCTGGGAGTGGGCACTCCTGCTTTGTCATCCACCATGTCAAGCTCTCTTCCTTGCACGGTGTAGTGTTTACATTTGCACTTGCACGTCACCAAACTCTCAAATAATAAGATGGGTGATTTCATAGTGTTTTCGGGCCCACCTAGTATCAGAAAGTGGAGAGTTTAACCCAACAAATGGGCTTGGCCATGCATCTCCTATAGCCTATGCATGCAACGTAGATGTCCTGTTCCAAAAGGACATTTCACTTGATGACCAGATTGGCTTGATCGTCAAGTCTGCCTTTCAGCTGCCAGACATATCAAGAATTCGAACTTGTTTAGATACATACACCTCAGCCAAGCTGGTCTGTGCATTTGTGTCAGCCTCCTGGAGCTCTGTAATTCACCACTTGCACTTCTTCCTACCTATGTAAGAAGATGCTTACAGTTGGTTTAAAACTGGGCAGCTACGCTCGCCTTTTTTGAAAGGCACTTTTCACCGGCCTACATTGGCTGCTTGTCAAGCTGTGTTCTGACGTCAAGGTTCTGTCGATATCTTGTACAGTACCTTCATTCACTTGCTCCAGCCTGCCTATTCCTACGAAGCTAGAAACCTGCCTGTTCCTCACAGCCTTTGATTTTTGTGTGTGAATTGTTTCTTGTATAGTTATGCATGCTGAAGTTGTAGTGCTATCACTAAGCGATTGATGCACTTCCTTTCCAGCATGTAGACAGTGCCCATGGGGAAATTGAGTTATCTTAGGGCACTACACTACACTACACTACACTATACACACACACACACACACACACACACACACACACACATCACGTTTTATTATTGTTGTTGCTTAGATTTGGGCTGCTTGAGGCTTATGCTGCTGCTTTGAGCCATGCTTTCTATATACTCACGTTGCAGGCTAGCCAACGTGTACATCGCAGCCCAGGCTGACATCAAGCGAATCATTCTGCGAGTGCTGGAGAACCCTGTCAAAAGCATGGGCATGCATTCGCCTGAGCTGCTGCGTTTTGTCGAAGCCTGTCCGAAAGGTGCTGAAACACTGGTCACTCGGGTCATACACATTCTTACCGAGAAAGGTAGTGGCAACTGCAGGTGGCATGTGTTCGCTTTGTCACTGACCTGAGCTGCCGAGTTTGTGCCATGGTCTGTTCAGCTGTCACATCACATCTAGCATTTGTGTTGTACTTATAGTTTACAGGCCTGGTCGTGTGAGTCTGAACGTACATGTAGTGATGTATTAAGTAGAATCTCGATACCCAGTCCCGATCGATGGCATGCACCTGCATTGCTTCCGTTTTATTTTAGCTGCTCCTTCAGCTGAGCTGGTTGATCGTGTTCGGGATCTTTACGTGAAGAGGGTGTCGGACGTTCGCTTCCTCATTCCTGTTTTAACAGGTTTGCAAAAGGTATGAGTTGCTCTCAGTGAGAAGTAAAACGGGCAACGTTAATACTGGTATAACTCATGTATATCCATTTTGTCTCACGGTCTTGCTGCAGGGATTTAACCTGAAAATGGAGAAGCATGTGAAGGATTCATACTTTGTTTTGGCATGAGTCACACAATGCTCGATTGTGAGTGCTTAGTGACTGCTTGCTAAGTATTATAATAATAGATCGTTTGTATTCCACCCTAAAAGAACTTAATCTTTATCCTGGCGCTCTACAACCCTTGCAAGAGATTCAATACTCATGGGGCTGGTAACATGCATGGTATTAAGCAAGAAATGCAAACAAGCATGACTGTTAACCCAGCATACTAAAGCAAACATGAACACACTCATGGTCACTGGTTAGTAAGGCCTCTGGCTAGTAGCATGGGCTGAATTGAGCACAAGTGTGCACGTAAACCACTGCAACAAAGAAACAGACGAGTTCATTTGGAAGACGGGAAAGACTGGAACATATCTTTGAACGTGTCTTTAGCTGAGACCCAAAAGATGCATATATTGTCATAGCATTGCAGGCAAGCTGGTGGGCTGACTTTTAATGCCATTTACCAATGCTCAACTCCTCGAAATGATCACTAGCCAAGTCGTGCTAGCATATCTATCTATCCATCCATGTATAAACACGCACACACACACACACACACACACACACACACACACACACACACACACACACACACACACACACACACACACACACACACTCAAAAGTCTCGTTCCGCTACTCCACCACTACAATGGCACGAATTGGTCAAACGGAGTATTAGATCCACGTGCATCTACCGGATTCCAGTAGATCGTGACTGCTGTAGTCAAAGTGGAATAATAACTCACGTGTTAGTGGTTTGTGTGTTGAAACGGTACAAACCACGTGATTCATGTGGAGTTCATATTTAAGATGGTGCTTCTAAGATGTGACAAGTTCGTAATTTTTTCATCTGATTCTCCGCATTTTCTCCCTTATGAAAGAGGGCCATCTTCCGGCTCGTTTTTAGGTCTACTCCAACAATCCTGGGCGATCAATCCTCGACAGTACCACGAAAGGATGACTTCAGGCTTTGCATAACATAATCCGAAAAACCGAGAAATAGGACACTCTTAAAATCAGTCGAAAAGAGGCAAGCTACAATCTTTATAACGCAATGGCTAGTAGACAAGGCCCAGGTTGATCAAGGTAGACTACCCGATGGGACGACTTTCACCTGAACTTTCACCTGAACACCTGGCTTTTTGATGATGGAATGCATTTATCCTAAGGCTGCCTTAGTCGCTGGCAATCACCGCCAGTGCAGTAATTATAAGCATAGAGACGGTGTGCAGGAGGTTTTTCTGGTATGACAAATTGATTAAGGCTGCCAAACACAAACCTTTGCATGCTGAGCTACACAGAAGAAATCGTCTTCGATGGACCCACTATCATTCCCACTACAGGCAGCCGTCTGTAGTCGAGTTCCATCGACCGGCAACTGCATGATTTTTGCTAGTGGTAAACGAAGAACATTCGAAAGTCAGTTGAAAGATGAGATGTTCCAGCCTTACTGCTTCAAACCAGCAGTGAAATTTGTAATGCTTTGGAGTTGCTTTTGCTCATCTGGTGTCGGCCTTCTTCACCACAACGGCACCATTTCCGGACCTATAGATCAGCATGTGTGCACTAATCTGATAAAAAATTCCGGGATTCCAAATGCTAGAGCTCATCTGGGGGACGATTATATTTGGCAACATGAAAATGTCCAAGAGCACCTGGCAAAAGCTTCTAAACGACTTTTCTCTGGAGCAGCTGTCCAGGTCATGTGTTAGCCGAGTCAGTTACCTGACCTTAATCCCGTTGAGCATCTTTGAGGTAGATTGGAGCGATGTTTTGAGGTTCGATTACATTTTCTAGACATAAATATGTTTAGGATCCAATGCAATACGAGGAGGATGTACATTTACCGGCGAATGGGTTAAGCATATATTGACAGCTCTTTGTAAAAGAGAAATTTGGTTGGTAAAAGTGAAATGGTTTTGGGTTGCTTCTCAGTTTACAGTGTTGGGCATCTGCACAGGGTTAAAGGAATCACGAATCAAAATGTCTTTCTGGGCGTTGTGCAGAATGTTATCTTGCCACCTGCTTATGGTTTTGATAGGCTCGATTTCTGCTGGCTGAATGACAACGATCCGAAGCACACTGTATGGTGGTTAACAAGTTTTCCTCGAACCCCCACGGACTTGGGCTTCGAGCAATTGAGATTATGCAGTGGCCAATCTATAGCCCGGACTTTAACCTAATTGAACATGTGTGGGACAAAGTCGACAAGCCTCTGAGGGCCAGAGTTCTCAGGCTCGTGAACCCCGACGAATTCTTTGAAGTTTTGAAGGATTGCTGGGCTCTTCATCCGGAAACATGCCGGGAGCTGGTGGAGTCAATGCGTAGGTGATATCGAAAAGGTATTAATAATCCGGGTACCCGACCTTGTTATTGATCGTATCCAATAAATTCTGTGTAATTATGTATTTATTGGCTTTTCTCCAAATAAAAACTGCTTCCAAGTTCGATCCATACTAGATCTGGTGCGTTTTTGAGCAACAGGTGTGCTCGTAGCTGGTGTGTACAAACTTTTAGACAACGGTGTATATCATCAGCAACCTTTTTATTTTTTTTTTAGAGAGAAATACTTGCTGCTCTACCAAAGATGGTAAAGTTAAATCCGGCAGTGGTCAAGGAGGTGTTTAACCGCCTGCTTGGAATCGGCAGCCACCAGGGGCAGCCTGCACCTCTCACCCCTGCCGAGCTTCTTATTGCTTTGCACAGTATAGATCCAAATAAGTGTGACGTCAAAGTCATCATTAAAGGTAATTGGCATGACGATCGTTAAAGGTAATTTGCACGACAATTTCTCCCTCTCTCGCAGTCTCTCTCACTCCTCACTACTCTCTCTGCAGCTAATTCTCCTCGATATCGGTCACTTTCTTCTCTCAGTGCTATTTTTTGTACAGTTTCGTCACAGGTTGATGGCGACAATCATCGGTCTGTACAAATGGCCGTGACTTATGTTTAGTGTACTGGGCGGCTGTGGTGTTATGTATTCCTTAGCGTTTGTGTGCCTATGTCAGGGTGTGGCATCAACACTGGTTCTGTACTCAATAGCTACAACACTGTGCTTCCAAGAGAAAGCCGTATACACTCAAGAGGTTCTTGCCGTTGTGATTCAGCAACTCATGGACCAGAATCCACTGCCCACCTTGTTCATGCGCACCGTGATTCAGTCACTCTCTGCCTATCCTCGACTCATGGGATTCGTCATGAACATTCTGCAGCGGCTAATCACTAAGCAAGTATGTAGCAGCATTTTAATGCAGGCTGTCCAGAGTCTTCGACTTTATTTTATCTGGCTGGTACATCTGAAAGATGTTTACAATGTGTCCTGCTCTGCTGTCAGTCGATTAAGCATATTTAGTAAATTGCAGTCAACAGCAAGTGGTTCAGCAAGCATAGGTGTCAGGCAACTTTGTGGCATTGATGGTATCCTGCTTTAGCAGTAGTTGTTCATACTGTTTATATTAATTTGTTCACTTTGATTCTTCACAGCAGCAGTGCAGTAATATATTTTGTTATTTGCAAATGTCTCGTTTTGCTACTGCCCAGGTATGGAAGCAGCGCAAGGTGTGGGAGGGCTTTGTCAAGTGCTGCCAGCGCACTCGGACACAATCTTTTCAAGTGCTGCTGCAACTGCCTGCAGCACAGATGCGCAGTGCCATCGAGATTGCCCCAGATCTTCGAGAGCCACTTCTGGCACACGTGCAGGCCTTTACACCACATCAGGTGAGGCTTAGCTGATTGCTGGAACGTCAGCTGTGTTGTATGGCAGGCTCTCTGCGATTTGTGGTTGTCGGTGTGCTACGACAGTATTATTGAAGGGGGCAGTGTTCGAGAATGGTATAGTGTGCCAGCTCGACTGATCGGCTGTGCTTTAGCTAATGGCTATGCAGTCAATGCAGTCCATTGTACTGTGAATGGTGAAAATCTGATTATCACGCTGAGTCGCCGGTATCTGTCCGTTCCCTGCCTGGCCGGAGCCAACACCATTATGTTGGGTCATTAAGAATTAATCATTTTATAAAAGGTTCCATCTTGAGTGATAAGTTGATCACTTTGGCCTAACTTCTGCGGGTGGTCCTATGGCATCCTCCTTGCGTGAGCTCTGGGCTTGGTATTTATCAGGGCGACTGAGTGTGCGAGCGTATAAACTTAACCCCAGTAATATTTTAAAAATTAGCAATCTACGGCTGCACAAGAACTTATACTCTCGTTCATTATGATTTGCCATATTTTTTTTTATAAAAGGAAAGCTTTTTCTCTGCTTAGGATCCAAATTCCTGCTGAGGGGGTTAGACTTTCCGGCTTCACTTGAATCGCTTGTCATAGGTCAGTAGATTATCTTGGGATTTTGGGTTTTTGCAAACAGTACCTTTCAAACTGGCTATACAGCTGTTGAGTTGGTGCTTCATTTTGAGTCGGAGCCTATACTGCGATTCCTTTGTGATTGCAGTGCTTTATGTGGATGCCGATAGTGCCAGTGCGTTTGAGTGTCTTTTTATCTTGCTGCAGGACATGCAGCACTTTCTGCCACTAACTTTTGCACAGTAGGTTTGTAAAAGTTGTATGAAAGTCTGGGTGTGACCACTTCTATGTCACAATTGCTCCAGTATCTATGGAAGATGAACTGAAATTAGGCATGATAATACGTGTCAGCATGTGTTTTCTTGATCTACAGTAAGTGAGACTTACATTCGCTACTAGTGTGGCACTGACTGCTATGGCTACTATAGAGAGTATGTATTCGGAGTTTTACAGTGCCGAGGTCGGGTGGATAAACCGTCTGTCGATCGCTGGCGGTGTACCGTTGACTGAGCAGAACGCGGGTATGGGAGACGGGCGAATCATTGCTAACCTAAAAGGTTTTCTTCCAGAAAAACTCGCGCGCACCGTGGTTGCTGTGAAATGGTCCAGCATTGTGTCCACGCAGCTAACGCTAGAGCAGGCACGGTTGCCATATTTCTATTCGTTCGGCAATTGGCACTCGTCGAGCAGGATGAGGCGACCTTGCCCAATGCTGAGGTAATGCACAAATTTCATGCACATTGGTTCTTGTCGTAGTTGTTGGGCTAACCAGGCCCAGTGATTCTGTAGGTGCGGCCAGGCCCAAACTTGGATGCATGTCCGCCCTGCATCCATGTTTTGGCTCTGGCAGCAGCTTTCAGGTTTTGCTATAACGAATATATCTGTCCTTGTAATATCTGTCCTTCAACTGAAGAGAGGTTATTGCTGCAGATGTAAGAGATCATTGCTGTAGAGGCTCTGGTGGGGGGGTCGATAAGTGTAATTTGAGAAGAACGATTGAAACGACGATATTGAGGCTGGATGGCTAGCTCAAGCTTTGGTCAAGTCCACTGAAAATGAATTGTGCTCGTGGCCACAAGTTAATTTATCAGAGGCAGGGTCGAATTGCAGTCAAGCTCCGAGCAGGGGACTGTCTTTGTAAGAGTATCGCTAGGGACACCAGGACGTACACTATCACAGAAGTCTGTTTTCTTGATGTCTCACGTTCATTCCCGTGCCTCACGTCTTAGGCATCAGCAGTCACCAATTAATGTACTGCATATTTATATATTGTGGGCTCGGCAGGTCCTAGACTATGGAACTCACTTCGACCATTTTTACGCAACGACATCTATTCTCGTGCTGCCTACTGTGGCACATCCTTTTTAGGCATCTTTAGCTTCTACTTCCGTGCTACTCACTTCTTCGACTGCTCTCTTGATACAGACATGCTTCTCACTTTCTCTTTGTTTCGTGAGATGAAGTCCATAGGCTACCGCATTCGTGCTAAATGCCACTTAGGCTTTAAGTGCACGATAGATAACTCGCCATAGTAACACTGACTTTGTCCTTATGGTTTTGCGGAGTTACAGACATTGAATGACATTATGGTGCCGAGGGACAGGTGAGGAGACTGGTAGTAACAACAATAATAATAATAGAGTGAGGAGACTGGTAATAACAACAATAATAATAATAGACTTGATAAAGGCCCTCAGAGAACTCAATCTCTTTCTAGGCGCTTTACGTTTGCTGCAAACGAAGCACGTTCGAATAGTGAGTGGTACCATGCTTGATAAACAACATGAACCGGCGGCTCTGCAAGGGCGGCCGCCCACCACCCCTGCTGCTGTCGTGGCAGGGGCGATATGATCAGCGCTTGCTCTGTGTGTGTGCCTCTTTTCCCGGCAAGCTCTGCTCGAGCTCTGCCGTGGCCAGCAGTGTGGGCCGGTGGCTCTGCAAGGGCGTGGCTGCTGCAACCTGTCACCGCCTGCCTACGTTCCGTGTTTCCAGAGGGCGCACATACCAAAGGCCGTCATCGCCGTGCTGGAGAAGGAGCCTGAGCCGAGCGCCGACCGCTCGGCTCAGGCCTCTGGTGGCGGCGGAGGCAATGCAGCATCCGCTTCGGTCGACGACGGTCGGCCGACGGCCGCCGCCCTGCTGGACGGCACCGGCGAGCACTCGCTGGACGGCGCCTCGTCAGACGAGCCGTCGCAGGCGCTGAGCATGGCTGACGACGGCACTTTAGCTCCGCCGCGGCCCATCATAAAAGAGGAGCGTGAGTGCGGCGACTTCTGAGCTGCTAGCACGTCTGCCTCCAGCGCGACTCACCCTCCCCTCATCCCCTCCCCGTGAAGTATACCATACTATGCTTGCTCACTGCGCACATCTGGCCGTGCCAGTTCGAGTTTGTGACAAGAGCGCTTCTGAGGTTCGTTGGCAGTGCATGAACACGCACCAGCCCGAGCATGCTTTGGGGGGGGGGGTGTAATCTCTCTGATCGTGCCATGGCTTGTCTTGTACCCGCCACATCCGTGAGGCCGATGTGTCAGAGCCCATAGCCACGGTGGAGTTAGTACTGCTGGCAGCTCGTTCCTTTTGTCCTTTCAAGTTACAGTACCAATAAGTCTATTGGTTCTGGACAGGCGTCGGCCAAGGATGGGTGGCTGTGCTGCTGTCTTTGCATGTAGGTTTTGGCCCAAGGGCAAGTTGTGTGCACTTCATTACCCAGGTCTGAGTTCGAGTCCTGCTGTGGTGCTGCGTCGGCATGTGGGTTTTAGCCCAGGGCGAGTTGTGTGCACTTTAGTACCCAGGTCTGCGTTCGAGTCCTGCAGTTGGTGATCCTTATACTGTTTGCTGCAAGCGAGTGTGATATCCACTAAGACTCTTTTGCCTCTGTGTGAATGCAACTGTAAAATCAACTGATCTTTTCTTGACCTTGTATTTGCTTCTAGTGGCTCGTGTCACCAGTGCAAACCCTTTTGGTGACGATGTTTATTTGGGTAGTGTCATGCCACTTTCAGATGTTGCAGGTACTCTGGTGGGTGGGTGTGCATCCCCTATATAAGCTATTGTTGAGGAGCAGTCAAGCTGTCCCACCAGTGCAGAAGTCGACCACCAAACTACACCACTAGGCTGGCCCAGTTATTGGCAGGAAATTGTGCAACCTGAGTGGTTTGGTTCTGTAGCAATCCTATGAGCTATAATTATCCCCCAAAAAAGGTTGTAAACAACAGTGCAGTAGTTAAGCAAAAAAGTGCAACTTTAATGCTGCAGGCTTTACATGTTTGACGCTTGCATTTTCTCGAAGGGACTCTGTGTGCTTGCCTTGGTGCCCGGCTGGATTGCAAATTCCGTTGATGTGTCCGAATCTTCAAATTGGACATGCATGCTGGAGTGGTTCGTGTACAACTAGTTCTGATAATTAGCCCCAAGTGTGGCGGCATAATAAGTGTAAGACTCTCCTCCCATAGATCTAATATCCTAGAGTTTCAGTCACGGCAGCCCCAGCACTGTTAGCATTAAGCTTCATTATAGCACACGGTAAGCTAAAAAGCTAAGCTAATTTGAAGTTTTCTTAATTTATTTCTTTATTGTGTAAATAAAACGCTAACGTAGCTCGTAGGTTTTTCCAGACCTGCTACTTTGCCTGACCGCTGGCTTAGTCCAAACTTCTAATAGTGTAAATATCGTTATGTTTGTCCCGAGTTGGCATTAAGAACATCAGCGGTCAAGCCTTGCTGTTGTATTCAACGGTTTTACATGCTTACACTGGCATGTTTCCACGCAAGCCAGGGTCCAGCCATGGCCGAGCTTGCGCAATTGTCTACTTGCGTGCCGTGTCTATTCAGACGTATTTTATTTCCCACACCGAGTAGCCGAGCTGCTCTGATCTGCTTGCTGGGCCCTCAGCAGTCACCACTTAGTTTGGCTCCCGTCATTGTATCGCTCTAGTGACTTCGTGACTTCGGTCGGGCTGCTACTCATCCTGTTTGTGCATGATTTGATGAAGGCCATGCCAAGCTTTGATTTCATTCTTTCACTACGGTCTGTGTTCTAGCTCTTGACACCGCACCCGAGGACTGTTATGCTGATGTGAAATTGGAGCGTCAGTCGAGTCTGTTGATGGATACGAGTGAGATGCAGAGCAGCGTGGACGCAGTGGCGACCAGCCAGGCACCGGCTGATGCCTGTAATGGTGGTAGCAGCAGTGCAACCGGAGCACTTACCGGCCAGTCCGTGCAACCGGTCAGCAGCCCCGAGGGCTCCTCGTCTTTGTCTATAATCGATGCATCACAGCCTCAGGAACGCACACGTCATGGCGACATCGAGCCACCTGCCACTACCGTTGATAATGCTGGCGAAAATGCGTCCGGAGACCTGTCGTTGCTGGTGATAGCCACCGTCGAAGCAACTTCGGATGGATCTTGTGATTGAGCAGCTGCCAGTGCACCTAGAGTTTTTTCGGTCTGGCTCTTGTGTCAGCGATCCATTAGCGGACCAAGCGGGCACCCGGTTTTTCGCCTGTAAGGTGCTTGGTGGACTACCGAAAGCTGGGCAGCTGTCACGGTAGAATGTTCATTTCTGCAGTTGGGCATCTCGGAAGCATCGTCTCCAAGCATTTGCCGGGCTCATCCCTGATCGAGCGTCTCTTCCAAAGAATTTATGGCAGGACAAGTTGGCGCTATAATGTTGTTGTTGATGCCGTGCCCTTACCTATGCTGATCTACTGGTCTTTTTTGTTGCTCGCTCGAGCTTGGAATGCATGAGCTGCCACCATTCTTCGTTCTTGGGTGAAATGAGCTAACATGCCTGTTCGAAACTTGTTTGTGAAGACCTCACTAAGGGTCTTTTGACTGGAACCAGTTACTCAGCCGGCGTTCAAACATGCGCCAAGGGGTTGCTTTCTGATCATCTATTCGACTGGTCCATATTGTCTAGCTAAATTTTTTATGATAGTTGTTAATAGCTTCTTGGAGGTGTGTTGGCATCATTGTTAATGAGGATGTTTTTCAACATTGAAGTTAGGAGCTCTGATTGACCCTTGCTTGCACTCTCGGTTCCGTGTTAGCTCATCAGATGCAGGTGCATTCACTCGCCTTCAGAATTGTCCAGTAGCCAATCAGTCCAGCGATTTAGCTAACCCTGAAAGAGTTGTCAGATAACGGGTCAGCTTTAACAACAGCTAATAGAGCCTAGAAACTTAAGTGTTCGTTGATGTTCGAGCTTTGCTCGAATTCTCACTTAAGGAGCTCCAAAAAGCTACTTTGCCATCGCCCGAGTGCAAACTGCAAATAAATTTCTGGCTGCGAAAGCAGCAGGGTTTCGTATTAACTTCATATTGTTGACTCAACATTCGTTTACTTGCTTTGCTATTTAGGTCGGTACACAATTATAGATTCAACGTCTTCGTGTATTGTAGCAACAGAAGGGCCTTTGGCTGCTTTCAGCAAGCTTTCAGAGAGCTGAACTGGAGGCTAGGGTTAACACACACACACACGCACGCACACACACAGTTTCACACCTACTCAACCGTAGTGTTGTTGACTCCGTATGAGTGAATGCAGTGTCTACTTTGAAGCTAAAATATACGTTCCGGATATCCGACGAGTAAAGGATTTGGTGAGCTGTAATGGCTCACTTGGTAAGGCTGTTGCTTTTCATGACCTCGGCCCGAGGTCGTGGGTTCGAATCCTGCGATATCAATTCTTTATCGCCACTGCAAGCGGTGGTGATGGCCGTAAAGGCTCTTATGTCGCTATACAATAAGAGGCTGTTAAATCAGCTAGTACTTTTTTTAGGCCTAAGCGATGATAGCGAACTCAAATGAACTCACTTGATAGCGAACTCAAAATCGAAGCAGCGCTCTGTTCAAATAGGTAGCTAACAAGTCTCATGTAACAGGAAATGAGAAGCATGGCTGTCTAGAAGATTCGAGGAATTGAGTAGCAGGAAAGTAGCAGTGCATGGTGGTTCGGGGGGGATGTAGCAGCTGCCGATGAAATGTTGCGTGTAATGGGAGTGAGTTCCACAGTTAAGGATCTGTTTGCATTTTTTCTGAAACCAATGGTCCTAAGTGAAAGGCCAGAACTGTAATTTATTGTCCTATGGATACGAGGCAGCTGATGCTGGCCCACTAGTTTAGCTATGGGTATAAAGGTGCCAAGCCGAGGTGAGCCTTGTGGGTACTAGTAAGAATTCGGCTGTTTTTCCGTTGATCAATCGGAAGCCCTTGAGGTCCATTCAGCAAAGAAGACTTTCGGCTGAATTCGTGGACCTGTTAACCGACCTTGCAGCCATACTCATCGCCGGCTGTAAGTGGTTAATGACTTTTTGTGGCAGCCCTACCAAGATCTGAAGGCAATAGTTTAGACGACAGAACTATAGAGCTAGTAATATCTTAAGCCACCCACCACGTTAGGTAGTTCTTAATCTTGGACAGGGGTCGAACTTGATGGCTAGTTTTATGAATGAAACTTTCCAACGCCATGCAGTCGTCAAAGAGAATACCAAAATTCTGAGACCTTAATGGTAGTCACGCCACAGCAAAATATCGAATAGCAGCCACACGTCTAGGGTGTCATATCGACAGTTAGGTTTTATAATTGGTTTTTATAAAGAAAATGGACTAACATCCAGAATCAAGTGTCAGCAAAGCAGGTTTATCTGCTGCCGATTGGTTTTTGAGACAAGTACAGCTTGATGTCGGCATAGAAGCGATAGCTGATGCCACCTGCACCTATCAATTTCCGAGAGGCTCTGCGAAAATGGTGACGGAACGAAGGGTCAAGGATAGACACCAGTGGGTGTAGAACCGGGGTCGTCAAACTTTTCGGACTTCTGGGCCATTTTGACTTCTGTAACACTGCTTGCTGGCCTACCGGCATGTGAAATCAGGCGATTACAGCTGGTGCAGAACTCCGCAGCTAGGTTTGTCTGTCGTGAGCGTCGCAGTTGCCACATCACACCACTTCTCGCCGACCTGCACTGGCAAACAGTCAAGCAACGAATCGACTTCAAGGTTTTGTCGCTCACTTTTAGGTCACTTCACTCTTTGGCCCCAGCCTATCTCTAAGATCTACTTCCCTACCAGGCCAAGCATAGTACCACGCGCTTTTCGAAATCCAAACATTTACCAATACCTTGTACAAACCTCAAATCCTTTGGAGACCATGCATTTAGTTCGTATGCTCCCAAAGCCTGGAACTCCCTCCCGACACTCCCTCGCAACATCTCCTGAGTTGACCGAAACCATGCCCACTCCGCCAGGCCGGCGGAGTGGGGGTGGCGAGACCAACAAATAAACCGTCGCAAAAAACGCACAGACGTACACAGAAATTATAGAGGTAGACGTATTTCATTCCTCCCGGTCAGGTGATTCTGTTTCAAGTTCTAAGAATAAACGAGGGCCACAACTTGAGCTGCAACAGCAGTAATGAACGGGAACGAAAGCGCGACATCTCAATTAAGACGGATCCATGAAAAATTAACTAAGTGGGCCACTAGGCCGGACTGGAGCACTACATAGGCCGGATCTGGCCTAAAGGCCGGAGTTTTCCGACCTCTGGTGTAGAGGGTCTCACGGGAAGAACGAGCATCAATTATTATTATTATTATTATTGTTATGCGTGCTGACACTGTGCATGCTGCCACTAACCACATTTGCATGCTGACCCTGTGCATGTCACCCCTAACCATATTATTCATCTCGTTTGTTTTTCAAGCATGATTTTACTTACCATTCAATTGCATTTCACTTTACAGCAAATGTAAAGCGCCTAGAGAGAGATTGAGTTCTCTGAGGGCGCTTTATCAAGTTAATTATTATTATTATTAATGCAACCGGATAAAAAGACTCCCTTTTTCTCTTTCGACATATTCCAGCATATAGAGATATGCAGGTATTTTATACTGGTATATACACGTGGATTGTGGAAGTACGAACATTTAACTCACACCAGGGTGAGGCAGCTTGGAGGAGTTGGAATTTGCAGGTTGCTCTGCTGCAGCTCTAAATTTCATCTGTGAAGTTGGGTCCGTCACTCAACCCAGCAACCAGTCCAGTTAACTACTAAACCACCATCACACACACACAGCCTGAAAATCCACGGGCAATGCGATTGATGAGACTTTGCCGCCTCATAAAAGGGATCGGACCCGATCGGGTAACTGCGATTTGAACTACACCAGAGCTTCATCAACCAGACAGGTCTTTGTTCTCAGCCGCTCAATTAGGCGATTAATAGTTTAAATGCGAAATTGTATTTGCGATTAATAGTTTAAATGTTACCGATATATCTACCAACACCAAGACAGTGACGTGGCCTCTTAGAAGAAGACGCGTAGTGCAACTAGGCTATCATAAAATCGCCATAGTATGATTTTGGTGCTATAAACCTGGCAGACAGCACCAAATTGAGGTCTCACTCTTTGCACACAAACGCCTCATATAAAGCATTTTTCCCTACCCACTGCCCCACGCCATTCATGAACGTCGTATTTAAAAAAAACAGTGCTCGATACCTCGATTCTAACGATGACTGGCGGCGACCTGTCGAAGCCGATGTCTGGCTCGCCAGTACTTACAAACTCGTCTGAGTCCTTTGCCCGATGCTGGCAACGAATTATGGCGCGGTACTGAATCAAAAGTGAATACATTGCTGACTTATTGTGCCGAGCTTTTACGAATTAGGAATAAACGCTCACTACATAAAAGGTCAAGAGGCAGCAGTCGCAGCCGACCAGTACACCAAGGAGTTTTAACGCATTTTTAACGAGAGCGCGGTTTCGAAAGGGTGGAATTTTGATACGTGCAGCATAAGTGGGAGGTATCTAAAATCGAGGTCGCCGCTAACCGGCCGTCAGCTGAGAGTAATACTGCGACGACTATGAAATTGAAGGCCTAAACTAATGAGGTAAGCAGGAATGAACCTACCGTGGCTAATCTAGAGGATGTCAAGGGCGACCAATAAGGCGCAGGCTGAGGCCTTGGTTGAAGCTCCGAGAAGGGTGAAATTTGGAAAGTAATGAAAAGCTTTGGAATCCAGAGTTTATAGCTTTACTTGAGAACATGGATTCGGCTGCTAGTAACGTTCGCGTCCGATACAATAAATGGTCTTGACTGAAGATACGCGGAACGAATTGTCCTTTCCCCTTTGCAGTATAAAGTCACTTTGCAGCCACGACTCTAATAAATTATTTGAAACTCGTACAGTACCAACTATTCGTGCTGTGGACGGCGTATGCGCTTCCTGTCACGTGACTACCGCCACCTCTTGTTATGTACCCGACCGACGTAGGGGATCCACGTTCCGGTTGAGTGCAGTCAACGGTAAGGCTACATAACGTGTAATTTCATAACACATGATCGCCAATTTTATATAAAGACGGGGGACGGCTCGTTATCTGGTGAGTTCTGCGCTTCGAAGATTTCTTTTGGTATTTTCTTTGACTTGGTGAACATCTCGGTGTCGGCGATTAAGACATTTCCCTGGCTTCTTCTAAAATTATTTCAACGAGGTTTGAGGCTGGTATGTGCCATACCATGATATTCTCAACCCCTCATGTCGACATTAGTTACCTTACATACTCAGAATAGTGTGGAAATGTCGTGTGGGGTTAACACTCTTCATCGTGTCTACTGTTATTGCGATGGCGCCGCTAACTGCACATTAATGGCGGTAAATGAATGGCAAATTTGTGAGGCTGCTTTCGCTTTTGCATGCCAGAACATGTGCGGACCGAAGGTTGCAGGACGTGAGTGGTCTTAGGAAGATAAGTGTAGCGTTAATTTGCTAAGTAAGGAGCCGCAGAGAGCCACGTGCGGTTTGGGCCCTACTCTCTAGTCCTCCCCAATTGCGAAAGAGTGCACGGTGACTTTCGAGGGCCTGTGCACTAGAGTTCACCTCAATGTTATCCTTTAAAATGGCTAACACGTTTAATGTAATTTTTGGGCAGCGCGCTCGTCCTAGATAATATCAACGACCGATTCTCGTAAACATCAGTCTTAAAGTAATCCAACAGGAAGATACTTTAGTCCTCTTGTACTGAGCTCGGTCGGAATTATTTTTTGCACATCAGCTCTAGGAAGGTTTGGTGGAAGGATGTAGCGTAGAAGTTTTCTCTGTGGGCCTAGCTTCAATGAAACATTTAATTTATTTGAACTCTGCAGTAAACAGTGCTTGCTAAGGCCATGCATCGTAGGCCATGCATGCTGGACCTCAAGTTTGGCTCTCTGCCACCGGCGAGTACCGTGCAGACATGCTTTAACTGGCCATGTAAACTGTTTTCTTTGAGCGCCAAGGATTATAGTGGCCTTGAAAGTTTGGCTGGTGATAGTTGGCCATCGGTTAACACGACGAGCCTTCAAAGTGTGCTAGAGGTTCATCTATTTAGGATAATTACGAAGCGCTAGCCTTTTAATCGTCCGCCTTCCTATGTCGGCTGCAGCATGAGCTTAAGATAGCGAGGATCGGATCATAGCAGCAGAGCATCAGATAGAGCAGGAGTTTGTATTTACTTGTCGAGACAGTTGCACAGGCGTTTGACTGCTTTCAAACGGTTTGGGCAGACTAACAATCGCTGCCGTTTGCATTTATTGCCACCTGCATTTGAGCTGCTTCAACAATTCGCAAGCTGTGCTTTGAAACTTCGGTTCTGTCAGCGTCGTTCACACGACTGTTGAGTTGAGGTTAAGCGAGAGCATTAATTTCGCTGTATTTGTGCGGCAGACATACTTCGGAGCCCTTCCACACGTTCAATCTTTGTGCACCACCAGTGGGTCGGCCATTTCGCGAACGGTTCTGAAACGTCTGCGTTCCCGTCAGCTAGATTGTGACCGCCGAGATATTTATTCTTCTCGGTTCCACGAATTATAACGTATAGCAACCCGTTTTGTGATAGTCTACGGCTAAGGCTGTATGAAAGCCGAAGTCTAGGCAGTCAGCTATGTTTACTTGAGCTGAGATCAGCTCGACAAACTAACACTAACTGAGGGGAAGGGCTGTGATAGCCCATCAGGTAAGGTGCTCGCTCTTTACGCCCGAAGTCGTGGGTTCGAATTCTGCAGTGGGCGATCCTTTATTGTCAACTGCAAGTGGTGGCGGTAGCCGTTAAAGCTTTTCCACCCCTATACAAATAAAGCCGTTAAATCAGCTAATATTGTTTGGGTCAGATACGCAATATTCGCCGAGGCTTTGCACCGGTCTACTGTAGGAAGCCCGTAATCCTCCATCGCTTTTGAGTATACTTCTCTACGCTATGGATATGGGCTGGTTATTTTAAGGTATGGAAGCTCTTCCTTGCCGTGGCGTCCAGCTGCTGTCGGCGTACCTACGTGTATTGGTGCTACACCTACAACTCGCTAGCCCCGGCTCCAAGGCTCAGGGCTTCACCAGTAATCGCCATGCTCCGACTAGGACTAGCACTGCTACGAGCGCTGTGTTTGCGGTCTAGTTCTATGCGGACGTAGAAGTCGCTATGCCCTGTTTGTGACAATTCACGCGACGCTTTTGGAATCGTATTTTGATGAGCAGTTTTAACAAATTTCAGATATTAATTTTTAAACGGATAATACGAACTAGAAACGCCGAACGAGCCCGCAGATATCGCAAGATTCTTCTCTTAAACCCTCTGCCTACTCAGCTGCCTGAGCCAAATGTAGCCAGACTTGCAAGGCAACATGGCAATAGTTGCCTTCGCAAGAGGTGTACGCAAAGATGATGGCTGCACGATGCTTGGCCGCTTTTGAGCACACCTTTTTATTCTAATGGAATCTCTACCCACATATGTTGCACCCATTTAACTCAATATCAAGTTTGTCTTCGGCGAGCTCGAAACCAGACGACGCCTCGCGAGGAGGCATGTTCGGCTGCTTAGAAGTACATGCCCTAGTGCGTGGTCAGCTATTAACTTTGACATTCGGAAGCCGGTGCCGAATTTGTGCGAGAATGTACCGGTACAGCTTCAGAGCTCGACCAAGAGTCGCTTAAAGCCTCAGCCCTAGATCACACCCTGCCTAGAGAATCCTAAGGAAGATTAAGACCTTGACCTCGAGAAGGAAGCTCCTTTTTACCACGGCATGGAAACACATGTGAAAGATAAGATTCTAGCGACTAAAGTGGCTCTGCAGATGCTTTGGCTTCTGGATGGGGCCGAGTGCCACGCCTGCAAGGACTTGAGTCTCCGTGAGATGGCCTCCCTAAGTACGATGGCAGCTCCTGACTGTAGGAACGGACAGCCATTGCTCAGTGGCTTGTCTTATGCATATGCTTATATTTAAAAAAATCCAAGCAACCGACTTAACACGCTACAGCAACTGGCTCCTGGCATTTGGGCTCAATGGTAGCCGTGATTTTTATAAGCGGTGTAACAAGTATAATAGTGTAACAACTTTACAAGCCGTTTATCGTGTTTGATGAATCGGCAACATTCCGAGATCCTCAAAAACTTAATATCTGCGTTTCAGTTCTTTATCAGAAGTTAAGGCATTTATTATGACTTTCTGGCCTCTCGATGTTTGATGCTAATAAGTGAGGTTTTTTCTTGGGCATCTCCCTCCTATAACTAGCTTTCAGAGTTAAGGTGAAGCCTTGACAATACTGGCCAAGCCCTGAGGTCGATTTGGATTGCCATGAAGACTTAGTTAGTAATACCCTGGAGAGTTTTCCTTAGTGTACTCAAAGCCAAAGAGAAGCTTTCGATAAACATCAAAATAAATAGCAGCCAATTCAATGTATCCTCATTTATGTCTCTACCAATTAATGCAAGAAAGTCCATCACGCCAAAAGATGGCACACTTGCGGCACGTGGCATGATGGCGAACATGCGTCACTCGGCAAGATGGTACACGTCCTTCAAGCGGCAAGATAGCGAAGCGTTGTCATCCGTGACGAAACTACTATGACTCAGCGAAGCGAGTCCACAGGCTGCAGTGAGCTGCTCGTAGCGATAGAAGAGCCTTAGCGGCTAGAGGCAGAAGAGCCTTCGTGTCAATCACCCGCTTGCAACGGGCAGTAAATAATCACGCGATGCAGGATTCGAAGCCTCAACTTGGGTCATGAAGTGTAACTCAACTTACTTTGACAGAATAAAGCATGGATCGTAGAAAAACTGTTTGCCTCTTCTGCTTCTATTGGATTCCCCATTAATTGATCGGTTGGTCATTTTTTATAAATATTTTGTGCCGTTGTGATTAGGTATGGAAATAATCTGTCATTCCTTTTTTTGAATTAAATCACATTGACCGCTCAGATCGAGCACACACAAATACGTCTCCCCACACCGGCATACACGAACTCGAGAAACTGCTTCAGACATGGCGCTATTCGGCTGCTTCTTCACACCTAGCCAGATTTCCCCTGGAGTAGGAGCAAAATAATATACTCCTGCCTACCAAACAACTGGACTGATAGCCAGGGGTAAGCCGAGGGGCAGGAGGAAGCTGCACCCCTTATCTCCACAGGAGCAGTTCTCACGGATAGCAATGATTGCGAGCGTTCGGCTCGTGCTTGGCTCTAACTAGTGCGGCTGGAGCGGCGGTGATGCGAACGTAGCCGGGAGGATCCACTGGGAGCCATTACTTAAGTCAAAGCGAGCGATTGAATTAATTCTACAGCGAGACCTACTTAGGGTCTAAAGTAAACTGGAGCTAAAAGTAGCGCAACACTGACAGAAGACTCGAGCTGGCCGACTAATGCGCTACATTCACCGGCTTGCTAAATTGGTTGGCAGACGAAAGAATGCCACCAAGCACCAAGGGAATTAAGCGAATTACCGAGATGGATGAACTTAAGAATGGCCAATGGAGTTAAGTCGGAGAGAGAGAGAATAACAACCGAAAACGTTTCGGGGTTTAGCCAAAGTAGCGTTACCGGTAGAGCGAGAAACCAACCTTCAAGAGAGTGGAGAGACCGAACCTATGGCGAAGAAAAGCCAAGTCTAACGTAAGACTTCGCTGCTACGTTCCTGTGGCTACTCTGCTAGCAGCTTTTACCTCGTAGGGCTTTGGGGTCCGCCTTCAGAGTGTGAACCGTCACTAACGATAGCACGCATACTGTAAGGTTAGCTACAGCACAATTTCGGGGGGTTCTTTTAATAATAATAAAAATAACAATAATAAACTTGATAAAGCGCCCTCAGAGAACCCAATCTCTTTCTAGGCACTTTACATTTGCTGCAAAGGAAACACAATCGAATGATCAGTGGCAGCATGGTCAATAAAAAAAAGAATAACATGGTTAGAGGTGATATGCACAGGGTCAGCATGCAAGTGTGGTCAGTGGCAGCATGCACAGTTTCAGCACGAATAAACATATAAAGGTCGAATCACAGGGACCCACTAAAAGAATCACAAGGACCCACTAAATTTTATATTTAAACCGGTAGAGCCACTTTACGATGCATAAGGCACTTCCCCCCCCCGTGCATAACCCCATAATAACCGGCACACAATAAGCTGTCGCTTTCGCCGCCATGCTATGGCTGGTTGTATTTTAACTGCACACCAGTCATGCATTTCAAAATCTACCGGTAGAGCGGGGGGGGGGGCGCACGCGGGGCAGAGCAGACCCTTGTGCAGTTATAAGTCTAGTCGGGTCACCGGGCGCCACCTAGGACCGTCACCTCGCTATTAAACAGGGGAAAGTTTAGAAAATGCCAAAGCATTTGAGTTGTCCAGGTCCGAGACTCAGTGGAGAGCACGTGGTAGTGCTCTCGGAATGACAGCTACAGTGGCCGTCACTAGCAGTACTCCGGGTGATACAAACATTCCTCTCGACACAGCTTCCGTAGGGTAATAGAATCGAACTCTGCTCTGAAGAGTGTCGTAACGGTTTCCGATCGTGCTGTCATGCCGGCAGAGACCGGTCGAGTCGAGATCTGCTACGACCTACTATACAAACTGGTACGACCTATTCTGACACTGGTCTCATTTCTATGTGGATGACTAACAGCTGTGCACGTGCTTCGATACGTCCCTACCTTCCAGTACGCCTAATCTCAACTCATTTGATGCATGTAATGCGGAAAGTTTGCAATCGGATGTGAACAAAAAATGTTCATCTTCCACCGTTGCATGAATATGGCCAGCCGCGATTTAGAATAGCAGCACAAGTTGGTCTGTGCATTTGTGGCAACCCTTCTCGGCCTCTGTAACTGACTATTACAGGTCTCCCTCCCAATGCAAAAAGGCATTTAGAGCTGGTGCAAAACTCGGGAGCCTGGCTTGTCTGTCGAGAGCGTCGTTCGTCATTGCCGCAGTACGCCCATTCTTACTGACTAGCATTGCCTCCTCATCAAGCAACGTATTGTCTTCAAGGTTTTGTCAATCGCATCTGCGTCCTTCGTTCTCTCGCTTTATCCTTTCTATACACACTGTTTCTCAATCACGCTAGGAACGAACTACTAGATTATCTGATTTAAGCGACTTAGCTTTGCCTCGAACCAAGCTCTAATCCATTGACGACATTGCCTCTTTTTCTTTTTTTCTTTTTCTTTTTCTTTCTTTTCCCAAATCCTCGAGCTCACTGCCGACCGACGTCACAACATATCTTGACATCTAATCAGATACTAAAACCGCACCTGTTCCTCGCAGCATTTGCTGGGTCCTTGTGAACTAACCTGTGTGGTCCTTGTGAACCAAGTTTTGCTAACCAGCGCGTGTTATCACTAACCATAGTGACATGCTTTTTTAGCACACGCAAACTTCCTAAAAAGAGATTGATATATAATTTTATTATAATGTTTAGAAAGAAATGGCTGCAATCACGACAGCAGTTGACATCATCACATAGTTTTGATCGATGCGCAGCCACTGCTGACGTGTCGAATATAAGACTTGCGATTTCCTCAGTTTTTATTATAATCAGCCACCCTACCCGAAAATCTTGGCTCTGCCACTGCCAATAGCCATTTTCTACACCTAGTATGGAGTTGAAGAACGCGAGCTTCGGGCAATCATTGGCCTGGTGTAACTATAGCTGGCCCTTGAACCGGAACAAGCACAGAGCCATGACGTACCCCATACTTCAGTGGTTCCTCAAATGATCTCTTTCTCTTCACATCTATGGTTTAGAGTCTCCCACTGAGATATGACTTAAAAGATTGCAGTGCAGTATCAGTGATTCCCAGGCGAGATGAGAGTCGCTCGAGAAGGACTTAGTGATCGATAGTATCAAAAGCATCCGAAAGATCAAAACAAGCAGAGAGAATGGACCTAAGTCTACATTCCTTAGTAGGTCATTATACACCCGAAGCAATGCTGACTCATTGGAGTGATAAGCTCTAAAACCACAGTGGAACTTTTTAGGTCCCTTCATTCATCGGCTCCAGCCTACCTATCAGATATACTCACCCACCAGGCTAAGCATCGTGCCACCCACTTTTCGGAATCTAATTGTTTACCTTGTACGAGCCTCAAATCCATTGGGGACTGCATTTACTTCGTATGATCCCAAAGCCTGGAACTGACTTCCGACTGGCATCACGACATCCCCTGACTTGACATTTATGAAGCAACTAAAAATGCATCTATTCATCACAGCATTTAGTGGGTCTCTGCGATTCGTCCTTCATGTGCTTATGCATGCTGATACTGCGCATGCTGCCAGTAACCAAACTTGCATGCTGACCCTGTGCGTATCGCTTCTAGCCATGTTATGCTTGTTGTTCATTGAGCATGCTACCACTAACTATTCGATCATGCCTTTTTGTAACAATTGCAAAATGCTTAGAAAGCGAGTTAAGTTCTCTGAGGGTGCTACAACAAATATAGGATCACTATTGTTTTTATAAAGCTCCAGTTCACACTCCTTACACGTCAGCAAGGACTCCTAGCATCCTCCTCGATGGGTCTGCTGTACCGTGACGGCATACTACTCCGACGACAGCCGCTGAGAAGAGAGCCCACTTTTGTAGATGCTCCTAAGCTAGCGCGGTGGCCATCACGGCCCTGCTCCTGGTTTCCGTAATATACAGCATCCGTCGGAAAAAAGTGCAGCATGTGATTGATTTATTGCGGTGCCATAAGCATATAGGCCGGTGGCGTTTATGGTCATATTGTTCACTGTGGTCAGTTTATGACTAAGCCACGCTTACGGCCCAGCGGAGTTATAGAGCTGCCGATGGATTATGTGCCATGGCGGTTTATGGGAAAGGGTTTATATGGGCGAGTCACGGCCTACAGAGGGAGGGCAGTTCGGACGCGGGCGGAGGGCAGGACGGGTTCGTTCGGGAGCGCTGCGGGCGCCCGCGAGAATTTATGTCTGAGCGAACCCGCTTCGGCGTTTTGTGTATTATCCCGTACGTTCTGACGAGGAGAACTTTCAACTACATGGGAGACCAACCTAGCACTCCTAATTAGGGCGTTCTCTAAAACATCATTTTGCATTTACCAGCTTTCCAAATTACCACTTCATGAAGTAGCCTTGTGATTTGGTTCTCACAGAGGATGCACACTTACCAAAGTACAAGGCCTCACCGCTGACCTCGTGACTAGTTTCTCAATGAGGAACTCATCCTTCATTTCGGGTTCTGCCAAGGAATTTTAGCAAGCTGTCGAATACCTTACAAAGTCGACATTGACTGCTTTCAGAGCCTCAATTATTATAAGTTCTACCATTGGTGTTGGCAGGACTAAGCCATGTGCTGCTAGCCTCGGACGTTTCTAAAGTATCCCGATCGTTAAGTGGCTGACGGAACATGTCGAGTGGCTAGCCGTCCCACGTGTCTCTTCAGTTCATTCCTAGGAATGCCGTCACGACGTTGACGCTTACCGTCCTAACATTACGTTGATTACTTTTCCAGTAACGATTTCTGTCGAGTCTCCACGCTCGGCGTCGTAGACGGTATCCTTTAAGATGCTTTCTCTGGGAGGTGCTCTTCTCTGAAAGCAAGCCACAGCTGGCAATGTTTCTATATGCTGCCTGAGGTTCACGTAGGAGAAGCTGACTGCTTTGTCTCATCTGTTTGAATGCACGGCTATCTACAAGTGCCGGAAGCGCAGCTTGCGATTGGGAGCAACAGGAAACGATCTGCCTCTACAAAGGCCACCTGGCTGAGGGCTGCTCGAGCCAGCTGAGGCGATTAATGGTCAATTGCCTGACCGCGAGCCTGCGTGTGCCTGCGTTCGGTGGACTCGCCGAGGCCGTCCTGCGAGAGTTTGAAGGTGCTCCTTTTTTTGCTCGACGCTAGCATGACGCTCGGCTTGCGGTGGAAGCTTGTGGACTTGTGGAGCCTGTGCGTAGGGCGAAAGTGCTGCTGTATTCAGCCTCGCTTCAAGCCTCCTTTATGAGCATCCTCTCGCTCTTGTCTGAGCTTCATTATCGCCTCGCTTCGCGGCTATTCTCTGGCTTTCAGTTGTCGGCAGCTGGCAGCTCTCAATTATGGTCCCCTGGTGCGATAATTTAATTACTTCGGGCAGAGACTGAGAATCTGGCTAACTCCTAGCATTCCGGCCGAGGCTCGTGCAGTCTCAGGCACGAGCATCAGGCCCCCTGACTCTGACCTGAAGGGGCGGGTCGAACGGCTTGACCGCCTGACGTGCTCCCTCACCTTCAGATATGAGGGATTGTTGGCTCGGTTGAAGGTTTCTGCAGCCTAACCCCTTACATCTACGATCCGGGGATCATCCAAGCGCCGCTGACATTATCCAACCAAAAGCCACCATCGCCGACCAAGCGCCAACAACATCGGAGGTGGCATAGTCGGCAGACTGCTGCGGGTGCTGTAGCAGGAGGGCTGTAGTAGTGGTCGCAGCCGTAGCAGTAGTAGCGCACCGGTCCCAGAGTTCTTCCCAGTCTCCCAGCCGGCATAATACTCCCTTAATTGGTTTCGAGAAAAACTGTAGCATTCATGCACTTTTTGTCGGCCTAGATCTTGGTGCACAGACAGATTGAGAGATTGATGGACAAATGCATACTCAAAAAAGTTTGAATAAAAAAATTATAAGTTTCGAGAGAGTCCTAGGGCCGATGAAAAATGCAGAACTGAGAAAAACGACAAACTGAGCTTTTTTGACGCTAATATGATTAACTAATAGCAAAAAACGAAAGGCTCCAAAAACCTCAAGACAGCACCGAAGCTGAAACTGATCGCGAAAGCAGCTCCAAGATGTTTCCCACGCAGACACGCTGTAGCTTTCTTTTTATATGTGGCAACTGTGGCTTGTACGGCCAACTCTTCCATCGAGCGTGTTAGTAGTAAGTTTTTAAGGGAGTCTATCAGTTTTTTTGACTGTTTCAGAGGAGTCTTATTCATGCGTTTTTTAGACGGTTGCCGGGGAGTCGAAAAGTTGTTTAAATGTTTCCACGGGAGTTTCAGTTTTTCTATACAATTGCTCTATTTAAAGGCAAATCGTTTCGGACGGCTCTAAAGAGGCCGTCCAGCGACTTATGGAGCATGGAGCACATGTTGGATGGAACTCGTATGGAACACAGTTCTCCGAAGGCTCTCCAAATTGGGTGTTCGTTTAGTCGATTCAGCAGGGTGGCCAGCTTTCGGCGTGCAGCTAGCTGCACGCTCTCCAAGAGATGAGGTACGCCCATTTTTTGGGAGAGGACTAAATATCATTTTCAGTCTGCTTACTTTTGGCTCGTGGCTTCTCGACGTTTCATAAGAGGCGCATTCAGTTTTCTTTCTTAGATGAGACCAAATAAACCTGCTGGGCAGCCTGCCTTCCGGATGCAGTTTCTGCCCAAATGTAGGCTACTCATTAATTAGTTTTAGATGAGAAGGTGCAATTTATGGCGGCCGTCGGCAAGCAAATTCAGGTCTGTTTTAGAATAGGCATTCATTTAATGCCCTCTTTAACCCAGGTGTTAAGGTGCTCGCCTTTGACCAAGATCAGGATTAGGTAAGACAAGCTGAGTTCCGTTGCCAGCGAATGGTCCTCGTGGAGCGCTCCCCGGCAAAACAACAGGGTGAACAGGCACGCTGCCATTTTTACATAAAATATAGTTCATTTGTATAGCACCCTAAGAGAACATAATCTCTATTCAGGCACTTCACATAATGCCACGGAGCTTGAAACCACGACTTCGGCTATCAAACGCATTCACTTTGACCTTTATCGAAGCGAGCATCTTAATCACTGGGCCAAACCAGCACGGCATGAACAGGTTTTTGTATGAGTGGCAGCTTTAAAGAGGGCTGTGAGCATCGTCATACTCCCTTAGATTCTTGCATTACTACACTCTGGTAGATGTAATTACGCATGTAAGTATACTGAAGTCATAATATAATACACTTTTTTAAGCCTGGGGGATGAAAAAAGATAACGAATTCGAAGAAAGGATCAAAAACGTAGAAAATAACTAAAGTTCAACTACTTACAGTTTGGTTGTGATTACGAGTTGCTAACCAGATAGGTAAGCAATTCTGTCTGAAACTCCACAAAGCAATACAGAATAAGCCGGATTACGCTTGGGCTTTGTCCGGATAATAAAACATTTGTATAGCACCCTCAGAGAATTTGATCTCTTTCCAGACACTTTAAATATGCTGTAAAGGAAGTTCGATCAAATGGTTAGTGGTAACATGCACCGTGTCAACAAGCATAACATGGTTAGAGGTGAAATGTACAGTGTCAATATCTAAAATATGGTTAGTGTCAGCATGCACCGTGTCAGCACACATAAGCACACAAAGAAAAAATCTCGAAGACCCACCAAATGCTTTGAGAAACACGTGCTTTTTAGCTTATTTTTAAATGTCGTCAAGTTAGAGGTTGTCGTGACTTAGGTTGGAAATCATTCTCAGGCTTTGGGAGAATACGAACTAAAGGCACGGTCTATATAAAGGATTTGAGGTTCACACGAGGTCTAGCTGATCGATTTGAGTCGGTAAAGCGGGTAGTACGAGGCCTAGCCTGGTAATTCTCATTGTTAGGCCGAAGCAAGAGAATGAAGGGACATAAAACTCAGTGACAGAACCTTGAAGTCGATGCGCTGCTAGATCAGAAGCCAGTGCAGGTCGGCGAGATTTGATGTAATCTGGCAGCTGCGACGCTCGTGACAGACAAGCCTGGCTGCCGAGTGTTGCACCAACAGTATGCGCCTGATTTTATAGGCTGGCAGACCAGTAGGCGCTGAGTTACAGAAGTTGAGACAGGGTGTTAAAAATGCGAACCAATTTGAATGTGTTATTCCTGTCTGAGCGGGCCAACATTTTTTTGCAATATTACATAGCTGAAAGTAGGCAGACTTGACTATGGAGCTGATGTGATCATCCAATGAAAGGTCACTTTGGAAGAGGACGCCGAGATTTCGTGCAAATTCCTTTGGAGATGTGCTGGCTGAGCCGATTTTGGTGTAAAGCTTTCCAATTTACGAGTTACACTTGTTTTGGCCATAACTAGTAAGCTGTTTTTACAGTCATTCGATTTGAGAAAATTTGCAGTCAACCGCCTGTGAATTTTAGCGATACATGCAGCAAGGAAGTTGAAAGAATTTGATGGGCTTGAGAGCTGGGAGGGATAAAAGCGTAGGTATAAATGCGTGTCATCTGCATGGTAGTGAAAGCGTATATTGTGCTTGGCTACCACATCGAAAAGAGAGTGAGAGAGAGTACACACGGAAAAGAAGCAGACCAATCGCAGAGCCTCGAGGTACCCGGGGCTTTAGTGGGTCGTCGGAGGATTTTCGTCTGTTCACATCCATGCTTTGGAGTCTCCCTTGAGATAGGACCTAAAACATTGCCGTGCAGTGCCAGTGATGCTCAGGCGAGATAACAGGCACTCGAGAAAGACTCGGTGGTCACCAGTAATAAACGCTGCTGACAGATCAAGCAAAATTACAAGACTTACTCTACCTAGGTCTTCATCGCTGATAAGGTCGTTATCTACACGACGCAATGCTGACTCAGTGGAGTGAGCAGCTCTAAAACCAGACTAGCACTTACGTACTAGGCTTAAAGTTTCAATGTAAGAGTTCAGCTGGTCTGCCACAACTCGTTGTATTGTCTGATAGTAATAGTAGGTATGATAGGAACTGCAGCTTTTTTTTGAAGCCTGCAACTACAAGACCTGAGGCTTAGGACATATTTATCACTTTAGTTATGCATGGCAGAAGCAGAGCTGAGCGTCGCAGAAGTAAGGCAGTGGAAATAAATTCACGAGGATTATAAATCCTCTTTGATTAGGAAATGAATTTTAGGATGAGGTCTGCTAAGTTCGAACGAGCAGTCACGTCCAGCAAAAGATAGTATCAACAATACGGCAGACAGTGTATTAACAATCGCAAGAAGCCACACAGGAGCTCACGAATGTGATGGCCGATCTTAGCCCCAGAGAATCTCAAAGTATATTATTCGGTCTACTTTTGTCTACTCCCACCGACGTCGTACACTCGCGCGGTACAGCGGACCCAGCAAAATCACTTTTGGCAACCTTGAATGCAGATACAAGTGTGGCATGAAATAGAGGGAGAGGAGTCTTGTGGGGTAGTTATTAAGGAACGGCAGTCGAGAAGGGTTTGATGCTACCTTGGGGATGACTCTCTGATCTTGTCTATCTTGCTGAAAAAGAAGCTAGAGAAGCGATCAGCTAGAGCACCGAAAGGATCACTTGGTAAGAAGCTAACCTGGGAAGTGGTTAAGGAGACGGTTGATATTAGACGTTAGTATTTTTGGATTTGGATATGTGAGTCAACAGTATATTTTTTATGAAAGCTAGACTTGGACTTTGCTAAGATCGATTTGCATGGTCTACAGTAGTCCTCGTATGCCCGTCGAGGGATAGCCAGTCCTGATTTTTTGCATGCTTTCTCACGCTTTCGCTTATTAGACCTAGCTAGTTTATTGTCTTTAGTAAGACGTGTGTCGTATGAGTGAGGGCGAACAGTTTGCTTAGTGAGAGATGCAAACTCGTTCAGCATGTCAGCTAGGGTCGGGCGGTAGCATTTTATCAATAATGACTGGTCGGAAGTGGGATTGAGTAGCAGAGGCGAAGAAAATATTTTCGAGCCGACAGCGTCGATGTTAAGGGTCTCAAGGTTTAGTGATTCGCAGATGATCCTGGATACGGAGGAGGGCTCACACTGTAGACTGAACGAGATCCGCATGTGGTCAGATAAGCAGAATTTAGTAATAATAGGGAGTGATAGCATTCATAGTGGGTGAATATTTGATCGAATGTGTGACCCTTGTTGTGAGTAGGTCATGCACATGAGCCGCAAGAGAAAAGGAGTCAGCTAGTGCACACAAATCGGCAGTAAAAGTGTCTTTAAGTTGTCAGATAAATGTTAAAATCACCCATAACAAGAAAAAATTAATTTCTGGCACACAGAATCGAAATGAGGTCAGATAAACCTGAGATAAAGAAGAAATTTGTACCTCGTAGGCGATACATTACTGCAACCATTTGCAACTTGTCGGAAGGACTCAAAACAAGAGATATAAAAGACTGCTTCGAGGGGACTGCTAACAGCTTGAAATTGAGGGAGGAACGTGCGACAATGGAGACTTCTCCACCTATTTCGATTGATCTAGGGGTATAGAAGAAGGAGGAGCCTGTCGGTATGGCGTCGGTTATAGTCGGATGGTTTGTCGTTTTTAGCCAGGTCTCAGTCAAATCCATCAGGTTAAGATTATCGTAAGCAATCATATCATTATTATTACTGATTTATTGTACATTAACCAAAGGTTCTAAAGGTAAGCGCTAATATTGGCCCGCCCCCGGTTAAAGCAGGCCTGGTGACTACTATGTTGAAGTGATTCTCAGCAGCGACTGAGGGAGATTTAGCAGGACGGCCCTAGACAATGCTATGGAATATGGAATATGGAATGCAATGGAATACTAAGCAGGCAAAGCCACAGGCTGCAGCTCTTGCTTCGGCTCGGTTTCGTATGCGAAAAGCCCAATTCACGGACCCTGGCAGTATCCCCAACATGGAATGCATTTAAATGACGCTAGCCAGCGATAATAGGCACCAAGACCCTACTTAGTAGGGAGGTTACACGCAGTCAGCGAAGCTGAAGCCACACTCACTTGGTGAGCGCCTCCCGTGAGCATGGCGCTTGAAGCTGTAAGCATTTATATGTCCATTGGCATGTAGCGTTCGCTTAAAAAAGGTCATATATGCATAGGTTTTTGTATATGATATTCGACAGAACGTCGATTTTCCGAAGGGAATTCGGTAACTGACAACAAAAGCTAGTGTCGCTTGGTGTCGGGAAGCGAGAATGAGAATGCTGTAGACGTTTACTTCGAAATATCGCGTGGCTTACAAAAGAGGCGGTCGGTCGACCGAAAGAAATGACCTCGAACGCCACGCTCACTTCTGCCATAAATAGCTTGAATCTATACCCCTTTATCCTGAATTCGTCGGAAGAGTGTTCATAGTAGCTTACCTTCTAATCGTGTGCCACCGTCACGTTTTCCTCCCAAGGCATTGTCTGTCCAACAAGAATCGCGTTATTTTGAGGCAGTGACCACACGAAAACACAAGGATGCAGATTCTTCAGTTACAGTTATCTTCCGGAGGTGTGAGTCATACTACGGAGGTTGGCCACCATCCAAAACTCTCTAATCGAGTCTGGGCTTCAGTAGACCACATTTTTCAGATCCAACCTCTCTGTCCTGGATGACACTTAAGGAAGGCCGTCATATCGGGCCTCGTCCCACCAGTTAAACCAAATGGACTATTCTCCTGCTCTCCGTTTGCATGCACTTTTACCACCAGCTTCCTCAGGACCGAGCTCCATCTCTTGGGGTACATACCTGATGACTCCTAGCAGCCTGATGGAATGTGCTCCAACGATTCGACTACACGCCAGCATGTCACACGCGTACATTCTTTGAGGAGCTTCCACTTGGTCGAGGTACGTAATGTGGCTAGGCCGAAGCAAGAAGGCCAACTAGGTAGCTTTGATGCACCTTCACTCGATCCACAAGATCTTAATAGGTGGAACCGACTACCAAGTGGTTTAGTGACTCAGTGGAGTGTCATAAATCAGGAGATGCCACAACAGGCAGGGTAGTGGAGCCAAATATGGTGGCATCACCACATTACCTTGGCAGACCCCAAGTGCTAATGCCCGAATCAGCTAAGGTGCTGTGTGCACTTGCGACCTAACTTAGAACAGCCGGGTTGTCAAAATGACTGCAAAGATCACTTAGCAGTAGGAATGGAAGATTTCTGGAATGCAGAATCAAAACAAGATTGGATAAATTTGAAAAACCTTAGTCGTGGTATTTGAAGGGTTATTATAGAATACTGCTACCACTGGCAGCCTGTGTGGGACAGACTTGGTGCGAGGTGCCGGCTCTTCACGACCCAGGTCGTGTGTTCGAGTCCTTTAGTGGGCAATCCCTCATTGCCCACTGCAAGCGGTTGTGATTGCCGTTTTTCTGCAGCCGTACACATGAGGCTGTTAAAGCAGCTAACCTTTCCTCTCTTTACAACATATTATAAAATGGCTTCAGCAGACAAAGCAGGTAGGCATAGCTATGCATCTGGCTATCAGCTTCCTACAGCCCACTGACATCTAAGGATGGCATAAAAGCAATAAAGGGTCTTTGGGAAGATAACAGATGCCCGTTGACGTGTGGGTAAATAGCCTACAACTGGGACGGCTCCTGGCATCTGCTGCGGCTTATCTTCGCCAAGTGCATACCCAGACGAGGCAAGAGACCATTCATTGTTGCCAATGCGATGCAAGCCAGTTCAGCCACAACCTAAGCGGAGCAGCCATGCTTGGCCCAGCCCATGTTTGGCCCAGTCCCACCTGCAATGCACAGTTCCCATCTGGCCTACTGGCATGGCTAACAAGTGGAAGCGATTTCCATAACATTGTCTGAGAAAATATGCATCGTTGATCCTCAGCCGTTCTGTTCGCCCACGCACCAACACGTGCACGAGACCTTCGTCTGGGGCTAGAACATGCTTTGCGAGTCAAGTCGACAGCAGGTGCTCGGCTTTGCAAATGCCATGTTGGCAGCACCATAGTGGCTACAATTCCAGATGTCAAGCTGATATTTACTGTAAGCCAGCCAAGCGCTGAGCATGAAAGCAGTGACACATTTTTAACTTAAATTAAAATTATGTCATATACGAGATCAATGCTGCCTCGGCGGCATAGCAGCCAGACAGGCAGGTAGACTTAGGTTGAGACATCAATGCAGCATCACCGGGGGGGGGGGGGGTAAGGAGAAGGAGGTCAACTATGTCAACTACCACGGCTCCAAGTCAGCAGTTGAGACAAGGGGTCGTTTGCTCACTCTGGGCTGGTTCCACGCAAGCGCTGCTGGCAAAATGAGCGGTACCCTTGCAGTCACAACCAGGGTACCGGGTGTCAGCCGCTAGCAGCTACGGATGCAAGCTGGGATGCAGGTGGGCACTTCGATGTACACACAATCCAGTTGTGTTCGTCGACAAGCCGTCACGATTGGACGCCGGCTTCTGCCCGACATGGCCCACAAAGAGGGCGTTCCAGACACCATCTCGGCCGACGACAAGGCTAAGCATTGAGGGGCTGCTGGTTACATGTGCAGCCCCTCATTTCGGACGTCTGGCAGGACGGCCACCCTATCCCCAAGCTGCATTGTTGCTGCCTGTTCAATCCATATTTCTCGGCGGCCGGTGAGGCAGCAGCTGCTTGACAGGAGCAGTAAGCATCTTCGGGCGATTGGCTCGGCTCACGGGAGCAGTAAAAATACCGACGCTCGTGACCTTGCATCGAACCGGCACTTCGGGGCTGCAAAGACAAAGCGGGCGACATGAGACACACTGTCGGTCGACGTCATAATGCCACAGCCGCAGTAGTAAAGCCAATAAAGCTGCGTGTGCATGCATGCGGTGGCGACGAGCAATTGTGTACGAAGTGACGTCCAAGGTGACCAACAGCTCGAGATGAAGAATCCCCTGCCATTGACATAGTTACTTGTATCTGCATACAGCCACGGCATTGGAAGAGGCCATTAGCTTTCATCTTCGGTTATCGGCGGAGAGTTTGTCTAATACAATTACAGGACAAGTAGGTGACCGATGATGGCACGAACAATCCTTTGGGTGCACCAGGATCTTTCGTGGGGGCTAATGAAGGGCCTCGAACAGCCATTATTATCTCAGCAGGGCCAGCCATTCGTAATGGAACACAAGCTGCTTAGGGTCCTTGCAACTGGAAATGCGTCATAGCGATGCCGATGTCAGATTCTCGGGGAGGGCGTGGGTTGGAAAGGACACATGTTCACAGTTTTCCACAAACGTCTGCTACCGATAGACTTTTAAGGCAGGGCTTCTTTGGTACTTCCTCTTGAAACCTAGCAGTGGCACTTGTTGGAAGAGGCCAAGCCAAGCAAATATCGAGCCCAGAATGCCGGCAAGCACTTTTCCGGCCACTGCAACCGTGAGTGAGCGCACGATCCACCTACTTGGTGGAGGCTCAGCAAGCAGCCCGGTGAGAGCCTGAATCTGTGTGACGAAAATTCACAGAGGTGGCCATGTAACGTAGATCGTGCAATACACTTATAGTGCACCGAAGAATGCCCAGTGCCCCGGCCTTCTGGACTGACCCAAAAGAGCAGTGCCTGCACGCTCACACACACTCACATGCACACACACACTCACATGCACACACACACTCACATGCACACACACACTCACATGCACACACACACTCACATGCACACACACTCTCGTTCACACGCACACACACACACTCACATGCACACACACACTCACATGCACACACACACTCACATGCACACACACACTCACATGCACACACACACTCACATGCACACACACACTCACATGCACACACACACTATCAAACCTCCTACGATTGGCCTTTGCAGACACGTAAAGTTTTGGCCTCCGAGGAGGAGGAGGAGCTTAATCCCGTGCCTGTGCCTCCAGGTGCCCAGTTTTCGTGCGCACTCTAGAGATTAGACAAGCCACACAGCTGCTCCTGTAATGTCAGCCCCGGCTGTCTCCGATATGGAGAGCAGTAAGTAATAAGAATAATAAAGTGCTCGACGAGGCTGTACGTACATAGGTAAATAGATAGTCAACTATCCGGACAAATGGTAACCCAGAGGTTTTATGCTTGGATTCCAGGTGAAGATCTATACATTCAGAACGACCCTCTTATTCAGAGTAAATGAACGCCCAAGGCTTGGCTGTCAACTAAATCAATGTTGCTATCTTCTTTCGGAATTTGGTATCCGGTAAGGCAAGAGCTGCCTTAGTCATACCAGTGCCAGCTATTAGCCTCTCGGTCTCTCACTTTCTCTTCTTTGTCTTTCTGTCTCTCTTTTTCTTTCCTCTCTTTGTCTGTCTCCTCTCTCTCTCTCTCCCCCATCTCTCTGCATATCATATTAAATAGAAAATACTTGCTGATTTAAAAGCCTTTTTTGTATAGCGACAGAAGAGCTAGTAGAAGTAGAAGTATAAGCAGAATAAGTGTATAATATAAGTAGAAGTATACTGTCTAAGGAGGCCTGAAATTTTGCAATGTTATGTCACTGAAAGTTGGCAGACTTGACTGCAGAGCTGGTGTAGCCGTCTAGTGAAAGAAAATTTGGGAACTGCGCACATCTTCTTACTCTAGCCGTATGACTGTGCTTCTAACCCACCTCAAATCCTTCGGAGACCTTGCCTTCAGTGTGCATGCTCACGAAGCCGGGAACTCACTGTCGACTTGTGTCACGACACTCCGTGACTTAACGACATTAAAAAACAAGCTATAATCCTCTTGTTTCTCTCAGCTTTTCCTCGGTAAGAGTGAATTGTTCTTCGTGTGCTTATGCGTTCTGAAACTGCACGCGTTCTCATCAACCAATTGACTTGCTTCCTTTCCAGTTTATGTGAAGTGCCGAAAAATGTCTCATTATTAATATTACTTTGTGTCCTAAATTGGTGTTGAACCTATAGCGAACTAACGACTTGTGACATTGACGGCATCGAAGTGTGTAGCCTATTGAGTTGCCACGGATGCTTTAAAATGTTTTATCTCGAAGGACTATTTTCACCCAGGTAAGCACCAAGTCGCCTTAATATACTCTTCGAGATTAACCGTGACAGTTACTGCCCCAAGTGCTACACTGGGGCAGTAACTGTCACGCCACCTCTCCTGGTGGCGGACTCGGCAGGTAAGCAGACGTTTCCTCTTTTATGTGCCTGCCGTGCTATCCTACTAAGAAATGGCTCTAGCCCAGGCAGGTCGCATCGGCTGTAGCAGGAATGTGTTATCTTGGCTCGTCATTCTTTGCTCAGTTCTCTGTGTCCCCCCTCGGCCCGATGCTGTGGCCATGCTCCAACTTCCATAGTCCAGCATCTGCTTGCTGCATTTGATCAAATCGGTTGCAGCGAAGACATTTGTCTGCTGCCGCACCAGGTGGCAGCTGCAGCAGTAGCAGCAGCAGCAGAACCGGCAGCGGAAGCAGAGGGGTAGCAGAGACAGAGGCAGCTTGATCACGATGAACGATGAGCTACGAATGCCATTCAGCAGGGCAGTCAGGGACTCCTTCTTTTGCTTGTTTCTGCTCTTGCAGTGCTCACGAGTAGCAGCTCCTGCCAGATGCCAAAGCTGCTGCTCTCGGGCGCTCGGCGCTCTGCTGGCAGTAAACTAGTAAACCGGTAAAGCAGCTTCGCAAGCCGAAGTGAGGAGCAAGGAGCACGGTTCTGCTTGGGTCCCTGGGATGCGCCCCCCCCCCTGCAGCAGCAGCAGGCATAGCAGCAGCACTCACATAGTCTCGGCTGTGCAAGACATTGACACAGCTGTTCTTTGGCTGCGAATGCTGAATCTTCGTTGGCTTCGCATACGCCAATACTTGCATGTCAGGATCCTGATAAACGCTGTGCGAAAGTTCACATTTCCGAGTGCATAGCAGATTGGATTAATTGTGCTGTTGAGATAAACGAGGGCAAACCCTGAAGAAAAATGTTGAAGGTCAGTTGCCTCTCGGTGCCAGCCACCGCCAGGCCAGCCTGTGCAGGAAGGCAGACACGAGCCCCGGCGATGTGGGGCACCGCAGGAACGTCGGCACTGATGCTCCACCAGCAGTAACCTTATAGCCTCATTCCTTAGTGAGGATGCATCGAGCCGACCCTGGGGCCTAATGTAATGTAATGTATCTCCACCTGTAACACCCACAAAGCCACACAATGGCTTGGTGGGTGTTACGACGACGGAAAGTTTTGTAGCGAGTGCACACTCACAGCTTAAGTGGCTTTAGGTATGCATTCGATAGCCAGCAGACGTCATTTCTGGAATTGCCCTTTAGGTTGCCGGCTTGCCTCCCCCTATTGTGCAAAGCACTGTACATTGGCTGGCACGGTGGACTGCCCAGTTATGGTTAGCAGCGATTGACCGGCAAAATCTTACCGCCAGCAGGAATAGTGCCCGAGACCCTCGGGGTCCCAAACCATCGATAACGCAGCCCCTTGTCTTAGCCCAGGGTGAAGGTGATCTCTCTTTTCGACTCAAGTGGTAGGCTCAAGCTCTTCACCAGGCAATCCTACATCGCTCACTGGACGCTGAGTGAGAGCTCGCTGAGGCTATTGTGCTGCTACATAAATGAGGCTGGTTTGCAGGATCTTTACTTTACTTTACCACCACCGTCAGTGCCAGCATAAAAGACACCGAATGGCAGTCGATAGCCAGACAGATGAATGAACAATAGACTCTTCGGCACGTCAACCGGAGTCTTGAGAGCAGCTGCTAGCTAGCACTTTCACACTCTCATAGTGGGGTGGGAGGGGCTAGGCACCGAATGGTGACGGGCCGTGCTGGTTGGGAGCTAGGCTTCCGGAGGAGGAGCCGCCTGAAGTGAGAATGGCCTGCTCATCTCGGCCATCTCATCTCATCTCGGCCGGCACAATCGGCCGAGCAGCCGGCTGCGACTCTTGATGGAGCCATGGCGACTGGCTTCGACGCGGCTGTCAAGAGTCACCCTTCGCTGGAAGGGCAAATTTGAGCGGCTAGACAAGGCAATTTGGCGATTCGCGCCTTTGAGGAAAGGTTTTGCTAAGGCACGTCTTCCTGCTCTCCAGAACGAGCAGCACGGGCATTTCTCCTTATTGCTGTAGCAGTTTAGTATAAGGATATAAGGATGGTGCTGAAGCTTATGCTTTCCCGGACAGTCATCGAGGAGAGATCAATCAGGGGAGGTCAATCGAGGCAAGCAACTGGGCTTCGTGGGGTCAAGGTGCCAGCGAGCCCGATTGGCCCCCATCGCCACACTTCCTCTTGCCGTTGCCATCGATCTCACTGTGCATCACTTCCTATTGAGAACAAAAAGTCGCCGACTTTTGCTCGGCTCGGGTTTTCTATGGCAGCAAGTTCAGTATCATGGCATTTGGTATGCTCGGTATTTGGATCAAAGCAGTTGGCTAACATGGAGGACGTGATGTCTTCAAGATGGGAACTCAGACTATAGAGCAAAGCAGCTGAGACAGACAGTCTGAGCAATAAGCACGCAGTAGCTGCACTTTGTCGGCGTAGAAATGTAGCCATGCTGAGATTCTGAATTTCTCGAGAGATGCTGCCTAGAACTGTAAAAGAGCAAGACACAGGGCAGGTGATCCTCTTGACCAGAACTGACTGCCACACTGCTGAACATTATCTGACAGGTGCTACTACAAGCAAGAACCTATCAGACAATGCTGCTCCTAATAGCAATGACCATCGTATACAGCTGTAGCAGTTAGAGGTAGCCACGAAGATGGTGACAGGATCCTGATGGATCCTGCTTTGGGGTGGCTAGTGACGAAACGGGCGAGGAGGGAAGCACAAAAATTCCACCACAATCGGAGACCGTAAGCACTGCCACAGTAAGAGAAGGAATACCAACTAATAACTGCCTGCACAGACTGGAAAGACAGGTGGCTAGCATTTTCTCAAAAATGGGATTTATTAGCGTAGGTGCCTCTGTTAGATATTCCTACTCAAAGACGCTACACAACGGTGGTGAGCGCTGAAAAGTTGGCATGCCACATTGGTCAGAATGTGACTGTGCTTGAGATTATTAGCTGCTTCTGAAGAGGTATGATAATTGCAAGGATAGTGTCACAATCTACGGTTTAGACAAAATAAAAAACCGATCCAGAATGATGGGTAATCGGCTACATGTTATGGTTGGTATATAATATAAATATATAATTCATTTGTATAGCACCCCAAGAGAACTTAATCTCTATTCAGGCGCTTCACATATGCCTCGGGGCTCGAGCCTGCGACCTCAGACTGACCTTGGTCGGGGCGAGCACCTTAACTGCTGGACCAAACCAGCTCGTTGGTGGTGTACACATGCAGCCACTCTGCGGCTGTGAAATATATTTAGCTCTAAGGTGAGGGCATGGACTTGCTATTAAGGTGAGGGGGGCTCTTGAGTACTAACGTGCTCTGCTAACGGCACCGTACCATCCGCGCGTGTGTGTGTGTGTGTGTGTGTGTGTGTGTGTGTGTATGTGTGCGCACGGCCTCCACGACCTGCTAGCCGTGCTTCGAGGCATCAGCTTTGCGAAGGTTTGTCAAGCAGGGACTCTGTTGTTCGAACTGTAACCATGGTAAAGGAATTTAGTTCAGGAGCCGCCAGCCACGGCGCATCAGTAAGAGCACCTAGTATGGCTGAGGACAGGTAGAACCTGACCGTGGACTGTACAGCACGACCCACTAGCATGAGTTTGAGTCTTGAAGCAGGCAATTACGTAGTTCCCACTGCAAGCAGTAAATAGCAGCTAAGGCTCTTAGCAACTGACCTTAAGTCTGTTGCTGCAGCCACTTTTGCTCATTAAATCCCAGGCCTCATGACACTGGCATTCAGTAAGGGTTGGCTCATCCTAGGATAGAGAATACAAGTTGGCCACCCACCAGAAGCTAGGGCCGAAAAAGACCCTTGTTCCTCGTTAGATGGGCTTGGTGGTTGGGTAACACAAGCTACCACCAGCTACAGACCCTTCGAGAGCAGCAAGCATCACTTGATGATGACAAAGTGCACTAATATGATGATAGTTTAAGGATAATGTTAATAACGATTCAGTGGCTTACGAGCGAGTAGTTTGTTTTGTGTAGCAGCCGGGTGTGGGTTGTCACAGCAGTTTCAGACACGCTGATTACTTTCTAATCACGAACCGAGCTGAGCAGACAACCCAGAGCCGGCAATACCTCCAAGCTCGTAGTCAACCAGGCTAAATCTAGAGCAGCAAGAGGTCATCATGCCAGGCATGCAGAGTAGCAGATGACCTTCCGTGTATTTTAGGTCTGTCTCAGGGCGGATTTGCATTGGTCAGCACTAATTGAAAAGGAGAATTGGCCTGCTAGAATTCCTTACAGATCTCGGCCACTGGAGACTTTGCCACGCTGCAGAGATTTGTTGTGGTGCCATCGTAGCCGAAAGTGAGAAACAACCACTGCAGCAGTAGCAGATCACTGCAGCTCAAGGCTCGGCAGCCTGCTGAAGCAAGCCCAGCCCGATAGATGCCAAGAAATCTGGCCTAGCATCTCTCAGCCGAAGCTGCCAGGAACCAAATGCTGGGGCGCAGACGACAGCAGTTGAGCCGTCAGCGCTGACGGCTAAGCTGCTGGTGGGTAGGTTGGCAGGAGGGGGGACAGAGACCGATTTCACCGAGTCGAGGGTTCAGCACACCAGCCCTGCCACCTCTGCTTGTACTCACCTGTGCGGTACACGATTTCGGGTATGACCTCTCTGCCAGCGAATCCTATGACGACCGTAAACACCTCGTAGGGCGTCCACGTGATCAGAAACGCTAACAGTATGGCGCTGAGCGTCCTGGCCGCTTTGGCATCGCTTCGGTCAGTCGGACTTCGCGAACGAAGTATTGCCGGGGCTCTAATTGAGAAGACGATCCCTCTGAACATGCCGTTGGAGCCGTAGTCCTCGCTGTCACCACCGCGAGATGCAGGCGACAGGCTGCCACGCCCTCCCAGACTGGCCGTGGTGGCAGCGTAACCGCGGGGCAGCTTGAAAAACTGTGGCTGGCTGCCGCCGTTTGTCATATAGCTGCTGCTGCCACAGACGCCCGAGCCTCCGTCGGTGGCCTGCTTGCGCGTCAGAGGTCGAGTCTCGAGCGATCCGCTGCAGCCTATAGCACTGCTGCCGGAGCACTCGTGAAGGCTCTTCTGCTCACTGTTTCGCTTCCGCACGATGAGGTAGATCTTGAAGTACAGTGCCAGGATGATTGCCATCGGGATGAAGAACTCCAGTGTGCTCGTGACGACCGAGGCCACTTCGCTGGCCTTCAGAGCCTCGACGTGGCACTCGGCAGCCTCCGTCCGGCCGTCTGCACCGGCCAATATGAGCGGCGTCCAAATGGAGAACGGGATGGCCCAAGCTAGCACCGACACCACAAGGGCACGCCGACGCGTGCGTCGCGCCAAGTAGGTCAGTGGACTGTGCACTGACAGGAACCTGCAACGGTGAAAAGACGGAGCTCGTGGTCAGCTTCGTGCGGTGCCGAGCTGCTGGGCACCCAGGTGACGGCTGCAGGCCTAGTGATGCTCAATGGTGCTTTAGTCAGCAGATCGCCTGACCGTGGATGGGATCGGCACAATTGAGCACACGGTGATGTTGCCAAAGATGGTGATAGTAGTGTATGCCACGTCGGTACCAAAAAAGGAGACAGAGTAGCTTCGTGAGCTTGGTCTCAGAGCACGATACTATTATTATTATTATATACTATTGAGCAAGTGTTAATGAACGGAAGCTGATAGTAAACGCTCTCAGAAACGCCGTGCAGATGTATAGGCACTCCGCCGGCGTTCAGCTGCCATTGATATACCAGCTTGAGCCAGTATCAGTGCTCCATGGTTATTCATTGCACGACAGAAAAGCATGGCTTAGGTCAGTAGTAGCCACTGTATCCAATCCGAAGAATGCCGATGAAATTAGGAAATGAACAGGCGTTGTCTCTGTGAACTGTCAGCCACCACGGACTAAGTCGCCACAACCTGGTGAGGGATTGACCAGGAATGTAATGGTGCCAGGCAGAAGAAATGGGAACAAGTGAAACCTTACAGCTGGGCTTTATTCTGTGGCATGCATTTGTCAGTGGCCAGCATAGTCAGGTATTTGTAGGTGTTGGAGTAAATTATTCCGAAGAGCGAGAAAGGAAATCGGCTATGCAGCAAAAGAATTTTATGCAAAAATGCAAAAATAGGTAAAGGCAGTTGTTGGTCCATTGTGCAGCCTGGGTAATTGATCTACTAGCCGACTAAAGTCAGCTGCAAGCTGATCACCAGGACCTGCTAAAGTGCGCATGCTTCATCTTACCGCCTAAAGGGATTAGTCAGGGCTAACAGATTTGCACATTAGTAGTACCCAAGGGGCCATCAATGTTCTGACGTAGTGAAAAAATCGATGTTAAGCAGATACGGCATTAACAAGCAGCTTAATTTTTTGATATCACTATTTTTTGCTCTTTGGTTGTGCACGTGTTATTTTTTGAATTGTGCTCGCCTTTATCTTATGTAGAGCCGGTCGCCAACCGTTGCTGAAGTGAAAATCCATGTCCTCGAACCAAATGCCATTCTGAAACTTAACACCTACCCACCAAAATGATCTGGTGGCAAATGCTTATGAGTAGAAGCACAGTAGATGCAAGAACTGTATCTCACTATCATTAGAAGCTCACCGGTGTATCTATTTGATCCCAAGGACATGAAGCACCAAGGCGGTTTATGGTCTCTAGCCAAACCAGTTCGGTAGGATAGAGCCAGAACATTCTGACTGCTTTAACAGCAACATGCAGGATGGTTAGTGCGCTGAAAAATCATGAACGAACTCGAGTTTCAAATGCAGTCTGTCAATGGATCGGTATACGGGTAAAAGGTAATTAATTTGGCCAACAGACAAGGCATCTATAGTGGCACTACAATGAAAGTACCGTGCCGCTGACTTGTTGATAGATACCCATAGCTGAAAATAGGAGTGTGATAATCCACATACTGTTGAGATTTCTTTTAAGGCGGTTTGCAAATGATCTATTGGGCAATTTGCAATAATAATTTCCCGCATTTAGAAAGCCTGATCTGCCTGTTTCATACATACTAACTTTAAGCTGCCGTTGCTGCATTCAGCAGTTCACTATTTCATTTGTGGTGCCTTTTGCATGGGTTTGGCACAGGAGTAAAATGCTCGCCTTTAACGACCAAGGTCGCGGGTTTTATTCCTTCAGCGTATGTTAAGCATCTATTTAGCGATAACGTTTCTTATGGTGTTCTATGAATGATTCATATTTTTATTTTTTTTAATGCACGTATCGTATGCCTACAAGTGACCTACCATGCTGCATTGCCTACCATGTTCCGCTTGTTGCTGCTGGATTCATCCGACAGCCACGGATTAATGATGACAAGCATTAAGAGCCATAAGGATCCGTTTCCAAACCATCGAGATCGTCGCCAGAAAAAGAGCAATACCACAATAATCTTGTGATCCCAAGTAACACTGGTACTGGGTTTAAAGAATTAATCGGAACAAACAAAGACTACGTCGAAATTGCCGAATGGCTGGTAAAGCATCTTTCTGTGACTTAGATCTACGAATGCATTCTCCATCATCGTGTGTAGATATGGCTTGCTTGCTTTGCGTGTCATCAACGAGAGGCGAATGGTATACGCTAGCGATCTAACTCCTTTTCCCCACACAGGTGCATGCTATAAAATTATCACATCCATGCTTGACGTCATCGAGCCTCGCTCCCTCAGCTTACTTTTATGCGTGCTCACAACAGTCCGTGGTCCAAGCATCCAGCTCACCCGCTGCCATCTCGGTCAACTGGCTGAAGGGTGCCGACAAGGTACCAGGAGTAGTGACCCCTATAACCCCTATAACATCTAGCAAGGTTGCTGCCACACGAGGCATCTTAGTTCTTGCTTCTCCTCATCACCCACTTGCTCGCTCTGTCAGTGATACGGTCATGCAATGCTCACCCCTGCTACTGCTCCGCTGTCGCTGACATGGACGACTGCTGCAGCTGCTGCCACTGCTGCTGGTGGTGCACTTGAGTCTATCACTTGAGCTCGAGAGCGACTTCAAGACTCGTTCAAGCAAGAGTGGATTGTGCGACATGGTTGGTGAGTTTAATTTTTTTATTTAAAGAAATGCTGGTTCATGCATGCAGCCGGCACGGCCTTCAGTGTCAACCATTGAGGCTGACACTGCAATCGATCACGGACAGAATGTGAGCTGTTGCTTGGTCAAGAAGCTCGTTGTCAAGAACTCCCGGTGTGTAAAAAGGCCACCAAACTGGCAAGCTGGATTACAACAAAATAAATATTAGCTGATTTGATCTGCTCATTGGTATAGCAGCAGAAGAGCCTTAATGGCTATCGCCACTCTTGCAGTTGGCAATAAAGGATCGCCCATGGCTGGATTCGAACCCACGACTCGGTCGTGAAATAGGAGCACATCATCTCCTAGGCTGGCACGGCCCTTATGACGGTCAGCTGCCGAATGTCAGCATTGTTGACAGCCGCCTTTTTCCCGACAAGTTGTAGGTTGTCACTGTATCAAACCAGCAACACTCTGCTGCTATGCGCTGCTACTGAAACGTCAACTGTGCCACGTCAACCAGACTGCATGACTGCTGAGATATTTTTCGCGGCTCCTGAATTTTAATCGCTCGGAAATGGCGTATTTATTAGTCTTTGCTTCTTAGGTAGCGTAAAGGCCGAAGACGTGTCATAGGCAGTCTGCTGTGCCCTAGACCTCGAGTCAGGAGCATTCGAGTCGTACTCTAGGCATCATAAGCTATGGCTGGTGCTACACATCTGTGACCCTCCGTAGCTGTGGAATCGATTGCCATATTCTACGGATATGGATCTATATCTATCATAGACTTATCTTAATCTTGTATTAATGTATGCTCTTCATTGCTTCACTACTTCCGTGTTCCACATCAGCTTTGCTCTGGCAGCTTTGTATTCGTGCTACACCTACAAGTCGCTAGTCTTGTCTCGGGGCTCAGGCTGATTTGTCTTGTTTGTGCCACACTTCGGCAAGGGCAGGCATTGCTACAAGCGCCGTGCTCACAATACTGAATTGCCAGCTGCAGGACTCATACCCACGACCGACGGCCGCAAATGTAAAGCGCCTAGAGAGAGATTAAGTTCTCTGAGGGCGCTTTATCAAGTGAATTATTATTATTATTATGTGTATGGGCAGCTCATCCTCTGGCTGAGATCCAAGCCTGAAAATTTCCTAGGTCACCGAAAGCGATGAAACAAGGTTGGCCCGAGAGCTAGGCATAATAATTCAGGCTCACAAAGCACCTCTAGTTACGTGACATTCCTTTGTGGCCAATAGATTCTGACTACTGAATGTCGACACTGTCAAGAAACCGTGCAACCCATTGGAAAGCCGGTGTTACTAGTCAAAAGAATCATTTGATCAAGGCAAGCTGCCAGTGGTACTTCGATACAGCATATGCTGAACGTCGACTTCTAGTAACCGTTGGCTACCCGTCGAATTGCTTGCCCGGCAGTGAGGTCAATCTCGACAACAAAACCACATCTGTCAAGTCGTTGCAAACAAAGGACTTCTAGTCTCCCCAGCTCTCTCTCTCTCTCTCTCTCTCTCTCTCTCTCTCTCTCTCTCTCTCTCTCTCTCTCTCTCTCTCTCTCTCTCTCTCTCTCTCTCTCTCTCTCTCTCTCTCTCTGTCTGTCTGTCTACCGTCGGCCTGAGCAAACATACGGTGGCAAAATGAAAAGTCGAGAACCCAACTGCATGCCACACTCCAACAGCGAACGTTAATAGACAGACATGCAGACAGACAACAGCCGACACTGAATTGCTTCTTAGTTAGTTGGTAAGCAATGCAAAGTCACACACATGACTGCTGTCACATCCAAAAGATAGCCTTATTGGCAGCAATAGTGAATGTGGCAGCAGCACTACCTTCCAAGGCAGTAGCCAGCGTGAGGCAGTAGCTAGCTATTGCAGAGGTGGCAGCGCATCATACCTGTCTAAGCATATGAGTAGAAGGTGTGCAACCGAGGCGTGGGTGAACGTGTAGTCGAAGCAGAGCCACACGCGACACGTCACGCTGCCCAGCGGCCAGGAGCCCATGATCCAGTAGGTCGAGTACAGCGGGATCGAGATCGCACCGAGGCCGATGTCGGCCACGGCCAGGCTGAGCAGGATGCAGTTGCTCGCCGTCTGCAGCTGCTTCTCGAGCCGGAACGCCACGACCACGAGCACGTTGCCGACGACCGTCGCGACCGTTACGATCGCAGCGACGGTGGCGGCCATGGCGAGAGCAATGGGATCAAGAGCGATCGTCTCATTCGCATCGGCGCTGCCGTTCAATCGCTGCATCGCTGCTTCTGCTCTTCCCGACGACATTTCCAACGACTCCTGACTGATGGAGGAGGAGTTGCTTGTGGCTGCGAAAGCAGCAGCTGCTGCCGAAGTCGCAGCCATCGCCGGTTTCCACGTGATACTGAGGTCAGACAGCTAGCTAATCGAATACACAGCCAAAGTCTGAGGAAGGCTGTCTTCCTCCACTGGAAGGCTGATCAGGCTTCATCAATAGCAGTCCCGACTCATGTCGGCTGCGACCGCCGAGACTGTTTGCATCTGTGATGACAATGACGGTCAACTTCGTGTCGGTATGCTGTGAGACGGCACTACAGCAGCAAGCAGGGTGGTGGCTGATAGTTGATCGAGGGATTGGGGCTGTGCATGCACCTGCAGCACTGCAGCTTAATTAAGGTCACAGAAGAAAGCAAACGGTAGCTAAGCTAACCGAGGCAGCCTGTAGCTACAGGGAAAGGGGGCAGCAGCAGCTATAGCTGCTGCTGCCCCCTTTCCCTGTTGGTACAACTTCTATGATTGGCTGGCTTGCGTGCAGCCTAGGTGCAGTGTACCTCTATAAAAGTAGTGCTCCCTAAAGTTTTGCCCCCTCCTACGATGCCTAACTCACACTAGCTATGAACAGCTTTAATGCCGATGTCTACCTCGCTGGCTACATCGATACTTATCATTACAACCTCAACGCCGGCATATCAACGATCTGTGGTCGGTTGTGACCACTGATGAGTGCTAGCAGCCTGGACGATGGCCAAAAAAGACCGGAAGGCTGCCTTACAAAGAGGATAAGAATTGGGCCTACTTGGAACCCCAAAGCACGACTGCCATCGATGCCGTGCTCTCCATGCATCGCTCATTACAACGGCTTATTGTCGCTACGATGGCATCCCATTCCGATTTTTTCCGTTGCCTCGAGATGGTAAATTGCCAATGCTGCTCGAAGGTCTGCTGCACTCGACAACCCCTGCAAAGAATCCCACGGGAGGGGCTACCGAGTACAAATATCGTCGGCACGAAGCAGTATCGAGCGACAACTAGTAGTGGTGCTCAAGTCCACGAAAAAAGCCTGGAAACCCTGAAAAGCCGGTGACTATGTGGCGGTTACCCAAAAAGCGGTCCAGTTGTTTGCTTTACCTCAAATCAAATTGCTTGCCCGTGCTCACTCGCCTTAGCTCAGGCAAGGTGCATGCAGGTGCTCGCCTGAGCCGGGACGAAGCTGTGGCAACCGGTCAGTCCTCTGACTGGCAGGGTAGACCTATGGCGAGCTCCCGCTGTTTTTGCCCAGAGAATTTTAATGTTGGAGCATTTCGAGGTAAAGGTTGGTTTCATCAAAATCAATCCGGCAATCAGGTCAGTCACTCTTGCTAGCAGATGCCCAACGGCCCATGGTGAGACCTACGGCTGACAGTTCAAGGAAGCGCCTCAGACCAAGGGTTTCAGATGCCAAGTGTTTTGCCGGCGCATCGGAAACTACAGCAAGAAGAGTGAGCAGAGGTGCCCGTTAAGAATGAATAAAATGAAATATCAGTTAGAGCTGGAGAGAGAGAGAGAGAGAGAGAGAATAGTAGGTAGATATATTGTTAGACAGAGAGCTGGTTCAATAAGTGAACTGAGGAGAGGGAATGGAAAAGGGAGTGATAGGAATAGGGAAGTGCCTATAAAGGGATTTATTTGCCGGAGGGCGCTAGGCGAATGTATTATTATTATTATGGGTAAGCGAGGAAGAAAGAAGTGTTAAGGTCGTTCTGAGTCTAGGTAAAGCAGCCATTGCATCAAGTGCACATGGATGACAGAGACAAGTTAAACAAGTCTGAGGCAAGAAACAGGCTTTTATAGCACGAATAGAGAGCTAAAAATGGTACCACCTGTTGATTTTTATAAAGCGTTAATATATCTGGCTAGTCGCAGGAATTGAACCCGGGTTTCCTTTAACACCGGATGGTGGTTCGTGCAACCCCCTTGCTTCGAGCCTAGTAGAAATGTATGGATGGGTCAAAGAAAAGTGATGCGAATAAAATTATTGGGATAGGTATCTCTCTTGCTCAACAGAGTTGCCCACGTGTGCCTGATTCAATTGAAAGTGGTGCAAGGCCTCGTTCGCCTTGCATCACAAGCCACAGTGCAGTGATCTCTCGATTTGCATGCTCGGAACAAGCGAACGAAGGACCAGGGATAGTCAAGAGGCCTTTAGCAAGTGGAAAGAGTGACACAGTTATAAAAGTCAGTCACAGTTATTGTCCATTGGCATACTGTCACGTGACATAGCAGTATTCCTTTCTAAAAGTCGAGTGCTCGCTCCTGTATCCTGCTACCGATCGTGATTCATATGCAGAAGCTCTAGTCAGTCGTCCGATCCAGCTAACTCATAGTGCTCGGAAAATTAAATAAATCACCCGACTCAAAATTATTACTGGCAGCCAGCATTCGAGCAAGATGCTGCAAAGGCCATCTGCAGGAGCTGCTGCTCGTGCACTATTCGCTGGGTCGAAGTTGAGGAATGAGATTGCCAATCGCTTGTCCGGTACATTTGACGACTTCTGGCAAGCACGGCTGCTCAATCATAGCGGAGCAGCATTCGTCAGCTGCCTGCCATTTTAATATTCGATGAAAAGTATTTGCCCTTTTGTTCCTATATAATAATAATAATATTGCACTTGATAAAGCGCCCTCAGAGAACTTAATCTCTTTCTATGCGCTTTACATTTGCTGCAAAGTGATATGCAATAGAATAGTAAGTAAAATCATGCTTGAAAAAAAAACAAAATGAATATTATGGTTAGGGGTGACATGCACAGGGTCAGCATGCAAATGTGGTTAGTGGCAGCATGCACAGTGTCAGCACGCATAAGCACATGAAGGACGAATCATAAGGACCCACTAAATGCTGTCCTAAATAGGTGTGTTTTTAAGTTTCTTTTAAATGTGGTCAGGTCAGGGGATGTTCTGACGCAGGTCGGGAGGGAGTTCCAGGCTTTGGGAGCATACGAACTAAATGCACGGTCTCCAAAGGATTTAAGGTTTGTACGAGGTATTTCCAGACTGTTGGATTCCGAAAAGCAGGTGGTACGATGCTTGGCCTGGTGGGGTAGTATATCTGAAAGATAGGCTAGAGCCATAGAATGAAGGGACCTAAAAGTGAGCGACAAAACCTTGAAGTCAATCCGTTGCCTCACTGGTAGTCAGTGCAGGTCGGCGAGAAGTGGAGTAATGTGGCAACTGCGATGCTCACGACAGACAAGCCTAGCTGCAGAGTTTTGCACCAGCTGCAATCGCCTGATCGCACATGCTGGTAGGCCAGTAAGCAGTGAGTTGCAGAAGTCGAGACGGGATGTCACGAATGCATGGACCAACTTAGATTTGGTATCCTTATCTAAACAAGCCCGAATTTTAGCAATGTTATGAAGCTGAAAATAGGCAGATTGCAATCGCCTGACTGTGGTAGAGCTGATGTGGTCGTCTAACGAGAGGTCGAGCTGATGGAAACGAGAGAGGTCGCTTTGGAATATGACACCTAGATTTCGAGCTGATTCAACTGGAGATATGCTGGCAGAGCCAATTTTGAAAGTCAGCCTTTCCAATTTCTGAATCACACTGGGTTTGCCCATAACTAGTAAGTTAGTTTTATCATCGTTTAGTTTTAGAAAATTCGCTGCCATCCATGTGCGGATGTCATCAATGCATGCAGCAAGTGAGTTGAGAGAATTTGAGGTGCTCGAAGGCTGGGAGGGATAAAAGCAAAGGTACAACTGAGTGTCATCCGTATAGAAGTGAAAGCCTAGATTGTGCTTGGCAATCACATCAGCAAGAGGGAGAGTATAAACGGTGAAAAGGACCGGACCTAGCACAGAGCCCTGAGGTACTCCATATTTTAGAGGCTATCAGGGGTGACCATAATAGGATCAGTTGTACCTCGACAGCAGGGGGTGGGTCCGCAAGGTGACCTTGCAAGTACTATCGGCCTCGCTGGAGAATGCAAAGGCAAATTAATCCAAATTCGCTGGGCTATGCCGAGATCTTAGCGCCTCTCCCATGCATTTGTTCCCGATCTCCTGAAAGACTTTGTGGTAGGATACGATGATTTTGGCATCATCCGTAAGAGGATATGTTACTAATGACAGACCAGTGGGTGTTTGAACGTGCTCGTGAAAAGATTGCAAACACAATAGCACCTGTGCTTCCAGTGGGTGGCACAAAATAAAATCATTTTTTCTAATGTCACTGTGCACTCTCTGCAATAAGATTTTAGATAACGCATCTGCTTCCTTTTTACGAAGCCACACCTCCTGCGACTTCAATCTGCCATACCTGCGTGCAACCGATAATTTCTCACTCAAGCGCTCAGACCCGAAGGCCTACATGGCAGGAGGACAACGAGCAAGGAAATTCTACCTGCAGCAGGACACAAACCTGCATCTTACATACGACTTCGCTCGAGATATCTTGTCACCACCAAGCTCCGCAGATGCTACTATTTGCCCAGGTTTTGGCCAGTGGTAAGATCCTTGCCTTCAACGGTCAAGGTCGTGATTCGAGCCCTGCTGCATATGTAAACTGCCCGGATAGACAGTAAGTTCTCTAACGCTTCTATAAACAGGGCTCAAATTATATACATATTCGTAGGTTTTAGAGTTCTCAGTAAGTTAACGGGTCACTTCGGCAGACCGCCAAAGAACTACACAGCCCCAAGCTTGGAGGGCGTCGATTCGGAGAGAATCGAAATCCTAGCGTGTGGTAGGCCTCGAGGTAGGCCGCGTGGTAGAACAACTTGCAAGCAGCACGAAAAGCCATCGAATGAAAAGCTGCAATGCAAACAGTGTCGCTTGCAAGCAATAGTAAGCATGGCTTTTTATTTGCACGGGGTTTACGAACGCACGTTCCGGTATGTCTGTGAGCGAAGGCGCCTACATAGGACCAGAAGCACTGATCGAGCACCGATCCACAGTTGGACTCTTCTAGGGATCCCAAAGGAGTTCCTAGCGAGGAATCCCATTGATAAAGCCTATTGGTAAAGCTTTTCGCAGTCACCGGCGGTCCTTATCAGCACAATCGCTCCCAGAGGCATTCGGAGGGGCGGCCAGGATGAGGCCAGGCCGATAGTGACCGATCGTTGAAGGGCTGGGCGTCGGGCCGCGAGAGATCAGAGCCGGCAGCCCTTTCCCAGATAAACTTACAATTGCATTGAACTAGGAGTATTGAATAATTATAATATGAATACATTTGCATAGTGTGCTCAGAGAAGTAACTCTCTTTCTAGGCACTTCACAGATGCAGCAAAGAAAGCATGACCGAATGATTCATGGTAACATTCGAAATGTTGTCAAACATAGCATTGTTAGACGGACATGCAAAGCGTCAACATATTGATACGATTAGTAGCAGCAGGCACAGTGTCAGCACACACAAGCACACACAGGACGGATCCCTAGGACTCATTAAATGCTGTAACAAAAGGGTGTGTTTTAAGCTGCTTTTAAATGTCGTCATGTCAGGGGATGTTGTGACGTCATTCGGGAGTAAGTTCCAGGCGTTGGGGGCATACTAACTAAAGGCACGGTTTCCACAGAGTTTGAGGTTACTACGAGGTGTAGCTAAATGGTTAGACTCAGAAAAGCAGGTGGTATGATGCCTAGCCTGTTGGGGCAGTAGTTCTGATTGGTAAGCTGGAGCTAGAGAATGAAGGGACCTAAAAGTAAGTGTCCGAACCTTGAATACGATACGCTACTTGGTTGGTATCCAGTGCAGCTCGGCGAAAAGTGGTGTGATGTTGCTGCTGCGATGCTCGCGACAGCCAAGCCTAGCTGCAGCGGTGAAATTCGCTCTTGTAGGACTCTCACACGAGATACTTCGACAAGTTCGCTGACAGTAGGAGTCCAGCTAGGAGAGTGTAGCAAGCGACGTGATTCCTGAACGGAGAACACTGAATTACGAGGGAGCCGGGGGGGGGGTAGGTGAAAATAATAGCAACAACAACAAGCGATACTACATTTGCAGAGCACCATCGGAGACCAAATCTCTTTCTAGGCACTTTACGTATGCTGTACGTCGGCTGCACTGGAGCCGCCTGTGTCCGGGACACAGGCTTAAGCACGTTCAGAGATGCATTCATTGGCTGCCGATTCTTCAGCTGCGCCGAGGCATGCGAGAGACGCTCGTCGTGACGACGAAGAGGCGAGGTAAACTCTTGCCGAACCTTGAAGCAACGTGACCGTTAAGTGCCAGTGCGGTGCACTGAGAGCTGGCCATGCTCGCTGTATCGTATGCAAGGTGCATCGCGTGCAAGGTGTATTGCATGCAAGGTGTATTGCATGATGCGCATTACCCTTTGGTCCAGCGGTTAAGGTGCTCGCCCCGACCAAGGCCTAGCTGAGGTCGTGGGCTCGAGCCCCGAGGTATATGTAAAGCGCCTGAATAGAGATTAAGTTCTCTTGGGGCGCTATACAAATGAATTATATTTTGCATGGGGCTATCGCCCAGTGGCCTGATCGTCCGCTCGGGTGGATGAGGTCGTTGGACGCGAGCTTCGACGTGAGCGCAGAGCGAAACCTCGAAAACGAATGTCCGCGTCTGGTCATGATGAGTCACGTTCAACCTGCCCCTTCCGACAGCTTGTGGACCATTTTGGCGCCTCGCTATGGGGCCAACCTATAGAGTGCGTATCGAGTCGAGGAGAAACTTGTGGCTGCCTGTGGCTATCGGTACTGTGTTAGCCTGTACCTGCTTGCAGCCGTCAGCCTTCGCGGTAATTTTACTCCCACCTCACCCCTTCCCCCCCCCCCCCGTCGACTGTTACCTTCTCTTTCCGGTTGCTCTGGGGGCAACCGCCCTTTTTCGCTGCCCTGCCGAAAGTGACCGGCTGGCTAGCCGAAAGGTTCTGGAGCTCTTAGCTGTTTCGTTCCAAAACGCACTCTCCAACGCCGACGCTACTCCAAGCGGCCGCCCATGCTGTGCAATCGACTAGGCCCAGAGAGCAGCAGCAGCAGCCCAGCTGTAGGCGCGGCAGTCCATTGCAATCGGCGGGGCCGTACTGCGGCTTCCCCCCCCCCACGGCCATTGCTTACATCCCTGCTGGCTAATCGAAGCCACCTGCCGCCGCTATATTTAGGTACCCTCACCTCGGCTGGAATTTCGCTGGCGATGACGTGGATAGTCAGCCGTCGAATCAGCTGCCACCGCCGCCCGACCGGCGATACTCCTCTGCGGCGGCCGGACGACGACGTATAGGAAGTAAGGTGAAGCGTGGGGGGGGGGGGGGGGGCTCGATCGCTCGACAGAGCCGAGCTCTCAGGAAACTGCAGCGCCCGGAGAGCGGGCTACGACCCCACCGAAGTCGCGAAACTCAATGCGGAGGGGGACAACCCCGCTCGGGTGGGCGGGCGGCAGGAACGAGTCCGGCACCGGTGCGGCCCTAATTCAATGCGAGGCTCGCTTTTGCTGCGGCGGCAGCGCTAAGGCGAAACGAATTGCCGAGATCCGCTCTTATTGGGCGACAATCGACGGGAAATCGGCAGCGCAGAGCTCGCTTTTTGAGTGGCCACTGTAGGGCGCTGCTCTCGGGCTGGATTCACTGCGGCGGATCTCGATTCTGGCCTACTGGGCCATTGCAGTCACCCTCGGCGGAGGCTGCATGGCAACGCCCTTGCGCGAGCGAGACGGGAAGACATTATTTATGCCCACTCGAACGATGGCGTAGTCTAATGCACCAACCACGTCGGAGCTTCTCGAAGCGGAGCTCGGCGGATTTTTGCGGCGAATCGCGTTAGATTTCCGCAGAGTATCTTCCTCAGCATTCCGATTGTGCGAGAGCTCGCTCGAACGAAATCAGATCGGTACATTATAAAGGCACTGTACTTCAGCATTCAGTCGAAATTCGGGCGAAATTTACGCTACCGATTTCCTGTTGGTTTTCGCGTAATTGGAGTGGATTGCGGCCGACAGCGGTAATTCATTGCAATCCAGTAATTAGGGCTCACCCAGGCGCGGTAACGAGGCGCGTACGTCCGGGTTGGTAAGACGTCGGGAAGGGCGTCAGGGGCAAGCGTGCCTCCTAATTGTCCGGCGGCTCATTGCCCGCTGCTCACGTGTGTATGCGTGTTTGAGTGCGTGAGCGGGAGAGTGTGTGCGTTTTTGTGCAAAATTCTGCTAGGGTGGCTATTAACTGACAAATTCGCACCTCGATGGGTACGTAGGATGGGTCGCGTAGCCTTTGAAGGTGCGATAGACACGGGGTGGGGTGCACGATGTGATGAACTGACAGAATCCCGAGAGATAATCCTCAATGAGTTAGTTAAGTCGTGCATTAAAGATTTCACACTAGTATCACTGTCCTCTAGTAAGCAGGTCGAGCATTGATATGAAAGCGAGGCAGCAGCAGCAGCAACAGACAGAGTAGCCAAAGCCAGCGAAGTTGTAGACCTAGACTGTAGTCAGAAGTACCCTCACGATAGTCACGTGATTGTAATAAAAACTACAATCGTATGGCGCCTAATGAGAACTCAAGCTCTTTCTAGGCACTTAAACTGTCAAGGAAGCAAGATGAAAGCATATGTAAAGTGCCCAGAAATAGATTAATTTCCCCGAGGGCCCTATGCATACGTGTTATTATTATTATTATTATAAAACGAGGCAGCAGACAGAGTACCCCCATCGAACGCAGTCAATGTTGACGGAAGTAATTTACAACTCGACAAAGCGGCAGGGCAAGCGGGAAAATTGGGTTTGGGGAAGAAAGATTTGGACGGAAGTTGGAAAGCTATAGGTAGGGCAGTGGAGGGTGAGCCAAGTAGTATAGGAGGACCAAGGGGTGATCACAGCTGCCGCCGGTGCAGCAAATGTAAAGCGCCTAGAGAGAGAGAGAGAGAGAGAGAGAGAGAGAGAGAGAGAGAGAGAGAGAGAGAGAGAGAGAGTTCTCCGAGGGTGCTTTATCAAGTGTATTATTATTATTATTATTAGTATTATCATAGCCAGCGCGTCTCCGCTTTCGAGGCTGCGAGGCTGCACGGCGGAAGCAGCCACCGCCATGAGTAGCGCCAGATCAGACGCCGGCGAATCGCTGTGCTCCGATGCCGTCTGACCGCGGCAGCCGACGCGACTCACCGAGAAGACGAGCGGCGCCGGCGGCCGCCGTCTGCGGCGTCCGAAGAAAGCGGCTGCGGCGCCCACCCGGTCGCCAAGAGGCCAGAGCACCGACACACCGGGCTGCAGCGGCGGCGGCGGGCGAAGCTCCCTGGGCCGCCCGCTCGGTCGCGCCCCGTCGCCACCAGTGGACGAACGCAGAAGAACGGCGATGCGGCAGCCGCGACCTCGCGTCGCTAGTCCCGTACGTGCACCGAGTATCGCTGAAAAAGCGGACGCTCGAGTGGCCGTTGTTTGCGAGCGACTTTTCCGACCCATCCCAGGCAGCAGGAGGCTGGCGGGCGGCGCGGCTGGGCGCGCTGCTGCGGTTTCAGAAATAGCAGCCGCCGCTTTGATGAGCGGGACAAATTTAGAAACGACGCTGGTACCTCCGGCCACATCCGGGTGGGTGGCAGCAAGAAGAACGCGGAAAAAGCCTTAATTGCCGGACGTCTCCCGCTAGCGCGCCGTAGCCGGAGCGTCCCGACCGCGGCCATTGCTGCCTTTCGAGTTCGCCGCCTCCGGGTTGGATAGAGCTGCAGTGGAGCCTCGCTCTCGGCGCCGCGCCAGAGTGCGAGTGCGTTGGCGGCGCGAGCGGCCGCCCACAGCCGGAGGTCGGCGCTCGTGAGGTCGGCGGCGACCGTGGCGGCGGCATAGTCGCGGCCCTAGCCGAGCGGGAGCAGGGCTTCACGGGTCGGTTAGCTTCCTCTTAGTGTCAGCGAACTAAGAACTAGTAGCGATAGTAATAACAATGATACGATGCGCTGTACAGCGCCCTAAGGAAACTAAGTACCTTTCTGGGCACATAACATTTGCAAGGAAGCATTAAATTGGTTTATGAAAAGTTCAAGAGGAATTCTATGCGAGAGAACTCGCACTCTGGCAAGACAGAAAATTGCTGCAGACCGTCGAGGCTAGGCTCTTTCACCTCCGGTGGCGTTGTCAAATGTTAGATGCTCCGAAATCAAAGTCGTCAAGATTTCCGAAACGGCGTTGCGGCAGGTAGGGAACTCTCCCCTGCGTAGCACCGAACCGCATTCAATGGGAGAAGAATCCACGAATACGCTTTGCAGCGGTTCGCTGCGGCATACCGATAGTCATTAAAAGAACAGACCCTTGCGTAGTTCCTAATTTGAGTGGTATGCGAAAACTATGCCGGCTCCGGAAGCTACCGGCAATGGAGACGATGAGGAGCTCGCGATAACGTGGGCGACTGACGAGTTTGCGACGGCTCGGTCGCTGCCAAAACAAACGCTGCAGCCGAGACGGCCGACTGCCCGGTCGCGGGCAGGCGCCTGCTGCTTCCCTGACGCGGCGCGGCGCATGCAATTTACGGCGGACGCGGCGGCGCTTCGGCGGCAGCCAATGAGCAGCAAGAGGACCGGGTCTTCAGCAGCTGCAAGCGAAGACTCGCGCTCGCGGCCCGGCCCGCGGAGCCGCGGAGGGAGAAACTTCTTCAGGACGGACGAGAAATGACGGTGCGAAATCGCAGCGGCCCCGCCTCGCCAGGCCGCGACAGAGAGCCGACGCCGCTGCCACATCGAGGCACTGCCGCGCGAGCGGGCGCAAGGCAGCGCCGCGCAGGCCGCGCCGCGTCGCTGCGGTATGCATGCAGGAGCCCGCAGTTCGCGAGCTCGCTGGCGCAATGGGCGCTACGATAACTTTTTGAAGAAGTCTTTGGTATCGCAATTAGTTGCACATCTGCACTCGACACAATGCGATTCAACGCACATTTCGCTCTAAGTGAAAACGAGAAAACATGACCAGAAAATTCATACGAACTAACGATGCAGCCGGTCATAGATTTCTATAGCGCACTCACAGCCTAAGCGGCTTTCGGTACGCATTCGGTAGCCAACAGACTTCGTCTCACGCAACAAAGAGAAAGTGGGAAGCATAGCTGAGTCAGGAGAGCAGTTGAGGTAGTGAGTAGCATAGAAGTAGCAGTTCAGGACCGCTGAAAAAGATGTGCCATAGTCGGCAGTTGGAGAGTAGATGTCTCCGGTGTTGGAGATAGTTCGTCTCCGGGCGCACCATATCCTAGGAGCTCCACTGCCTGTAAGTTATCTCCGTCTGTAATTCCACAGTCATACAGACCATGTGGGTGTTACGCACGAGAGTTTTGTATAGCGCACTCCCAGCCTAACTTTAAAACACACCTATTTAGGACAGCATTTAGTGGGTCCCTGTAATTCGTCCTTGATGTACTTATGCGTGCTGGCACTGTGCATGCTGCCACTAACCACATTTGCATGCTGACCCTGTGCATGTCACCCCTAGCCATATTATTCATTGTGTTTGTTTTTCAAGCATGATTTTACTTACCATTCAATTGCATTTCACTTTGCAGCAAATGTAAAGCGCCTAGAAAGAGATTGAGTTCTCTGAGGGCGCTTTATCAAGTGCATCATTATTATTATTATTAAGCGGCTTTCGGTACGCATTCGGAGCGCCACTGCCTGTAAGTTAACATCAAATCGATTGGATACCATTCCTTTGATTTGTCCGCCCTGAGAGCTTCGAGTTCATTTCCGACTAACGGAACGACGTCCGTCAACTTGAAGTTAGAAAGAATTTAAAAAGAACACCCTCGCTGTATGTGCTACGTTCTAGTGAATCTCCCCTACGTGCGCATGCGTATGCTGACACTGTGCATGCTATCTATGCTGACTCTGCGCGCATGCGCTAACGCCAACCATTCGACGCGCTTCTTTTCCAGCACATGCGCAGTATTTACAAAGAGGTTCGGTACTCTTAGGGCCTCAATATAAATGTCCATATTGTATAATAATTACTTCCCTTAATTATCTGCGCGCATGCGCGAACTCTACGTGTATGTACATACGCATGTACGTTTTCTCTCTCTCTCTCCCCTCGCCCGTCAGTACAGCCTCCGGTCTGCGAGCGGCCGAGCGCTGCCGCGGTCGCGGTTCCGCCCACCGAGTAGGCGTGGCTGCGCGACTGCTTGCGAGAGCGACGCCCGCGTCGCCGCGAGAGCTCTCGCCCGAGCGAATGTGCGCGAGCAAATCTGACGCAGGAGCTCACGAGTGTCCCATCTGGCGGCTCGCGTCCCTCTAGCCGCGGGGCTTTAACGTCCGCGAAAGCAGCCAAAGCGGAAGTTCCTGGCGGAACTGTGGCGGCTGCGACCCGTTTCGCCTGTTCAGCCCCCTTCCTGCGGCGGCGGCGGCGGTGGCGGCGACCGTGCGGCGGCGGCCGCGCTTATCGCGCCTCTGTAGCTCTCGCCGGGCGGCGGCGGCGGCTGAAGCATATCGGAAACAAACACGGTATCCGATGGGGCGTAACGCTTACAGTTTACTCGGTGGGAATGTTGGTAGCATATTGCGCGCGTACCTGAGCTACCTCTCTATGCCGCATGCACATCGCGTACGCCGGAGACACACTAGGTCTGTCGCCTGTCCCTAACCTGCATAAAGATAGAGAGACGGGGAGAGAGAGGAGAGAGAGAGAGAGAGAGAGAGAGAGAGAGAGAGAGAGAGAGAGAGAGAGAGAGAGAGAGAGAGAGTGAGAGAGAGAGAGACGGTACAGCTCCGAATCATAAATGCGGCAGCGCCTACCCACTGTCCGCTCCAGGTAAGAGCCAGTTACATAAGTGCATTACATGCAGCTAACGAGACAGGTGCGCTATCTCAGAGAACCAGCGCCGACGCCTATTAGTGTAGGCGTCCGAGTACGTGGCGAGGAGTCGCGGCGGGGCCCCTATCGCAGCGGGGCCCCGGCAGCAGGAGTACGGCGGCGGCGGTGGTGGCGGCGGCACGACGCGACGCTCGTCGGCTGGCGGAGCCCCGTAGCTCTCTCACGCCCCTCCCTCTCGAGCGCGAGCTCGGAGGGGGAGGGTACGAGCGCGCTGAGCGGGTACCCGCCCCGCCCGCCCCCCCCCCGCCCCGCAGATGGCGAGCAGCTGGGCTGCACTTGGGGTGAAGACCCTGAAGTTACCTTCGACCGAGGACCAACCACCGCTTTGTTGGTGCTCCTGCTGCGCCTTTGGAAGCGGTGGCGACATTCCGCGCCCGACCAAGGGTCTTGCGGCGGCGGCAGCGGCGCCGGCTTTGGTGCCGCTGAAAGCGGAGCCTCGACTTACTCGGGTTACGTCGACGGAGGCCGTTAGCGAGAGCGTACCGCGTCGTCGCCATCTTAGCTGCGGCTTGCTACAAGCCAACGACGGTTTCCGATAATAGTAGGCGCTCGAAAAACCTGCAGGCTTAAATATTGGGCCTTAAAAACCTTCTTTTTTGGTGACCAAGCCTTCAGCTCGTATGCACCGAGAGCCTGGAACTCGCGTCCGGGTCTGGTCACTGGCTATAACGACCTTGCATCTGACAAGTCTCAGCTCAAGCTGTATCTGGTCCTGTAAGCGTTTCCTTCGCCTTATTGAATTTGCCTTCTTTTGCTCCAGTGTGCTTTACTAGATTTTTACCTGTGCAGTAGAGCGTGCACGTACCTTGCCATAGCGTCTTACTAACGGGTGACCACGAGTGTCTCTATGCTTGCTTCAGCAAGCCGGCCTATGAACGCTACTTGCTTGCTGTTGCATGCTCATTACCAATCGCGACACTGACCCCTGACCCGGTGCTGATTATCTCGCAGAAAGCTGTACGCGCCTGAATAGAGATCAAGTTCCTTTCAGGAGCCGCGTGCGAACGGATGCTATGCAACGCTAGAAGCCGTCTCGCAGGCCTCGGCCAGCGCTCGCTAGGGTATAGTTCAGCTGCGAGTGGTCGCTCGGCCCTGACTGAGATTTTGAGTTCGAACCGTCGATTCGAGGTCCACTCTCTCAGAGCCAGAGTTTCGTCGCGAACGGGCAGCGGCCGCGTTCTGACGCGCAGCTGAGCGCCCCGAGATGGTCGCTCCGTGAGGCCACTCTGTCCGCAGAGCGCCCCGCCGCCGCCACCGCGGCGGCAGCGCTGAAGCGGCGGCGCTGAAGCGGCGGCGGCGCAGGCCGTGGGCCGTCTGGTGCAAGGCTCGCCTGTACGCGCGTCGGCTCCTGCCTCCCTGCGGCTTCGCGGCGAGCGAGCGAGCGCCGAGGCGACCGCCTGCTCAGCCCGGCAACTGACTGCGGCACGTCAGGCGGCGAGAAAGACGGTATTCGCGGGAGTCCTTGGTGACGCTTCAGTCGCAACGGCACGACCGCCGTTCTCTCAGAGCGACGGAGCAGACGCTGACGGAGAAGAGAGGAACTTTGGTGGGAGGGGGTGGGGTGCGCTCGCGTGCAGGACGGGCACACGCTCCCCAGCACCTAATCGCCGCCGCTGGGTGCCGACTGGCCACTGGCGGCGAGCGGTGCGTGTCCCCGCGGAGCTCGTTTGCAAAAAGTCAGCGACGTCACCAAGCAGCGGCAAAGAAGGCGAATGGGTGACGACGGCACGCCGAACGAAAAGAGCGCCATGCTGCAAGTGTGAGGCTGCTGAGAATGACTCGAGCGAGAAAAGAAGAGGTGCAGAGCGAAGCCGCCATTTTATCGCCAGTCGCCTCGGCAATGGACCTCCATCAGCAACACTCGCCGGCAATGTCGTCACGTATTTTTCCGCCCACCCTGCTGTATGAGTAAGCAGCGTATTTCTCTCGAACTCTCACTCCAGCTTCCACACCGTCGCTCTCTCCCTCTCTTTCTCTCCCTCCCTCTCTCTCTCTCTCTCTCTCCCTCTCTCTCTCTCTCTCTCCCTCCCTCATATTTCCTTCCCTCCCACCCAACTTCTCTCACTCCCTGCGTCCCTTCTTCCCTCATCACGGCGCTGAGGGAAATCATCAAACGGTAGACGGTCAGCGTCGCCCCGCCCTCTCCCTAGCCGCACACCCGCCAGGATGGACTCCGAGACGGGCAGCCCCTTCTCCAGCTGGTCGGAGGCGCACGCTGGCGCGAGCCTGCCGGCGCCCCTCGCGAGGAAAAGCCTTCCGTCCGCTTCGACCGTAAGCAGGTGTTCAAGCCACGCACTCGCCCGCGACGCGAATCCCGCGGCAGGGGCGTGGCCGTGCGCCCTATTGCAGATGATCGCCGCCCGGCGGAGGGCGTGCTCCGCTGAGCTTTCCAGGGAACCATCGATCGGTCATAACCGCATGAGGAAAGATGAGCGGGCGAACGCGATCGAGCGAGAATCTCGACCGGCTGAGGGCACACTCTCCCTCCACACCGTCCGCATCGACGCCGAATCGTCGGAGCGAGCGGCGGCCGGCGGCGTCTCAGCCACGACGCACGGCACTCGCAGCCGTTGGGCGCACGATGCGCCCCACGGCTGCGAGTGCCGCGGACTCTGATGGCAATCCTGCTGCGGGAGGGGAGGGCGCCTTCGCTGATTGGCGGGCGAGGCCTCGGCGCTCGCTCGCCTGAGGCGGTCGTCGTCCGAGCAGCCGACGAAGAGAGCGCCGGCCGCGTAGTAAACGACGCTGCAGTAGCGGCTTCGCGCCCGCTGCCGGCCGGCTGCGATGCCGCGCGCGGCGGGGCGGGGCGAGGCCCCGCACTGGGACGGGCCAGAGCGAGAGCCTTTCTTATCGCGCTCCTTCGCGGATGCATGCGCCGAGCGGCGTTGCTTGATGAGCACGATCTCGCACCGCCGACGCGACGCCGAGGACCCGCTAGGCGCTTCGGTCCCGCCGTCCATTCATACGTACGAGCCCAATTGAAAGCGCCCGACGCTCGAGGCGCCGCTCCGCAGGGCTGTTGACTCTGGCGAGCGGCAGCCGCGGCGCCGCCTCTGGCGAGCGGCAGCCGCGGCGCCGGTTCTCGTGGCCATCGCGGCCCTCCTGGTGTGGGTACATGAGGCGGCGGCATGAGAGCGAGATAAGAGCGAGCTAGCAGGCGCGGGTCGACGCGCGTCCACTTCTTGCGCGGCGGAGGCTCGCGCGCGCGAACTCCGACGCCGGGCGGCGCACGACGCGTCGCGTCGCGTCCCGACCGCAGCCTTCGAGGTCCTCGCTGCTTCGCGAGAGAGTTAGCGGGTTAGCGGCGGGGCCGCCGCCGCCGCCGAGAGCGATAGCGGGGCGGGCGGACGGGCGGTCGTGGCTCTGGGCGTCGGAGTGGCCCGGCCGACCGGGTCCGGTCGGCCGGGCGATAAAGGGAGAGCGCGCGCTCACGCCCATCGACCCGCGACTTACCGCGTGCAGCGCGTGTCCGTACGGCGAGCGCGCCGATCCGCCGAGCGCGGGGCGTAGCGCTGCGGCGGCTTGCTCGTGAGGAGAGAAACGCGACGACGGAGGCGAAGACGAGGCGAGACTCGCTCGCTAGCATACGGCGAAGCGGCGCCAGCTCGCCGTGCGCATGCGCGCGTCAACAACCGCCCGCGGCGGTGGCTATTGATTCGCTCGCCGGCGAAATCGGGTGGGGGGAGCCCGCGCGCTGCCGGCTGGCTGGCGGGCTGCCGCTTGAGCGGGGGTCCAGTGAAATTGGGGAAGGCCGCTCGAGCGAGATGCCGTAAGTGCTAATTACAGCTGAAAGTTGGGCGTTACGCAGTCGGAATGTTCGCTATTCTCACTCGACGCGCCGCCGTGGTGGGCCGCGATCCCGGCGCGTGCGCAGGCTCCGGACGCCTGCGGAAAATGCGGGCAGGAAATACCGCGGCGGTTTGAGGCACTAGCCGTGGACAGCTGCGAGCGTCAGTTCCCTTTTCCTTCACGTTTCGCATCAAGCCACTTTCGCCTCTTGCCAGCGAAACGCTGGCTGGTAGTGTTCGGATCGCGATTTTGGCTGCCGGGATTAGCGGTTACTGAACTGCAGTGAGTAAGAATAATGAAAATAGACAATGCGTTGCTACTTTGATGCTTGGTCTGTCGTCAGCCTTCTTTTCAGTTGTAAAGACGTGGCGCTCGAGCTGCGGAACGCACAACCGGACTCGCGCGCCTGTTCCTAAGGTTCCCAATGGGCGTTCTGGACGGCAGTCGGTCGGGCTCTGCCGGAGCAGTGGAAGAGCCACTCGCACTGCCGCTGGTTCTGCGACTCGCTGTAGCCACGCTTCGACGCGCTAGCCCAACAAGTTTTTATTTTCGCGCAGCTGCGAGCAGCACTCGCTGCGGGAGCTGCGCTTGCGACAAAAACTTTTCAGCTCCGGAGCCGCCAAGCGGATTCGTGAAAATTGCTTCTCGGTGGGTCGGATTTACTCATGACCTCTGACCCAGCTAGCGTATAAGCGGAGCATCGAGAGGGAGCTATCTTATTACAACCTTTTTTAACCTCGGGGTTACCGCCGCTCGGCTTGGCTACTGACCTTTGACTGAAAGCTGATTATGAAATACAGTCAGGCTCCGACTTACCACATTAATAGGGACCGGAAAACCTGTCGTAGCTCGAAAGATTTTTTCAAGTCAAGAATGGTAAGTGATACGTTCTACTACGATACGTTCTGATCAAGACATAGAGAGGTAAACGAAATGAATTTTTGTTCCAAATAGATAACAAATAAGGTATAAATAAGAACAAGTAAGGGAGATTATATTTAGTAGGAAACTGTAAAAACGTGCAACACAACATGCGATAATGCACGAGATCACTCTGGACACGTCTTTCCTCTAGCAAGTCACGCAAGCCAGAGTGTGAGCGTGTGAGCGAGAGAGAGAGAGAGAGAGAGAGAGAGAGAGAGAGAGAGAGAGAGAGAGAGAGAGAGAGAGAGAGAGAGAGAAAGAGAGAAAAGAGAGCACGTTCATCGACAAAGGCAGAACCAAGATTCGCTTTAGGTGAATTGAATTCGTCCGACACAAAGGGCATGCCACTCACCTCTTACCCACAGTTCCCTTCATTCAATTATTCTGACATACCGATCTGAAATAACTGTGCTGAGCATCAAGCTACTTGGCTGCTTCGACACACTGCAGCCCTTTTCTATAATATGGAAATGACACGTGGTTCAGCTTTCAGATGGCATACTTCAACTTCCCTAGAAATTGAGTGTGTGTGAGAGAGAGAGCCTTCAAACCCGCAATGCAAATCTGTCTGACACCGTTTCTTCCCGACCGTTTGCGGCGTTGGCCAATCTACTTAACGCGCGCGGATTTTTTAAAGACTTCTTCATAAATTTTTATTTTCTGCATGACCATGGTCGAGTTTATATCTAGAATTTTCAAAACTGTCGTAAGTCGGGAGCTGGCTGTAGTTCTTGATAAGCCGGCTAATGAGCTGCAAGATATGCAATTAAGTAACACCATGGATACTATCTCTACGTAGATCAAATTTATTTATGAGTTCCAACCTGGCTAGCATATAACGAGAAAACCTAACCTTAGCTGTCTCTCTCTCTCTCTCTCTTTCAGTGAAGGTCTGCCGGTCATTTCGCTGAGCTTACGGTGCCATAAGCCTGCACGAGTTTGCCTGAGCTGCGTTTTATACCATATGGAACATTTTTGTTTTGTGCATTTTATAGAGCTATGCTCTTGATAATGTTGCTTGTGGAATTTTTCACATAGTCATTACCACTCGGTAAGGTGTTTGGCCTTCACGACTCAGGTCATGGGTTCGAGGCCTTCAGCAGGCAATTCTTTATTGTCCACTGCGAGCGGGAGTAGTCATGGGCGACGAGTCTCTTCTGACGCAATATAAACGAGGCTGTTGATTCCGCCGACCATTACTCTTTTACGGTATGGGGTTAGGTTCGTATACGTTGTTGTGCCTCTAACTATGGATGCCACGCCACATCTGCCTGAATCCATCCGATTGCTTCTCTCTCTCTCTCTCTCTCTCTTTTCTTTCTCTGTCTCTCGCTGTCTCACTATTCTCTCTCTCTCTGTCTCTGTCTCACTCTTCTCTGTCGCTGCCGCTGTCTGTCTGTCTCTCTCTCTCTGTGTCTGTCACACACACACTCGCTCTCGCTCTCTCTATATGCATGTCTCTCTGTCTCTGCCCCTGTCTCTGTCTCATTATCTGTCTGTCTGCCTGTCAGTCTGTCTCGGTCCCCCATTTCTCTCCTCTCTCTCTCTCTCTCTCTCTCTCTCTCTCTCTCTCTCTCTCTAGGCTTGATAAGTTATGCCCCTGCCCGTTAACTTATTGTTTTGGTTCATGCGTGCTTATATCGCTTGCTTGTGTAGGATTCAGTGCGTATTGGCTACCATGATCCCTACTAAGCTCTGATGTCTCGTCACACGCTGCTTCTGCTTATCCACCTAAGCACAGCATCCTGCAACTGCCTTCAACTCTCGCTATTAACTCTCATATAGTGAGTCGCGAAACCCTCAGATATAGACTGATTTTTATCCAGGCACTTTAGAAAAAGTTATTATTATTATAACTAGACAAGTCGGCCGGTTAGTTGCCTGGCACAGCCCTTTGGGTTGGCCCAAGGTCTGGGATCCCTTTCTTCCATGTCTCCTCCTCCTCTCCTTCATTTGCTTCCTCCGTCATTTGCTTTCCATCCCCCCTCTCTCTCTCTCTCTCTCTCTCTCTCTCTCTCTCTCTCTCTCGCTCGCTCTAAAATTCGGGCTTATTTAGATAAGGATACACGTCCAAGATGGTCCATGCATTTGTGACATCCCGTCTTGACTTCTATAACTCACTGCTTGCTTGCCAACCAGCCTGTGCTATCGAGCGCTTACAGCTGGTGCAAAACTCTGCAGCTAGGCTTGTTTGTCGTGAGCGTCGCAGTTGCCACATCACACCACTTCTCGCCGACCTTCACTGGCTACCAGTGGAGCAACGGATTGACTTCAAGGTCTTGTCGCTCACTTTTAGGTCATTTCATTCTTTGGCTCCAGCCTATCTCTCGGATCTACTCCACCACCAGACCAAGCATCGTACCAATCGCTTTTCGGAATCCAACAGTATACCAATACCTGGTACAAACCTCAAATCCTTTGGAGACCGTGCATTTAGTTCATATGCTCCCAAAGGCTGGAACTCCCTCCGGACTTGCGTCACAGCATCCCCTGACTTGACCACATTTAAAAAGAACTTTAAAATACACCTATTTAAAGAAGTATCTTCTTCGCCTGCCCCCCCCCGCACTGGTGAAGTGCTGCTACAACACGGCACAATCCGATGAGTTATGGAAGAGCTCGGTTCTCAGACTAAGCATGCCATAACCTACGTAAGCTCTGTAACCTCTCTAACAGCACTGCAAGCCTCAACCAGAGGGTTTACAGCGGACATTAAACGAGCTAGGACCATTAAGTGCAAGCTTGACTAAGGATACAAAAGATTAGAAGTGACTGTCCAGCAATTAGCTCAAGACGGCAATTACAGGTCATGTCGATCCAGTCTGGCTTATGCGAAGTCTAGCTTGCATGAAAATGCAATGGAATCACAGATGCACCAACCAAACATTTTGGCGATGACCATCAACCATCTCCTTACTCACTCTCATGTGGGAACCTTGACTGGTGATCGTACGGGTGATAATCTGGCAAATCACTGTTCATGCTGCCACTAACCACATTTGCATGCTGACCCTGTGCATGTAACCCCTAACCATGTTATTCATTTTGTTTGTTTTTCAAGCATGATTTTACTTACTATTCTATTGCGTATCACTTTGCAGCAAATGTAAAGCGTCTAGAAAGAGATTAAGTTCTCTGAGGGCGCTTTATTAAGTGCAATATTATTATTATTATTATTATAAATCGTGTTTCTACTGTATCTGTCAGCTTGACAGATACAGTCAACTCAGCTTATAAGAAGAATATGCTCGGGCCGGAAAATAGGCATTCTCTCATTTGGAATATTCCCATGTTCGGAGTGAGACTAATATTGCTTAAAACTTAACAGAATTTCTCCTGGCACGCATAACTACTATTCGTATAAGCGGAGTATTCCTATATCTAATATTCATACATGCGCAATTGACTGTTTAACAATACGAGAGTCCGTCGCCAAGGTATCAAGGTCCCTACTGAGATCATCATCCTCATTTATCAAGTTTATCTTAACTTCCACCTCCAAACCTACACTGGTGACCTCATCTTGAAGTTCACCGCACAGTCTAAGAGACTACCAGCCTGTAGAGGGAGGCCAAATGTTTTCTTTTTCTGAGATGTACAGATTTGCTGCTGCCCTGCGTAACTGACATAATAAGTATGCCCTAGGCCTTGTGATTCATCCCTGCAGCCTTCCTTCAAAAAAGGATGTTGTTAGGATAACTCGTCACGAAGCTAACGCTAGACCATAAGAACTTAAGCAACTTCTGCGTAGTCTCCCTACTGCCATTTCTATAAAAAAATACAACTGGTACGAGTAATGGCAGACCAGCTTAACTCTCAAATCAAAGCTCCAAGCCCAGCAATAAAGTTCCACTGATGTTCCAGAGTCAATCACTCCATAGAGTCAGGAATACTGAGAATGGATCCCGATGGAAAATCTGACAGAAAGGCAGAGGCTCTCCAATAGTTCTGCAGGATTTCTCGGCAGCGCTTGAAAAGTTTGATCACCAAATCCATTTTGAGCGGCTCCCATCTCGCCTGGGCATCAGCGGCACTGCACGGCAATGGTTCAGGTCCGGCCTCAGACGGAGACTTCGCAGCATTGATGTCAAAGGGGAAAATAATAATCCGAGGATCCTTGAAAGTTTGGGCACCCCAAGGATCTGTGCTTTGGTCCAGTACTATTCACAATTTATACTCTCTCTCTCTCTCTCTCTCTCTCTCTCTCTCTCTCTCTCTCTCTCTCTCTCTCTCTCTCTCTCTCTCTCTCTCTCCTCTCCCTCCCTCCCCCTCCCTCCCTCTCCCTCCCTCCCTCCCTCCCTCCCTCCCTCCCTCCCTCCCTCTCTCTCTCTCTCTCTCTCTCTCTCTCTCTCAGTGACGCAATCTCAAGCACAATCCAACCTTTCACCTTTATAGAAATGATACGCAGCAGTGTATATGCTTTGATCCTTTTCAGCCTCCTCCAGCATGTCAAACTCTCTTTTGCTTTTTTATGTGCATGTATTGCTGACATCCGCACGTAGATGGCAGAAAACCTCAAATTGAATGATTATGAAACCAACTTACTAGTTTTGGGCTAACTAAGTGTGACTTTTAAATTGAAAAAGTTAATGCTCAAAATCGGCTGTGCCAGCTTATCTCTGTATCATCTTGACGAAATCCAGGTGTCCCGTTCCAAAGAGACCTTTCACTGGACAATCACATCAGCTCCACAGTAAAGTCTGCCTACTTTCAGCTACGTAGCGTCGCCACAGAATTCGGGACTGATTAGATAAGACAGTAATACTAGACTCCAGTTGATCCATGCAGCATTTGTGACATCCCATCTCGACTTCTTCACTTCACTGCTTGCACGTCTACTGGCCTATGCAATCAGGCGCATGCAGTTGGTGGATGGCAAAACTTGGCCGCCAGGCTTGTCAGTCGTGAGCATCGCAGTTGCCGCATCACACCGCTTTAAGCCTGCTTGCGCTAAGCAGCGTGTCGACTTCAAAGTTTTGCCATTCACATTTGGGTCTCTTCATCCTATCGCTCCAGCCTACCTATAAGAACTACTCCCCAGTCATGCCAGATATCGTACTTCACCCGCACTTCTGACTCAAGTCGTTTAGCCGTGTCTCTAACCGCATCTTGTGGAGACCTTCAATCGGTTCGCGTGCTGGCAAGGCCTGGAATCCGCTCCCTACTGAATTCACTGCAAGTCCTCACTGGAGTACAGTTACAAAAAAGCTAAAAACCCGCATGCTGCTCCAGCTGCCAGCGCTAGCTCATTCCGTCGGAGCTATTCTTCGTTGTGCTTGTGCATGCTCGCGCTTAGTATGTTATCACCAACCAATCAGCACGCCTCCTTTCCAACATCAGCAACGTGCCTGGAGCGAGATTTAGTTCTCTTAGGGCGCCAAACAAATGTCTAATTATTAATATTATTGTTGTTATTGATCAATTGGCCCTTGAGCTACTGACGTCGAAACCGGATTACTACAACTCAGCGTTCGATGATAGGAATAGCGCTGCTCCGGCGGCCGTCGTGTTTACCAAAATGGTGGCCCTCACCCGCAGGACTAGCACCTCTGAGACGTAGAACTACGGCGATTCCCAGAGATCTGCACCGGCCGCCAGGCGAGCAGCGCGGGTGGCCGCACCGCAGACGAACTACCGTCAACGGTATTGAACGTCCGAAAAAAAGAAGTCATGCTTCGGCATGTCTATCGCCGCCCTCGCCTTCCATCGGACATCCGGCCGATCGCCCGCAGACACGTCTCGTCTATAAGATGTGGCATCGAATAGCATCGCGGGCCTTCAGAGAACGTGCCGTGCACCCGCCCGCCGCGCGCCCGCAGGTGCGCCGCGCGTTCTCTTTTCACTCGAACGAGCGTCATGTTCGGGTCAAAGGCATTCCCGTTCAACTCGCGGCGCGGCGCCGTCGGTATACCTTCGCGCGCCGACCGCCTTCCGGAAGCTGCCGAACGCACACGCCAGTCCCGACGTATTTTTCACGAACCCGAGGCGCTGAGTGGAGCGCTCCGGTTAGTCGCCTCTTTCTGTAGGCCGAAAGTCGCCACCCCGCACAACGTTCCGGCCGACGCGCCGCACGCTGGACTCGTTCGCGAAGGACCTACTAGGTTCGGTATTGTCCGTCGTCAATCGCGCAGAGTGCGACCGCCAGAAAAAAACACATCCGCCGCGCTAGACCCAACGAATGCAAGACAAAAGGTCGCCGAGCACGAATCGGCTAGCGCGTGCTGCGAGCGCAGCTGCGCAGGGGTGAATCGGAAGCGGCCGGCGTGAAGCTCTCGCAGAGAGCGCCGCCGCGTGAACGAGAAGCAGCGCGGGAGCAGAGCTCAGCATTCACTTAGCGTTCGAACAGCGAACGGCTCCGCGTCTCTGCGCAAGATGCTGCGACTCGCGTCCGACGCACAAGTCGAGCCGCGGGACGCGCGCGCGCGCGGAGACGCGGGCCGCCGCCCAATTGGATCTGGTTTATTTCTGCAGCGGCGAGAGTTTGTTAGCGGTTCCTGAATTATGCATATTAGGAAAGCGGGTGAATCGCGCGATATTAGGTTTCGATGTCGTATGTAAGCTCTGCTAATTTATTAATCAGTTCAGTCGAGGGCAGACATTAGCCGAGAGTCCTCGCTCCGGTGCGCGCGCGAGAAGACTTTTCAGACGGTCAGCAGCAGAAATTGAATAGAACCAGATAGTGTGGCGTGCCGGCATTTCGCCGCGCCTCGGGCTTGCATCACTCTCTCTCCCAGACTCAGACAGCATTCTGCGCTGCCACATGCTCGCGCCGTCTTCTGCGCGCCCGTCGGCTTGTGCACGCGATTCTTCAGCCGCGGTTCGATGGGGTCGCTACTTCCGCCGCCGCCACCGTCGTCGTCGGTGGCGCGGCAGTTGGAATTTTAGCCCCTCGAAAGTCGTTGCGTACTGGCCGGCTAGCGCCCGTCGCGGCGCCGAATTAAGAGACGGCGCTGCAGCTCGGCGCCTCGCTCGCGAGCTGTAGCCCAGGCACTCGTCGGCCGCCGCGCACGCGCGCCGTCGCGCGCGGCATTGCACGCTCCCCAACTCGGCGACGGAACGAGCAGCAGACGAGCGCTCCCGCCGCCGCCGCATCTCGTCTCGCAACGCCTCTCGCGAGCCTCGTTGCAGTAGCCGGATGTAGCTGTTGCGACTGCGCGGGTGAGGGGCTACGGAGAAGGAGCGGCGATCTTTGATCTTTCGCGCGCAGGATGACGATGAAGATCGATCGCCGAGTCCTCGCTGAGCGCCTCTCATCTCGCCTGGGCATCTGCGGCACTGCGTTGCAATGGCTCAGGTCATATCTCAGTGGAAGACTTCGCCGCATTGATGTCAACCGGCAGCAACCGTCCGAGTATCCTTCAAACGGGCCAATTTACAGAATGTTGGTCAAGTTTGAAGAAATAGGCGTCCTGACGTTGCTCGATTAGACGACACATTTGTAAGTGTGTAAAGCGATTCGTTTTCCACCGCAGTTTGCCCGCACTGGCTTCTAAAATGCGAGTCAACCATTTATTAAAGCTCTGGAAAAAATCCAGGCACGGGGCTCTGGTGGTGCTGCCGCGATGCGATGATGTCACGTGCTAATTCCTTAGGTTTGCGCCTTTCGCGATGCGTTCTTGCTCGCTATTAGCGCGGCGGCGGTGGCGCGGGATTCAGCTAGGCGTTGAGGGAAAGTGCGTACTCATCGGAAACGCATCACCCAGAGGCAACAAACTAAGATAAAAACTACTCGATTGATTACCGGTCAAATATGTGCCAATATTCCATAAATGTGTCATTACCCGCAGGCTTACTAAAAATTACATCACCTGCGTATTGTTTATGTTTATGTTACTCAACTTATGTTAAACGAGGGGAGGAGAATGATGGGAGAACTGCTTTAACGTCCTTAAGAACTTCCGGCTCGTTCGTAGTTTTGGAGAATATGAGAATCACCTTCATCATTTAACAGAGGACAAGTTTGAAGAGAGCTTGCTTAGCTAAATTTAGCTCTCTCGCCACGATCAGCAGGAATGCAACTGCATCTAAATATTTATTTAACCACCTGTTTTTCGCGTTAATTGCATTGCGGCAGAATTTAAGAGAACGCAGTTCTTTAAAATGATGAATCACTATATCGTCGTTTGCAGATATCCTCAAAAACTGTAGGCATTCGTTATAGAATATTAGCTTATTTAACAGCCTCATTTGTCTAGCGGCAGCAGAGTCTTAACGGCTATCGCTACCGCTTGCAGTTGGCAATTAGTGGTCACCCTGGGGTACGGACATTCCCCCTGGACGTTCCCCCCCCCCCGAACATTTCCCCCCCCCCGAACATTCCCCCCCCCCGGTACGAAAAAGTGCCTGGTGGCGTCGACGGGACCGAACTCCCGCGGGACCGAACTGTATAGCTCGCCGACTGCTGCCGCCGCCGCAGCCGCCGAAACGGCCGCTGCCACTCGGTTCATTAGAAACCATCCTTCCAATTCATTCATCCTTCTAATTATACTGAGTTAATTCTATTTTAGTAGAGCGTGAACTTCATGTGATCGCGTATATATATATATATATATATATATATATATATATATATATATATATATATATATATATATGTGTGAACTTCATTTGATCACATATATATATATATATATATATATATGGTCATTGTCGTTTAGGCCGCTATAGAAATGAGGCTTTTAAATCAGCTACTATTTTTTATTACCGATCGCATAACTGAGTGCTTGAAAGCTAAATTTGTGGGCCACGATGCTAATATTTTGGGATTCAAAAGGGAAACCGCCCAAAAGAAAACGCGTGAATTATGGAGCAGAGAGCTCAAACGGAATTGAGAGAAAAATTCCACGACGACAGCGTCTTACCGATGCCACGCAAATTCACAATCGACGATCTTACTAAGCAGCATCTGGCAGTATTTGGTAGACCGACTCTGGGTGAGAGTGCGGTTATCCTGGAGGCAAAGGTTACTCGATGTCTGAGGCACAAGCTAGTGATGGATGTCTTAATTAAAAGTCCCTGCTAGCGAGCAATCTTCGGATAGTAAAGCTGAAACTACAACGGAGCTGCAACTTCAATGGGCTAGCAACGATCACCGGAGTACAACTCTGACTATCTAGACGATTTCGAGGGCGATAAGATGGCCAATGGAACACAGGTTGAAGGCCGCGGTTTAAGCTCCGCAATGGAGAACTCGGGAAATCCGCCTGCAATCTGGCACGGGAAGACGTACTTTTATGATTCTACACTAGACACAGAACTGGTTGCTGGTGATATGCAGGTTTCTGACACCTTTGCCTGAAGATGAGATGAACAAAGCGGTCATTCGTCCTACTTATGCCTATTACAGTCGCTGTGGGGCCTGCTGCCTGCGGTAACTTACGTCGCGAATGATACAGTACACACTCTCAAGGTGATGGACTGCTGCTCTGATGCTAGACAAGCAACTGTGCTTATCTACGATCGTGTTTCTGATGATGCTACATGAAAATGCGAGTCAAAATGGATAGTTGACAGCCTTCGTCGCCAGGTAACCAATGACGAGCCGTGCTATGTTCAGTACGGTGACAATGCTCAATGTAATATGGCTATTCGTTGCGATTATGCAGAAAATTGCCAGCTGATGTCATGCTGTCTGCATTTCGGAGACTCGTCATTGCGTTTTAGCTGACTTGGGGAAACTAATTCCTTTGCGTGCCATAATGCTTATACGGCTTCTTCCGCGATTATAGTGATTGAAACTTGAAGCTGCAGTGCGCAATGCCATAATTTTATCGCCACTCAACCTGCAAGCCAACCGGCGTCATACGGCTGCGATCATGCGACGGCTGCTGAAGCGACTTGTCGCGTAAAGGCTAATGGATCGGAATTAATCCTCTTCCGATTCGCACAAAAACTTTCGTGTCATTTTAGTGATAGGTATAAAGTTATCTTAGGGTGCTGCACGAATGAATGCTATATATTTTACTTTAGTTTAAGAAGACACAGGGAAACATCTACAAGCCTAAGTGGTTAGATTATGAGTTCTTGAGAATATTAGAGGTTCTTGAAGAGTAACTTGGGAGCTGGACATGTCATGACATATGTTATAGAGTCTACACTGCTCTCCGGCAGTGGTAGCGGCCCCCGCCTTCTGCTTCCGCTCAGAGGCCGCGAAGCGCGGCACAGCACTCGAAACCTCCTGGCGACGTCGCCTCGACGAAGCTTTTGTAGCAAATGCAAAGTGCCCAGAAAGAGTTCTCTAAGGGCGCCATATCAATTGTATTATTATTATTTTTTTAGTACAGCAGGTCCTGGATGCGGTTCGTCACGTGGTTGCAGTGCATGGTGGCCTTCAGCAGACTCTTCCGGGCTTTGAAGAATTAGATTAGAATTAGTTGTAGAATTGGACTCCCTGTACACGCCTGGCGGAAGCTGCAAGGCTGTTTCCGCCAGGCGCGTACACGAACCGATCGTCGTGGTGCAACGCTATCGGGTAAGGGAGCGCATCTCGCTCGGGCCTAGCCGCGCTCGCTAGCAGCGCTCGTCAGTGCTACGTCGCGACCTCGACCTCGCCGACCTCTTCCGGCTCCAGAAAAGCACCGCACGGGACGAGCGCCACGTCGGCTGCTCGCTGGGTTGCCATCCTGGCGCCGCAGCTTGCGTACCGTCTATGTGGGCATACAAGCCCAACTCATGACGTGCTGTCATGACAAGCCCAACTCATGACGTAATGTCAGCTCTGCAGTTCGGCTCGGGGCGCTCCGTGCGCTTCGAGCCTGAGAATTACTGTACTTTGCACCGGGGTTCGTACTTCTCCTCCTTCGTCTCTCCTCTCTCCCTCTCATTTCTCTCTCTTACCTCTCTCTCTCTCTTCTCTCTCTCTCCCTCTCACCTCACAGTTTTATCCTGACAGACTTTAAAATGCAAGAGCAATTGAGCTAACGAGAGTCGGAACTAGAAGTCTAATGCATTTGCTTTTACGATGCGCCGATTCAGTAAATGTAGTGTCGTGGTAATAGCCACGAAAATTTATTTGTTTGACATGCAGTTTGAAATGCACGCGCACGAAGACAGTAGCAATGAATTCATTTATTGCACCGATCTCGACGACTCTGTACCCCACAAGAAGCCATACCAGACACCATGCATCGCAACGGAAGGAGATGAGATATATACAATCAGTCTTCTCCGTCATTATAGCGCGTATGGGTATGGAGGCAAGTGGCATTGCTATCGTCACAAAGCGAAAGCTGCAAAACCGCGGTTCCTCGTCTGGCAGCAGCAGGTAACGAGGGCAACTAGCCTATTATCTCGCGACTCGTTCTGCAAAGCACCGGCACCCGCTCGGCACCAGCATTAGTAGATCGCAGATTAGTACGAAGCTGCTGGACCCGCAGCAGCGAAGCAGCAGTTCGTCACATCGGTAGCATTGTACGGCAGTGTCTCTGCAATTTACGGCAGTCGAAGGCTCCACAGGCGGTAGCTTGTGGCGCACGAAGAACGACCACTCCGTTCATTTCGTCATCAAGCTACCAGACGCCTGAACGTTGTCAGCAGCCATTTCCAAGCGGCAGTGCCAGAAGTCATAGAATCGGTCTTCCAACGCCTGGAACTGCCAGCAGCCGCCGAATCTTGGAAATCGCGAGGCTCCAACGCTCTGCCCTCTAACCTTTGGAGACCGTGCCTTTAGTTTCAATGCTTTTAAAGTTTGGAACTCACTACCGGCGCACGTCGAAATGTTCCCCTGACACGACAACATTTCTAAAAAGAAGGTTTAAAACGCATTTTTTTATCGTACTTTAAGACTCAAATCGCGGGTTCGAGCCTGCTGCTGCAGGTAATTCTCTGTGGCTCGATGCAAGCGTAATAGCCGCCAGGACTCTTCTGCCGCTGGATACACGAGGCTGTTACATCAGCCTCGACCATGGCTTTATTTTTCCAAGTCCTTAACCCTTCCCCTCGTAGCTGAGGCGAGAAGCAAAGGACGAGTAAATCATTGCATTACGACGCCCAGTCAGTTCGGATAAGATTGCACTGCTCAATGTTATGTAATGTATCTCCGTCTGTAACTCCACAAAATCATAAAGACCATGTGGGTGTTACGCAGGAGAGTTTTGTATAGCGAACTCATAGCCTAAGTGGCTTTCGGTACGCATTCGGTAGCCAACAGACTTCGTCTCGCGAAACAAAGAGAAAGTGGGAAGCATAGCAGAGTTAGGAGAGCAGTTGAGGTAGTGAGTAGCATAGAAGTAGCAGCTCAGGACCGCTGAAAAAGATGTGCCATAGTCAGCAGTAGGAGAGTAGTTGTCGTTGCGTAAGAATTGTGGAAGCGAGTTCCACAGTCTAGGACCTGCAGAGCTAAAGCTTCTGTCACCAACGGTCTTTAAGCGGAGGAATGGGACAGCTAATTTATTGTCCACACAGGACCAGAGGGCGCGAACAGGCTGAATCTGATGCAGCAGTTCAGCTAGGTACGAAGGAGCCAAGCCGTGGCGGGTCTTGTGGGTCAGTTTAAGAATTTTGCTCTGTATCCTTTGCTCAACCGGCAACCATCCTAGCTCTTTCAGCAAAGGAGACACGTGCTCAAACCGCTGGGACTTGAAGACTAGCCTTGCAGCCATATAAAAAAATATATAATTCATTTGTATAACGCCCCAAGAGAACTTAATCTCTATTCAGGCGCTTCACATATGCCTCCAGGCTCGAGCCCACGACCTCAGCCAGACCATGGTCGAGGGCGAGCACTTTAACAGCTAGACCAAACCAGCTCGGCATATTCATTGTCCGCTGTAGTGCTCGCACTTCCGACGAACCTCGGCCGCTAAGATGACTTCCAGCTAAACTAAAGTCACGATCGGCTGTCGCTGGGCGAGAGCGTGCTGTGTGCGAGCTGCCAGCTGCGATCCGCTGTTCCGGCTCCAGCTTCGGGCTACTAGGGTCGGCTCTGCTATGGCGCTACTATGGCTACTATTGCTACTATGGCTACTCTACTATGGCGCTACTAGGGTCGGCTCTACTATGGCGCTACTATGGCTACTATTGCAACTATGGCTACTCTACTATGGCGCTACCAGGGTCGGCTCTACTATGGCTACTATGGCTACTCTACTATAGCGCTACTAGGGTCGGCTCCCTGCGTCGTCGTATCGTCGCTCAGCCACATTGGCATTGTAGACAGCAGGCTTGAGAAACCAGCGTATCGAGCTCTCGTCCATCGTAACGTGTGCTCTTTGCCCTAACGACGGCTAGCGCCTTTCGACCGTTGGCCGGAGAATAAAGTAGCTATTGGTTAGGCGCGGGTTTAGACCCTGGCAAAGACTTGAGTTCGTTCACCAGACGACGACAGACGTCGCTGCCTTTGATGAGTGCCGCCCGCGGTGGCGGCGGCAGAGGCCCGAACTTTTACCGCCTGCCCAGGTCAAGCAGTCGAATGACGGGCTCGGTCCCTCGAACCGATCGCCACCATCAGCTTCCGGAGCGAAGCTGGTTTTTCACGCTAGATATAGACAAAATATATAATATAATTCATTTGTATAGCGCCCCAAGAGAATTTAATCTCTATTCTGGCGCTTCACATGTGCCTCGGGGCTCGAGCCCACGACCTCAACCAGACCTTGGTCGGGGCGAGCACCTTAACCGCTGGACCAAACCAGCTCGGCGCTGGATGGCCTCGACGGCCGGATAGCCGCCGCCGAAGCCGATCGACCGTCTGCTTTCGCTCTCTCCGCTGCAGCTAGTGCACGGTTGCAGCTGCCGGCCGGTCGGCTGTCCAGTTAATACGAGTCCCACCGCTGTGCGGCTGACTCGGCCGCCAGCTGTGAACTTTCTCTTCCGATTTCTCTTTCGTTCACTGCGCCGCTCTTACGCTCGGGCTTCCGAGCCAAGCCTGCTGCTGCGGCGGCGGCGGCGGCGGCAGCAGCAGAGGCAGAGGCCTCTGCCGTCGGAGACGCAGCATGCGCCACGCGGTGGTCGTTCGGCGGCGGCCTCGGTGACCCCACGCCGCGGCCTTCGAGCTGGCGCAGACGGGCGGGCAAGGCCTGAGAATGTGCAGCGCTCCGAAACGAAGAGTGCTCGTGCCCAAACGACAGCCGGCGTGCCCGCTCACCCAAAGCCAGATCGAAGCGATGAATATTCATTCGAAACGAGAGACGCGGGCTGCTACGAGCGAGCCGACGGCGCTTTGGGCGCCTCATTTGTTTGTCCTCGGCTTCGCTGGTCGCCCTAGTCAGCGCTCGCAGCTCGTGCGATCTCTATGCACTACGAAGGGCTGAGCGTCGAGCCGCCGCCAGACGTCGCTGCTGCTGCGTCACGCCTCGCCTAGAAACCGCGAGTCGCTCTCGTCTCAGCCTTCGAGGTGGCTGGCTCTCTAGCTGAAACTGCTCATCTCGCGTTTGCCCTTCGACGATAGGAATGCGAGACGCTCGGCGACAGCCTCTCCCGATGTGGTTCGGCATACAGAACGCTGGCCCAGAACAACGCCAACGGTTTATTGTACAAGGCACAGAGCAGCAAGACGCACGACTGCCTTCGCCCCCTTCTCCCACTAGAGTCTCCTTCCACTCCTCCGGTTGACCCCGATGATTAATCGAGGGCCACAACTGTGCAGTGGCCGATCCTGATGGTGAATTCACCATCTGGCCACCAGCGGTTACCGGCCGGTGTCCATGCCACATCACAGGCTCATTAGAGGAGCCGGCATACACTCAAACTACACGCCCCCTTGACCTTAAGGTCACAAGTTTGCAGCACCTACACACGTAGCTGCAATGTACAGGGCAGCATGAACGAGCCTATCTAAGCAGCAATAAACGAGCTTATCTATGCAGCAATGGACGAGCCTATCTAAGCAGCAAAGCCTATCTATAAACGATGCAAACTAGACCCTACACATCCTCGACATAGCAGCTAGCATCAATAGCTGACCCCACAGGCTACCTGACGGCTGATCGCAAGAGGCGAGCTGGTGCACGGCCTTTTGCGACCAGCCGGCAACGTGAGCCACGGCCTTTTGCGACCAGCCGGCAACGTGAGCCATCGACCATCGTCGTCGAGCTGACGTCCACAGCCACTGTTTTTCGGACACCAACCACCGTCGTTCCATTCGCCTCTGCCGATTCTTCCACCTCGTCTCCGATATACGCAGCTGCTTCAACGTCCTGCGTACCCTCTCCAACCTGGGCAGTCTCTCCGGCCTGCACAATCTCTGCGGCCTGCACAGATTCTCCCTCCTGGACAGCCTCTCCGTCCTGTGCAGACTCTTCAGTCTGCACACACTCTCCGGCCTGTGCAGACTCTTCGGTCTGCACACACTCTCCTGCCTGTGCCGCGTCACAGCCCACCGGCTGGTCGCAGGCCAACGTCCCCTTCATGGCTTTCGCTGCATCGCCGGCCACTACCTCTCTGGCGGACGCCGCCGACTCTGCCGCGGACGCCGCCGCCGACTCTGTCGCGGGTGCCGCCGCCGCATTCCAACTGGACGTCGCCGACTCGGTCGCGGATGCCGCCAACTTTGCCGCGGACGCCGCCGCCTTGCGCGCGGACGCCGCCAACCATGTCGCGGACGCCGCCGACTCTGTCGCGGACGCCGCCGCCTTCCACGAGGACGCCGCCGCCTTCCACGCGGACGCCGCCGCCTTCCACGCGGACGCCGCCGCCTCTCCGTGCACCGTCTCACTCTCCGTCACCTCAGCCACACCGCTGACCGTTGCCTCGCACAATGCCGTTGCTTCATGGAACACCATCGCAGCCTGACCAACCGTCACCGCTTTGATAGCCGTTGCCTGCCGCCACGGGGTGGCAGCCTGACAAACCTCTGTCGCCTGGCACACAGTCGGTAGCCGCTGCTGCCGCTTCCGGTCGCTTCTGTCGGCCCTCTCAGTCCGACCAGCCTTTACCCGATCAGCGTGCAGCAATCGCGCTCTACCGGCCGGCGAGGTGAATGCCCTCACTAGGGCCTCACGAAGCTTGGCATAGTCATCCTGAACTTCCTGCGGGAGCCCCGAGGCAAACGTGAAGGCCCCGCCTTGCATCGCAAGGAGCAAAAACAAGTGGCACTCACTCTGTTCGTAGCCACTTTTCTCGATCTCCCTCTCGAAGTTCAGCAGCCAGCCAACGAAGTCTCCGAAGCCATTGAAGCCTAGGGACGCTGCACAAGACATCTCCCAGGGCGTCATCGGCTCCATCCCACGAAATAGCTTGTGGTTCGGCATACAGAACGCTGGCCCAGAACAACGCCAACGGTTTATTGTACAAGGCACGGAGCAGCAAGACGCACGACTGCCTTCGCCCCCTTCTCCCACCAGAGTCTCCTTCCACTCCTCCGGTTGACCCCGATGATTAATCGAGGGCCACAACTGTGCAGTGGCCGATCCTGATGGTGAATTCACCATCTGGCCACCAGCGGTTACCGGCCGGTGTCCATGCCACATCACAGGCTCATTAGAGGAGCCGGCATACACTCAAACTACACCCGAAAAGCAAACTCGCAAAGCGGGCGCAACGCGGAGGTCGCCTTGTTAGTGAATGCGACTGCCGTTAGTGGTCGACTGCCGTTCGAGGACAATTAGCGCCGCCCCGAGGCTTTAGCAGCACTTAGCGAACTCGATGGGTGGCGAAGCAAGCGTTTCGGAGACGACTTAATGCCGACGTAGAAATTTGGAGAGACAAAGATTACAGAAGCGGCAGAGCAAACTATTGCTACAGTATGAATGCTGCGTGCAGAGAAGAACAAGCCCTAGAGCGTATTAATGATCTCAATTGTAAATTCGAAGCGAGGCGAGTGAGCGGGAAAAGCAGCTTGCAGATTCTATTTCCGCTAGTTACACGCTCGAGTTCGAGAGAGCCGAGCGATCGAGGCCCGCCGATCGAGAACGCCCCTCGCGGCGTCGTTCTGATTTCGCCAATACGTCGGCGGCAGAGATCTGAGTCGCAGATTGTCGGGGCAATCTTCGTGCGCGTGAGCGAGCGTGCGAAGAGTGCCGAGGACTCGGGGTGACGGCAGATTAGAGCGAGCGGGGAGGGGGGAGCGGGGGCGGTCAGCCGCATAGCTCTCTCGATCCTCTGCTAACGGCTACGCCGCGTCTTTCAGCGTAACCGCGAAGCTATTCTCTCTGTCTCCGTCTGTCTCTCTGTCTGTCTCTACCACCGTCGCTCTCTCTCTGTCTCTCTCTCTGTGCCTCTGTCTGTCTGTTTCTATCTGTCTGTCTCTGTCTTTGTCTCTCTCTGTCTCTCTCTGTCTGTCTGTCTCTGTCTGTCTGTCTCTATCTGTCTGTCTCTATCTGTCTTTCTGTTTTTATCTGTCTGTCTCTCTGTCTTTGTCTCTCTCTGTCTCTCTGTCTGTCTGTCTGTCTCTATCTGTCTGTCTCTGTCTGTCTGTCTCTGTCTGTCTCTGTCTCTCTGTCTCTGTCTGTCTCTCTTTCTCTGTCTGTCTCTGTCTGTCTCTCTTATCGCGATCCGCGTCGGTGAGGGCGAGTTTCTGTGGGCGGGCGTCAATTAGCCCTCCCGTTCGTGGCTGTGCACGGCATTCACGAAGGCCTTAATTTGGTGCGCGGCGGCTGCTGCTGCTGCGTCAGCGATCGTCCAGCGACTGAGGCTCGGCGTCTCGCTCCTCAGACCGACCGGCATTATTCATGCAGGAAGTCACCTCGGCTGATTAATGTTCTCGGCGGTAGCCACTTTAATGAGCAATATTTCGTTGCTCTTCCAGGCCGCTCGCAATTACGGCACGGGCGCGAGTCGCTGGGTCAGGTAGCTGGCTGCGGCGGCGACGGTGCAGGACTGGCGAGGGGGCGAGCTAAATGTCGTAAGCTAGGAAGGGGGAGGAAGAGGGTCCCCCATGGCGAACGCCCTCGCGTCTTCGATCTGGGAAAGTTAGAAGCATAGCAGCAATTATAACAGAAGAAAGAAGAAAGTGCGCTCACCGAGGGAGAGAGAGAGAGGCAGAAACGGACGAGAGAGACAGAGACGGACGGACGGACGGTGGAGCACTGCAAGAGAAGGTGCGCATATCAGCATAGTTTGCTGCTCATCTTGGCTTTCCCATCAGGCTTTCTCACCAATGAGACGGAAATGGGGAATAACAGCTATAATAATAATAATAATAATAATACAGAATGTCGTAATAGAGCCAAATCTCTTTCTGTAAGGCGTTACATCCTCGTGACTTCAGGGCGGTAGGTTAAGCGAGGCCAGCAGGCTACGGTTCACGAGAGAACACTGTTGCTGCTACAACAGCCAGTTTTCTAAAGGCGACGTTCGTTTCTGGCGATAGTAGGTTTTCAAAAGCAGCGACGGCCTCACTCTAAAATCGACTACTCCTGTTATAGGTTAGAGCGACAAATATGTGACTGCTGCAGAGGGTGGCTCACGATACCCTTCACTTCTACCTTGCTCTCAATTGGTAAATAATCCGATGCGATATACCCGACGGCATGCCCAAACCTCCTACAACGTTAAAAAGGAATTCCGCCAAGGCGATGGGACTTTAAAAAATTGTGTCAGCCCAAATCAGCGGAGCGAGTTTCGTCCTTGGAGCCTCAGGTCGGCGAGATGACCTATGACCTCAGGCGGCCAGTCGGTTGTGGATACTAGGCTTTGGGAGCATTCGAGCTGAAGGTCTCTAAGGGATTTGAGGCCGATTAGAGGCACAGCCTCTGATGACGACTCGAGTTAGAATAGCAGGCGGTGCTATGCAAGGCCAGATTGGGAAATATTTCAGATTGGAAGGCCGGAGCAAGAGAGATGGGACAGAACTAAAGCTGACTGACGAAATCTTGAGGACGCAATACTGCTTGATGGGTAGCCGGTGCAGGTGAAATGATATGATATATATATATATATATATATATATAATATATATATATATATATAATATGATCATATGCTATGATCAAGACCCGTGGCCTTTTTGTGAGCATAGCCGTGTTCATTTGCCACAAAAGAAAACAAATCAGATAACAAAATTCATCACAAGTCTTGCTGCCTGGGGGAGGGGTGTGGGCAGATGACTGCCGAAATTTACTGCAGACGGTTGGACTATTTGGTAATAGGGATTTGAAAGATTGCCTCGACGGGACTGCTGACTAGTTGAAATTAGGCGAGCGACCGGCGACCATGACTACTCCGCCGCCCGTATCAATCAACCCGGTAATCAAGTCAGGGGCTAGTCGAGAATGACCTCGCGTATTAATACAAGTTTATTGAAAATGGAAAACGATTTTCATTTGTGTGGTTAAACAACGGACGTGCTATGGTAATTCGGCTGAAGTTTTCAGCTAATCATGTATTTGTATTGCTAGAAGGCCCAGGTGAAGTAACATCATCGACATATCTCGCGGGTGGTAGCCGAGGTGTAAGGTGTTCGCTCTTCAAGACACACAGGTCGCGGGTTCGAGTCCTGCCGAAAGCAGTCCTTTGCTGCTCTCTGCAAGCGTGAGCGATAGCCATTACAATTTTTCTTCTGCCACTACATATAAATGAGCCTGTTAAATCAGCTTACCTTTAAGATTACTCGAGCGTGCAATCGCATGCCCGTGGCTCGCTGTACCGTGAAAGGTCGGCGATTATGCGCCGCTCGTCCATCTATGGGCAGGCGATCGCAGACGAGAGCAATTGCCTGCACGTAGCTGTCGCGCCGCCGCGGAAACAGCAAGTCTCCGAAGTGGCCAGCCATCAATGCGGCTGCATTGACAACATTTGGCTCTCTGCTAGCGAGGTAAACCAGGTCCGTTAGGATGGGGGCTGTCTCGTTACAACCGTAAAACTTGCCGCAGCAGGCAACCCTAAGCCTAAGTGCCTTCCAACGAACGCCGCCGGACACTATCCTACTTTGGGCACCTGCAGCTGCGTTGAGGGTGAAGGTCAGCTACCGATCGAGCTCTCTAGCTCGCCACAGCCGCCCGTGCCTCCCGCTCAGATCTTCGTCGGTGGCAAGCTGGCCTTTCGGCGGTCGTCCGAGACAGACCTCGACAACGCTGAAAGGGGGCGCTTCGCGAGCACCAAACGGGCTCGTTCAGCATACGTGCGAGCTCTCCGCCGGCGCCGGAGCGTCTCGGGGGGGGGGGGAGGGGGACGCCGATCTCGTGGCGTAGGGCGACCGCGGGGGCAGACGCGTCTCGGGGGGGAGGGGGACGCCGATCTCGTGGCGTAGGGCGACCGCGGGGGCAGACGTCGCGTCGGAACTAGTCGTCCGATCGAGCCAGCCGAGCGTTCGCACGGTCCCCTGGTCGTGCCTGGCGGTTGTACCTGGCAACCGTGCCTGGCGGCCGTGCGTGCGTGGGCGGGCGGGCGGAGCCGCGTCAGCAAGGAATCGGCAGCTTGCCTCCGAACCCCAAAAGACTCGGGCGGGCGACTGACTGAGCGGGAAAGCTGACGACGCGCGGAACAGAAACGCCGCTGGCGAAGGAGAAACGCGTGCAGCCTATAGAGTCGGCCGCCTGGCCGTCGTCGAAGCATCCGAGCGGCCTTTAGCCAGGCTGTCTGCGAAGTCTTGCTGCAGGCAAAGTCTCGCGGACGATGAGCATTTCGACTTCTGCAAGGGCCGTAACTTCCGTTCGCCACCGCGAGGAGTGCAACAGACGGACGCGACTCTTGAGCTCTAGCGTGGTGGCTGCTGGTGCGTTGTCAAGCGAGAACTTTGCGAAGTCGAATTCAACCCGAAGAGCGCATCTGCCAAAGCGACGGTCGGTCGGATCGGATGTAGGCGTTCAGACCTGCTAATGGTAGTTAGTGCTTACTCCGAATTGCTGGTATTTGACCGGGTGAACAATTTTGGATCCCACGAATAACTAAGCTCCTCTGCGATCCATCCACTTTCGGTGCTGGATATGCACCGACAAAACTGAGGTAGCGATTCCATTATACTGAGAGCGCTGTTTTAGCAATCGTCTCTGCTAAAATGGTTCACGGAATACCGCTTACGCGTTTTCGAGCAACTGCACCGCCACGTTACGGTTCTGGGTTGGATTGCACTTGAGATCCACCTGAGCATTTCTAAGCATAATCAGGCTGAGCGAAGCTCAGTTAGCAAGTGCTCATTATATAGCATTGCGTTTCAGTGCATCCTCCAAATTCGATGGAATTGCACTGACGCGCTCTCCAGCCATTTCGCTGCAACGTGAGACGGCTGGAGACGATGCCGGAATCTTACCGGTCGAGGTCGCGTATCGCTGCCACGAGGAGTCGCTGGCCTTCCGCTGAAGCACCAGGGTGAGCAGCGGCCGTCCCGAAGCCTCGAGCAGGGGTGGTGCCGCGGAGGACTCGGCTTGCAGAGTGAGCTCGCTGTCCTCACAACCCCTGCTGCTGCCGCTGCTGCTGCTGCCGCCGCCTGGTGCAGCCGGTCATGGTGAAGTCGATGGCTTTGTAGTGGCAGACGATGGCTTCGTAGTGGCAGACGATGGCTTCGTAGTGGCTGACGATGGCTTCGTAGTGGCAGACGATGACTTCGTAGTGGCAGACGATGGCTTCGTAGTGGCAGACGATGGCTTCGTAGTGGCAGACGATGGCTTCGTAGTGGCAGACGATGGCTTCGTAGTGGCAGACGATGACTTCGGAGTGAAAATTTGATGGAATTCCACTGCAGCGTTCTCCAGCCGTTTCGCTGCAGCATTTTGCGCCTGCAGCGGGTCTCACCGCGATCCTCTTCCGCCAGTAAGATTGAACCGCTCAAAGCTCCGACAACGAGCGTGTATCAAACACTGCGGCTTTAGCCGTATCGCAGCCAAATTTCACACTGTCCTACAAGTGTGCTTACATGCAAGCGGAGCATTGTGAAGACGACGTGGCAAGGAGTGCGATTCTTCGGCCGCCAGGTTCGGCGTGTAGTGTTCACCATACGTTAGCGAGAAGACGTCTCGTCGTAGTGTGGATGCCGTGACGTCAGCTCGCCGTCGGAGGCTCGCAGAATGAGCACACCGCAGAATGGAGAGCTGCCTCGCTGTGCGAGCCTACGACGCGGGCGCCAGCCTCGCGGGATACAATGGCTGGCAGGAGACCACTCAGAAGCAACAGACTATCGATGAGCCGCAGCTTCCAAAAGATCGTAGGCGAGTCGGTGCTCCGAAAAGGCCAACCGTAAGAAGGTCGAGGACAGAGCGAGGATTCTCGCAATCCTGAATGAGCACTCGTTGCACTGCAAGGTGCCAGCCCGCCTCGCGAACTCCAGCTGAGAATTCGAGAGGAGCGCAGCGGGGCGTTGCTGGAGCTCGTTGCTCTAGTGGGAGCGCGCGTAGCAGAGGCTGACAGCCGCCGCGAGGCGGCTTTCTCTTTCACCCTTTCGCGCGACTCCACGACACCGAGGGAAAGGAAGAGAGAGAGAGAATGGCCGGAATGCATGCGCCCTTGGCTTCGGCGTCCAAAGAGGCGTGCGTGCCAGTTTCCGATAAGAAAGAACGAGATAACGCGGCAACGAGAACCTATTAGCATCAAAGTCAAGTCCCGATCATCAAAGTCAGAGGCAGAGGTCAAGAACAGTGCGCACGTAGGCAAGACGGTTTATAGGAGAACATGAGGTGTGCACGCTCCGGTGCTTCGCTCAGGGATAAGGAACTGGCGCTTCACGACTCAGTTCCTGGGTAAGAGTCCTGTAGTGAGCAGTTTTTGCTGATTGAGCTGCTTCCTTTGTGTGTCTGCTAATTAAAGCGATAAAGTCCGTCCGTCGCGCGGCAAGATGGCATCCTTCCGTCGCGCGGTAGGATGGCGCGGCGTTGTCATCGTACTCGTACTATGACCACTTCTACCATGACTCAGCGAAGTGAGTCCTTAGGAACTGCGCTACCGTGGCTTCAGAAGAGCCTTACTCCAATCACTATCATTTTTGCAGTAGGAAATATAGGACTGCCCACTGCAGGACTCGAACTCAGGACCTCCGTCGTGAAGAGAGAGTAGCTTACCCTAGGTCTGAGCAATCCCTCATCGACGACTGCAAGTGGGGGATAACAGCCACCGAGGATCTCCTTCGCTATTCAAATCGGGCTGTTAAATCAGCCGACCTTTCGTATCTACTTTACCTTTACGGGCGTCTCTCTATTTCTAGCTCTCTCAGCCAAGCCACAAGGATCCGCCGGAGGTAAAGTCGGGAAGGTTCTCCACAGGGCACCAAAGCCTTGGCAGAATTAGATGCGTAGTCGTCGATCGGTAGCGTTCGCGTCATGATGCGAAGGCGAATAAGCGGCGGCGATTCGCCGCAGCGAAGGACGGCCCTCTAAGAGAACGAGCCGCACGAGCGGACGAGAGACAGCGCGACTAATAAAGTGCTTGTGTATCTTGATAGCAAGCAATGAAAGAAATTCCTCGAGCCAAAGCAAGAAAGGCAGCTTTTGGCAAACTTTGCCGCCGATCGCCGCCAAAGGACGAGCCAGAAAATGACGCGCGTCACCTTTTCCCGCCGAGCTGGTTTGGTCCAGCGGTTAAGGTGCTCGCCCCGACTAAGTTCTGGCTGAGGTCGTGGGCTCGAGCCGCGAGAAATATATGAATCGCCCGAATAGAGATTAAGTTCTCCTAAGGCGCTATACAAATGAATTATATATATATATATATATATATATTTTCCTCGCCGCCGCCACCAGAGGGCGTGCAGCCAGGGAGCGAGCAGCCAGGCTGGCTCCGCCGCCAATCGATCGAGCGGCCGCGCGCGTGAACCAGGCCGCCTGAGAAGAGAGCTCGTGTGCTACGGCCGTTCCGGTTCGTTCCGGAGCGAATCTAGGGATTGAGAGCCACGGCGGCATAAGGCGCGTTCGGGTAATGGCATGCAGTCTGCGGATAGGTCTCTTGGGCAAACCCTCAAAGCCGGCGGCTTTTGGTGGTCACCACATCTAGGCTAGCGGCGGCCGCACGAGTTGAGTTCGCTGCGTAACTTCGTGCTTATCAGGCTACTCGGTCTTTTCACGTTCGCTGGATATGCTAGAGTATATGCAAACGCGTATGTACATATACAGCTGCATATCTATGTATGCTTATACGATATATATATATATATATTCATATATATATATACACATACGCATATATATTTTAAAATATTTAATGTGCGTATATACATCAGCCAGCGGTACCCTGACTGCCAGGGTCGCGGGCACTAACCACCTCCCGGTTCAGGAACGGGGATCAGTCGGTTTCCGAGCCAGTAATGGCGTCGGAGGCGCCAAGCCGCCGCAACGCCTTTACTACTTTAGTTCGACGCATTTAATGCCGAGGTCCACCGGGCAAGCTTCATTGTTTGGCCACCAGCTGCCTAGAGCCCCAACCACGAAGGACCAGCGGTCACGAAAGGCCGGGCAATGGCTACACACTGATCGGTCTTGTTCCGGGCCGCCAACCTCAGGGCATCCTCACTGCCGTTGAACGTGTACATATGCATATATGTGGGCATATTGTTACGAACGCACTCCATGCTGCTCCGGCACCGAGTCGTTTGCCAACAATACGGCGCTACTAACCGCGAAAATTCTTACCGACGACAGACAAATTTCTGTTGATCCGGCACCTCGACGAGCGTGCACGACGAGACGGGTGCAGAATATTGGGTGCAGAATACATAAATAAATAATAAACATTAATAAATAAAATAATAATAATAATAAATGGGTGCAGAATAGATGCATGCCGCCGAGTGTGTATCGTTAGCACAGGAGAGTATATTCCTGAGCCGCGGAGAGACAGGAGTGTTCAGTGTCAGTTCAAGAGTACGTATGTATCACTTAGAAGTCAAAAGCACAGCTGATTGATTTTATGTTGAATTTGGCTCGTACACCGTCTAAGCATGGATTGTGACATATCCGTTTCCCAACCGCTAGAATTAAGCCAATTATAATAACCTCAACAACTGAGATAATCTAGCATACGCTTTGGCATGCATAAGTTCGAAAATGCATGTAAAACAGACACACACACACACACACACACACACACACACACACACATATATATATATATATATGTGTGTAATATATATGTACTGTAACAGTATATATACAGTATGTAATGTGCATAAAAAACGACGTACAATTTTTCTTTCTTTTACCGAACATGAGGTCTGATCATTCCTATGGTTGACTGAGTTTAAAGCGGTCAAAAACAATCTCGGTTCCGCTACCACAAAGGACTACCATTTCGGGGCCTCTCGAGAAAGAGCCGCTCATGCCCATGCTATTCTACTCGTGCACCGCTTGCTTAAGCACATACCGTCTCACAGCCAAGTCTGCCTCGCACCGGCGAATGATAAACAATGCGCGTTTTTATTTATTTAACTGAACCCTTTGAACCACATAGAGCTACACTGTGCGAAGAGTCAAGCCTGTAGTAGGGCGCATGCAACACGTGCAGACGGACGGCTGTGCACGCAAACTAAAAACTCTAATTCAGTGCGGAGACGCATACGTTCGCTTAATAGCAAGCACTTGGTTCAGCGCCCCCCCCCCCCGGGCGATGAGATCGTTGCTTACACGGATCGTGCCGACCGTAGCCGCGGTCACCTACGAAAGGTCTGCGCCGGACTCTTACATCATGGCTCAGGAATTCAAAAAGCGAGCTGCAGCTCCAACAACGTGTCAAGCACGGACGGGAGGAGAGCCAGAAAGCAAGCTGCCAGTATGGGCCTTCTCGTGCTGTCGAGTCGCGTACTTTTAAGACGCAGCAGCCAATGATTTGAATTTATTTTAAGGAGCGTGTCGGGTGAACGAGGTCCTTTCGAGGTCAATTCAAGGAAACCACGACCCGCGGGCTCATTCCCCACGTCGATGAATCCACGAATGACAGCGATGCTGGTTTTACTGTTCCGTCCGCGTTGCCGAGCACCGGTTTCGTGCTGCGCGAGGAGACGAACATTATTGGCGGTCGATTTCGCGATGAGCGTCGCTTAGACAGCTTGAGAGTGCACTACATTGAACTCGTCAGCAGCGTAATAACCATTGAGTACTCATGGCTTTGTGAAACCGAAAACCAAGACACGGATGCCTCCAGCCCCAAGGCGGGCGGGCAGACTTCACCTCTCTCTCTGTACTGCAAAGCGTCAGAGCACCCGCACTCGCGGCGAAGCTCCGAGCCCTTCCCAGCGGAGCTTGAAATGTAGATTCAGATTACATTACGTAGGCGACCGACGACTGGCCACGCAAGCCAACGGCAGCTACAATGGCTGTGCGGCAGGTGACGGGCTACATGCAGCAGGTGCTCGCCTCTGAGAGCGTGTCGCTGCGACTCAGGAGATTAGTGGTGAGCCGTTATGACACATTTGGTAGGTAAGGTGGTTGTCTTTCATCCTAGCTGCTAAAACAGCCTCTTTTTGTATAGCGACAGAAGAGCCTTTACGGCTATCACCACCGCTTGCAGTGGCGATAAAGGATCGCCTACCACAGGAATCGAACCCACGACCTCGGGATCGAGGTCATGAAAGCAACCACCTTACCTAGTGTCGAGCTGGTTTGGTCCAGCGGTTAAGGTGCTCGCCCCGACCATGGTCTGACTGAGGTCGTGGGCTTGAGCCCCGAGGCATATGTGAAGCGCCTGAATAAAGATTAAGTTCTCTTGGGGCGCTATATAAATGAATTATATATATTTTTTTTAGTGTGCCATCACGGCTCACCTCATGACCTCGGTCCCGAGGTCGAGGGTTCGAATACTCCGGTGGGCGATCCTTTATTGCCACGGCAAGCAAGGGGGATGATAGCCGTAAAGGCTCTTTTGTCACTATACAAACGAGGCTGTTGAATTAGCTAGCATTTTAATTTTTTAAAGTTTTACGTCGAAGAAAGCTTTGCCCGAAAGCTGCGTTTCACTATCAGGTTGCTGTCCGGCCTCACAGGTCTAGTCTTTCGGTATGTAATCATCTCGCCATCCATGTTTGCTATTTATTCTATTGGCGGACGTTGGAAAACTTCTTGTTCTGTTATTGCGCAAGCACTTTATTTTATACGGTTATACAACTAAATAATTTACCTATGTTATCGAACATGGAGACAGTAAAGTTCCTACAAAGAGATTTGGCTCTCTTGGGGTGCGATTTAAATCTTTTATTATTATTATTATATCTCAAAGCTTGTGTTAATATGATCATTCCTTTTACTGCGCTTCCGATAAGTACAATTTAAATATGGTCTTTCCCAGTAACCAACATGCAACCAACAGGAAACCGAGGCAACCCGGATGGCCATAAAAGCTGTGACGAAGTAGCATGGCTACGTTAAGTAATAGGCTGTAGAAAAAAACACGAATACAGTAAAAACTCACCACCGTATTTAAGGATAACACCTCTTTATAAGTATTGAGCAATGACAAGCTACAGGAAGCTATTCCCTGGCGACTGTAGCTGCAGGCAATCCTAACGTAGGTACAGCTGTGACTGCTCGGGGTTCACCGATACGTTTGCGGCGGAACGTACCTCTGTCATATGGGGCTAGCTTTCAAGGACCACTTTCGACTGATCGTGGGAAGCGAATGTACAGGGGAGAAAAAAATCTTTGCTGCTAACCGAGATGATATCCATTGCCCGAGGTATGAGACTCACTTTTTCTGAATCGGTCCCAGTTCAATGAAAAAAAGCCTCAGCTCAGGCAAAGGCTAAAGGTTGTACGTACGTGAGTTTCTAGGGCTCCCTGGCGGCAGTCAGGTAAAAATAAAGCAGTCATTCAGCTGTCCGAGAGAGAGAAAATGCCTTACAGAGTTCGAGCTACCGGAAACGTAGGAGCGTGTGCATCGCACAACGTGGCCCACTCGATAAGGGATTCTCGAGTGACTACGTGATGCTTCGTCTCAGAATAGACTGCCCTCGTGACCCTGCAAGGACCTTACCGATTGTAAAGGTACTGAAAAGTGCGCAGCGAAGCAGCCGTGTCCCCCCCCTGCTACGACCTTTGCCCGGTCGGTCGAAAGGGACTCAAGCCCCAATTTACAGGGGGGGGGGGGCGTTGCAATCGAATAAGCAAAACTGCCAAAGCTTGTCATCGACTCGAGCTGAGGGGGCCAGGTGAAGGCTACAACAGCAGGTCCGGCTGCAAGACATGGCCGCGGTCATTTTTTCTCTCAAAGCGACTGATTATTATAGATGCTGGATTTTCGACCAATGAAACGGTCGCTATTCTTCGAATCACCTGAACTTCGAGTGCTGCTCGAAGGTCAGTGCGGTGGTGGAACAAGTATGCGAGACTGGAGACTCGAGTGCTCAGCCGCATGCGAAAGCAGAGGCTAGCATGCATGATCAGCGATTAGCCGCTACAAATTAGGCGCGGGCGCGGATTGGTCCAGAGCGGCGCCGCTGGAGCCTTGGAGGGCTGGGGGGCGGGGCCCAGGGATTGGGTAGAGAGGGAGGGAGGTTAGCGACTGGCTGCACGTTGACGCTTAGGATTCTCGTGCTCCCACGATTGCTTTCTATACAGCATCCGTAGAGTGCCGAGCGAGAGATTTAGTTCTCCGAGGGCGCCATGCAAATACATTATTGTTACTGTTGGTTTTAGTGAGTGGCGGGAACAGCTGCAAGCACGACGGATACAAGGTGCTGCATGCGAAATCGGGTAAGGGCCTCGTCCTTCGCCGCAAGGCGGCCACCACCGGGCGGCCACCGCTCGCGGCTTTCACTCGCTGGGGTCGCAGGGAGGCTGAGGGGGGCGCGTGGATACTTGGAAATAGCATCCACCCGACGCTCCAAGTATGCAGCCAGACTGTACAGCCTTGAACTCGTGGCTCGCCACCGGTGCTTTGACCGATTTACGGCCCGGTAATTTGGGAGACCGCCCTTGATGTTGCTCAATGGCTGGCGGCCCATTGACTAGGATCTGCGACCGAGACTCACCGCTCTGCACAGGTCGAGGCGGCAAACTTGAGGAAGGATCGCAATCGCCTGCCAGGCTGAGTGCGGATGCTATTGTACGCTTTGTCAATGCCGTGCACTTGGTAATGCCGACCGTCGGGGTCAAGCACGACCCGGTCTCAACCGATCTGCATAGCTGGCTGCAGCCGGAACTCCTGCGGCAGCGAGCGACCTTTGACAGGTGGGTTGCAGCTGCGGTCCAGCGATCCGGCTGCGGCCGGACCTGGCCGTCGACGAGGGCGCGACCGTGGCCGTCAATTTCGACGTAGCTTCCCCATCTGACAGCCGCAAGGAGGCTCTGGCGGAAGTCCCGGGCAGGCAGATCGTCATTCGAGCTCGCCGCCGCGCGAATGGGGCGGACGCCGGTACAACGGTCCTGCCCTTCGTCGTAGGCGCATTTGGGTCACGGCGTCCCGGAAACGAAGACGCCCGGACGCACTCGCCGTCCAGCGGGCTTTTCCGGGAGCTTTCCCGGAGGCTTTTCCCCGGAATTTTGTTTCTGGAAGCTGCGCGCCAGCTCACGGTACGCTGGAACGCCGAGGCGTGGGCCCAGTTCTCTGCCGATGAGAGCGACCACCGATCGCCACGCCCCCGCTAAGCCCGGGGGGGGGGAGACGACCGGCTACACCAGCGGTTCTCAGCCTGTGGGTTGAGACCCCTTTGGGGCTCGAACGACCCTTTCACAGGGGTCGCCTAGGACCACCGGAAAACACGCATTTCCGATGATCTGAGGACCCAATGTTGTTTTTGTGATTAATCACTATGCTTTAATTATGTTCAATTCGTATCAATGAAAATATATCCTACATATAGGATATTCACGTTACGATTCATAGTCGTAAATTTCCAGTTATGAAGTAGCAACGCAAATATTTTTATGGTTAAGGGGTTGCCACAACATGAGGAACTGCATTAAAGGGTCGCGGCATTAAGAAGGTTGAGAACCACTGGGCTACAGTATCCACGCTTGTAAAATGTACGTTATCACCCCGAATAAATGTAATTTAATGTATCTCCTTCTGTAACATGTTGAAAGTCAACAAGACTATGTGGGTGTTACGCAGGAGAGTTTTGTATAGCGAACTATCAGCCTAAGCGGCTTTCGGTACGCATTCGGTAGCCAACAGACTTCGTCTCACGCAACATAGAGAAAGTGGAAAGAGTCAGGAGAGCAGTTGAGGTAGTGAGTAGCATGGAAGTAGCAGCTCAGGACTGCTGAAAAGGATGAGCCATAGTCGGCAGTAGGAGAGTAGTTGTCGTTGCGTAAGAATTGTGGAAGCGAGTTCCACAGTCTAGGACCTGCAGAGCTAAAGCTTCTGTCGCCAACTGTCTTTAAGCGAAGGAATGGGAAAGCTAATTTATTGTCCACACAGGACCCGAGGGCGTGAAGAGGCTGAAACTGGTGCAGCAGTTCAGCTAGGTACGAAGGAGCCAAGCCGTGGCGGGCCTTGTGGGCCAGCGTCAGAACTTTGCTCTGTATCCATTGCTCAACCGACATTCATCCTAGCTCTTTAGAAAAGGAGACACGTGCTACTTGAAGACTAACCTTGCCGCCATTTTCATAGTCAGCTGCAGTGGCCTAGTTGCTTTCTTTGGTAGCCCAGCCAAAAGGGAATTACAATAATCAAGCCGAGACAGAACTAAGGAGCTAGTTAGAGTTTTACAAGCCACTGTGGAAGACAGCTCATAATCTTTGATAGGGATCGGACGTGATGGCTAGCTGTAGAAGCAGTCTTCTGAATGAAGCTTTAAAAATTTAGGCAGCTGTCGAAAACGACACCTAAATTTCGAGCACGTGTCGATGGTCGCACAGCAGCATCACCAACTAGAAGAGCAAAGCCTTTTAATCCAGCCACACGCTTAGAGTGTCCTATGAGCAGTAGTTTAGTCTTATCGTCTTTTAATTTCAGGAAGTTTTCCGACATCCAGGATCGAATGTCGGCAAGGCAAGCATTCAGTTTGTCAGCTTGCTGTAGCAGCTTCCGACGGTTTGAATGACAAATACAACTGAGTATTGTCAGCATAAAAGTGATATCCTATTCCATGGGCCTTAATCACTTTTCCGAGAGGTTGAGTATAAATGGAGAACATCGAGGGACCAAGTACAGACCCTTGAGGAACTCCACAGATGACCCGTCTCGTGTGTGAGACCTGACCCCACACGACACGGATTAAACACGATCAGACAAGTACGATTTAAACCGCGCCAGTGCTTCGTCTGCCAGACCGATCGTTGTTCTCAATCTTTCAAGCAGAACATTGTGATCAATGGTGTCGAAGGCAGCAGACAGAGCTAGGGCACTGACATTCCCGTCATCATTGCCACGTAGAATGTCATTGTTAACATGGAGGAGAGCAGTTTCAGTGGGGTGCTGCTTCTTGAACCCTGATTGAAATGTTTCTGACATTTTATTCTGTTCAATATGTTCAACCAGCTGCTTAGCAACAATTTTTCAAGAATCTTGGACAAGAAAGGAAGAAGGGAAACTGGGAGATAGTTTGCAAGGACCTCTGTATCTAATTTAGACTTTTTAAGTATGGGTCTAAGGATTGCCGATTTGAAGGACTTGGAGACGACCGCTTTTCCCAATGAAGCATTACAAATCTTGGTTATGGCAGGGCTAAGTTGGTCTGCTAGTGAAGACCACAAAGATTAGGGTATAGGGTCTTCAGGAGACGAGCTTTTTTGCTAGACCTTAATAAATATATACACTACTGGATATACGCTATTGTGGCCATCGTGGAGGACGTACAGTTTGTCGGAGCGTTCTAACGGGCGCTCTGCGCTGCAGCGCTCTATGAACTGCTGAGCCAGAACGCCGTGGCAATGCCGTGCTACGGGCCGCTTTTGTCGACAGCTTCTTAGAATGAGACGCGCGTCAGTCCGCTGGGGCAGCGTTCGAATCACGACCGGTGGATCGGTAAACAGAGAGCATGATACAGGTTGCTAAGTTTAGAACATGTTTTAAAATCTTTCCTGGATGTCGCACTTAGAGGATTGTACGCACGCGTACGCCCGTACAGCTGGTTTCTGTAGGAGCCACTGCCACTCAGTGAAAGGCGGATGCGGGAAGTTTCAGCAAATCAAACAGTTTGGTCCGAGCACTGCGGCCGTGCGCGTCTCAGCCACCCTTCAGGCTGACATCGCATGCTCGCTAAATCGCCTCGGGTGACAGCTATTGCCCCGACAGCCGATACGGACGTTTTACGCGAATTTTCAGGCTCAACGCGAACAATACTAAATGCATTCAGCAGGCTTGCGGACTAGCGAACGATCGCTTGTCTTTACCGGGTCAGCTAATGCTAAGTATCTAAGCTAAAGCATGACGCACACCCAGCGCTCTGGCCGCCTGCTTTATTCACAGCGAGCCCACTTCCATCAAGGCTTGCCCGGGTCCTGCATGTCGGGCAAACCCGTATGCGGCGAGGCCGGCTCTTAATTAAGGGCCCTTCAGTGCTGGTTTATAGTCGGGGGGGGGGGAGTAGTATTGATTTTGCTGTTTACTAGCCAGACCCTCGGCTCGCAAAGGAAATCACCCTCAGTACTCGAAGATGGCCCTCGCAAGAAGCTCGGTGTCCTTCTCGCACTTTGTTCGTGCTGCGAGCCTACAAAAAGCTCGGAGCCTCCTCCTCTCGCTAAGTGTCAGTCTAGTAAACATCGAAACATACTACTTAGTGAAAGGCAGTTTATGTTGCATCATTAACCACTTGAAAAATATGTATCTTAATATTAAATAAATTTCAGGTATGTAAATGAATCAAGTTAACAATTTGGAAATAGTTTACTGCCTGAAGAAATTAATCTTGCGTATTAATTGTCCTTTTACTAAAGAGCCCACTTAAATTTTTATTAAAATGTTCTTTTCAGCGATATACCTTTAGAAGGTTTTGGGTGTATGACACGCGTACAAGAACTTGTGGCTTCTTTAGAAAAGAAAGATTGTGTTCCCATCAATGCTCTTAAAAGATTAATAGGTAGGACATTTTTGTTCTTTAAGAGCAATATTTAGTTATCCTACAATAACTATTATTGACTATAAAATTGATGGTGATTATATTTATAAAATTTAGACTTGCTTAGATTGATTATATTGACACAATTTACTAAATCAGAAAGTTAGAATATATTGAACACATTTATTGATATTTTGGTTTGTGTGATTCATGATGTTAAAGATGTTGAAGATTGTGCAGCTACTGCAAGCTCTTAAAAAAATTATGATAAATCTCGTAGTGATATGCATAATAATTTAAGAAAGTTCCATAGTTATAATGGGTATGACTAATTTAAAAAGAAGCTATATTAAACAAACTTAATAGGATTAGTCATGCTAAATCTTTTTTTTCTTTTAATTAACTTATTTTCTATGTTTATATTGGATATGTAAAATCTGAGATCAAGATATACTAATCAAAGATAAGACGATTTATTATCTTAGATAATACTAAAATAAGGGCATGTTTATATAATTTAGCTAAGTTAAGGTATTATTTACAGTGTGTTAATACTGTTAAAACTTTAAATAAAAATGTTGTGAGTACTTATGCTACTACTTATTTTAATCTCTACCACATATAGTGACTGCATTAGGAGGTAATAATACATTTATATAGCGTCCTCAGAGAATTTAATATCTTTCTAGGCACTTTACATATGCTGTAAAGGAAGCATGATTGAATGGTTAGTTGTAGAATGCTCACTGTAAACATATATAACAGGGGTTGAGGCGATATGCATAGGGTCAGCAAGCAAATATGGTTAGTGGCAGCATGCAGAGTGTCAGCAAGCTTAAGCATACAAAGAACGAACCCCATGGACGCACTAAATTCTATGATAAATATATACGTTTTAAGCTTCTTTTTAAATGCCTTACAGTAATGGGATGTCATGTAGTCAGTCGGAAGTGAGTTCTAGGCTTTGGGAGCATACTAACTAAGGGCACGGTATCCATAAGATTTGAGGTTCCTACGAGGTGTACCTAAGCGATTAGATTAAGAAAAGCAGGTGGTACTGTGCTTAGCCTGGTGGGAGAGTAGATCTAATAGGTACTCTGGAGCCAAAGAATGAAGGGACGTAAAAGTGAGTGACAGAACCTTGGAATCGATGCACTGCTTGACTGAGAGCCAGTGCAAATCGGCGAGAAGTGTTGTGATGCACCAACTGCACCGCTGACGACAGACAAGTATGTTGTTATCTAATGAAGGTGTTTTATCTCAAATTGACCAAAGTAAAAGGTCTAATCAAGCTTAAATATTTTAAATTGATTTAAAAAATGGCTGATACTGTATCAGAAGAACTTGCTATTAGAGATGAATTTAAAGATACAATAAAAGAGTGGTAATTATAGCAATTATCCCAATATAACTACTCCTGTTTGATAGTTTGGAATTTCTCCATAAAAAAGCTTCTTTTCCCATCATTCACACAATTTCGAATAGATTTATCTTTCGTTATGAATATCATAATTATCCTATGCGTAGTCAAACTCCATATTGGATCTGTAGCTCGTCTTCTCTTTTTATCTTCTCACAGGCCGCTAGTAAGTATTAATATCTAGCAACAGTTCCAATTTCCAATGGCTTTTCATCTTTCTTAGTTTTCTGTCATATTTGGTTTATTCTTTTTTAATTGCCTTCGCTGGTTCTTCTCCTACCGCTCTACCAACATTATTATTAAAGTAATTTAATATTTTTGGAAATTTTTCTATTCATTCTCTGTTTCTACTGTGGTCACCTTTACTTAGGTTTCCTAAGTCTTTTTCACACTGAGCTATGAATGCTCTTTCCGATATAGTTCGATTCACTCTTTCAAAAAGCGGAACATTCCTTTTGCTAGAAGCTTCTATTACCCATGTTCCACCTCGTTCCATTTCCTTTTTAAATTCACCTTTGTACTTCGATCCAAGGTTAACAATTATAGTATTTGGTCTTTCTAATGGAACTTTTGAATAAATGAGCCCGATGGCGGTAACCCGGGTTGCCGAATTTCCGCAAGTAGAATCGCAATTAATTATTAATTATTAATTTTGCGGATAGCTGCTCTAAAAAAGATAGAGTTTCGAAGTCGAAAACGCCGTTGACCTGATTCAGAAGCAGCACCGTCAGAATCATGTCAAAGCAATCTGATGAACTATGTGCGAAAGAGCTCAATAGAAGGGTGCACGCTATTGTTGGCTATAATGACGATATAAAACATGTTAGCAATGATGTTCTTAGCAACGCAATGGAACTGGTTGCAAGTTCTTGGAAACGTTTCCCCGGAACTTCAATGCCACCCTCTGGTCTGAAAAGATTATGCAGGAGGTCCGGAATCGCGGCGCCAGTGCTCGCCTGGGTAGCAATGACGATTCCTATTTTCCAGCTGACAGTGGCAATTGCGATGAAGGTGATGGTCTTGAGAAGTCAGTTAGATTGAATCGTCGGCCCACAGCTACTGCTGCTCCTACAGTTACTGCTGATCCAACATCGCTTCCTCGCCGGGTTGGGGGTTGGCTGGTAGATTCGTTCAGGCAATCAGGCCCCATCGAAAGCTCAAGGCTCCTACGAGCCGAAAGAAGAACGCGACATCCAACGCGTCAAGCAACGACTTGGTACTGATGAGTTCCTACGCATTCAGGAGCTGCGGAATCGGTTAGAGCCCGCCCAACGCAAACACGAACAATGTGACGGGCATCATCCTTGACCTTGATTAAGCTCGGATTGAGAGTCAGATTGAGGCTCTGCTTCTTTCTTCGCCTTGGCGCCCTATGATGTGAGCTCATTCTCAAGGCTGTGCGAGAAGGGGCCATATTTGAATCGTTCGCAGTACGCCGTGCTTGTCCTACTCCCAAACATGCAGTCACCCAGACCCCCAGACCGACTTAGCGGCGATTCATGTTGATGCAGCTACGTTCGAACTCGATGATAGGTTTTCGTGCTCACATCGGCGCCCTTTCCAATACTTTGTCAAGCAAGGCACGACTTGGAAAAGTCTACACCAGGAATACGCTTCCATCCAGGATAGCAATAATGCTCGCATCATCTCCTTGTCTTGGTGGCGCCAGTACATTCAATTTTACTATTATGCGTGCTGACACTGCATGCTGCCACTAACCACATTTGCCTGCTGACCCTGTGCATGTCACCCCTAAACATGCTTCGTGTGGTCGAGGGAATGCGAGCGTTCCTTCAAGGATCTCCGGGACCGGCTGTGTGCAAAGCCAATTCTTAGGTTCCCAGACTTTGCTGCACCCTTTGTTCTTAGTACAGATGCCAGTGGTACTGTAGCCGAGTTCAAGGGGCCAGCGGCTAACTCCAACTATGGCTCGCTACTATTTATGTCCGTTCTGGGTCATTACGCCGGGCCCTCCGGTAACAGTGGTTCACGCGTGATCGATCGGGTACACTACACTTTACATAATACACACGCATGCGCTATACAAACGAGAGCACTAAACAAGCCTACAGAGGAAGGTCCTATACAAGGTAAACTACAGGGGCGCGGGATGACGCCGCAAGCGCGAACAAACGTCTTAGTGCTCAGTCGGCTTCCACAGTCGCACCGTCGCAGGACTCCGTCTCACCAGTACAAGCGTACGCCGTCCAAGACCCGGCTAGCTGAGTACTCTGTGGTAGACGGAGCGGACGTCCAACACCATCGAGAGCTTCCGCCGAAAAAGAGCGAGCACGTTGTATCCAGTTCCCGTCATCGGAACTCTGGGAGCTGACCCCAGGCTTTACCCTTCCGGGGCAAGGCGACGCCCAGCCCGACATATCGAATGTCAGTGGGCCCACCTACTCTAGGGTACAATTTTATTCACGTTTATCAAGCATGATATTACTTACCATTCAATCGCACTTCCCTTTGCAGCAAATGTGAAGCGCCTAGAAAGAGATTGAGTTCTCTGAGGGCGCTTTATCAAGTGCATTATTATTATTACTATCCGGCCTTCGACTAACGCTCCCAAAGGAAGACGCCTGCGTCCGCACCGATATTCAGCTGCAGCGTAATGATCTGCCCGCCGATGAGCATGAACGACTACAATTGGAGGAGGAAATGCATCTTGATTCAGCTATTGAGCAGCGTAGGCTTGTACCGAAATTTGTCAAAGAGTTCATTCAAAGCAACGCCCCCGATCAGACTTTACCGAACGCTATCGTTCCTGACACCCTTGACCTATCGTTTCCAACAGACGACCAGGATGAATTTATTAGTAATGATGACATTGCTGTTGAAAATGCGACGACGGTCTCAGATTCGAACAAGATCCACGTTGGGATTCAGATCGTAGACTTCGGCGGTAGTTTCACGTTGCCTCACAACGGGTCCATCCGACCGACGGTCGATCATTTTCTCCGATCGAACTTGATTATGCGAAACTTCATCATCGCCGACCTCTCCAGTGGGGTCAATCAAGTGATCCTGCACGACGAGCGCGGTCAAGGTAAAGATGCGGACGCTCTATGCAGCCTCCGCATGCTACACTGCACCTCGAGATTTCGCAGAAGGACTCTCCTTCAGAGATCCTGTTCATCATGCTCGACAGTTGCTTCGGGCAAAACAAGTCTCTATACCTGCGCCCCGTTTCTACACGCTTCTTTTGATCCTTTTCCATAAGAAGGTTGCGCTCTCTTTTTTCTTCTGCCGGGCAACGCCCGCAATCAGGCAACACGACACCCACAATCAGGCAACACAACGCCCACAATCAGGCAACACAACGCCCACAATCAGGCAACACGACGCCCACAATCAGGCAACGTCGGCAACACGACACCCACACAGCGGAACACAACGCCCATTTCAGGCAGACCACAATCAGGCAACACAACACCCACATCAATCGCGGGGCCGTCGCGGAGCTCCGCAATTCTGTGCGTCGGCTCAATTTGTTCACAGCGGATCAGATTTTCGAGACCCGGAACAAAATCAAGTCGGTGAAGACGGTCTTCGCGGATCACAGCGATTCCAGCCGCCCGTTATATACTGGATGGAAACCATTGTTAGCTGAGTACTTCAAGTGAATGCCGCCGCGGTACTCGAAGAACTATTTCTTCGAGATTGACGAATGTGTTTACACAATGCGTCACTTGTATAGCACGACCGATACAGAAGCTGACAAAAAATTTCCTCGGTGCAGTCCAGAAATCTGGGCATGATTCGTCGAGCGCTATTGAAGAAACTCTTCCCAGCGCCTGTGCCAACATCGATAACAGGCGTATCGATCGATTCACTGAAACTGGAGCACAAATCTGTCTTAGGGTTGACAGCGAAGAAGCTACGTTCTTTTTCAAAGAAATACATGTTGATCCCGGTCCAAGATCTAACTTATTATCCGGCCGTGCCGAATAATATCGCTGATAGTGAGGACGGAGATCCTGACAATATTGGCGCGCCGTTGGCGGCGGCATCCGATATGGCGCAGACTCGTGGCAGAAAAAAAAGAATCAGCACTGAAGGCTGCTCCGGGCGTACAGATACGCTCTGCGGGCTGCCCGAAGGAGGCATCAGTGGTTATCCCAAATCAGCCATCAATCTTGAGCTATTTCTCGAAAAAATATGTTCCATTTTCATGATTGAGCCCTGGATCCTTGCCCTGGATCTGATCAGCAGCTGTGCACTTGCTCAATAGAAATAATCGTTTTCAAAATCACTGTCTTTTTGCTGAAGGATAGAAATCGACATGCCCGACATTTATAGCCTGTGTGCATATAATTTGGACCAATAATTAGGTAGTTATCGCAGTCCGCATGCACCCTGGTTACCATGGTAATCCGGGTTACCGCCATCGGGCTCAAATGTCAATTATTGCTTTCGCTGCCTTCTTTGATGATTTGCTTTTCAAAGCTCTGGAGTCTGTACACATAATGCAACATCAATCACACTTAATGCATACTATATCAACTATAAGTTGGCAGATATAGTACGTCAGCTCGATGGCTTTTATTAGGTATAACTACATTAAAGAAATCATTAGGGACTTCTTCAGGTCTAGGCTTGAAAACTTGGCTTGTGTCTTAATCTGGTCATACTTACTTTCTTTCTCTCTTTTAAATTTAAGGATGACATTTCAGAGCAATGGATATAAGAGAACTCAGACGATTGAAGATTATTTCCTAACTGAATTTCCACCATGCATACAAATTGTTCGTAAATCCAAGTTGCATTGGCGATTATGTTATATTTGTAATCTTTATAGTCAAAGAAATCGAGTTTGATATTAATTTAATTCTTAAAATAGTGCAATTATTTGTTAATTGTTATTATCCCAATAATAGATCTTCTAAATGTAGACATAACAAGTAATTTTTTATGTAGGAAACATTTTAGAAGGTGTTCTGAAATTGGTTGTCTTCATTATTTTTCAGATTAAGAATCCATTATTACGATTATGAAGACATTTATAATATTTTAAGATCATTATCATAAAGGTAAGAATAGAGTTAATAAGATGGAAGAATTGATAACACTAATTTTCTACTTTTATGATTTACGTAGGTATGTAACTAGCGAATAGATTAACTTTATAAATACCAACATTATCTATGAAATAGTAGTCAGTTGGTAACTTTTTAAAGAATGCATAAATCTGTTGGCTACCGAATGCGTCCGAAAGTCACTTAGGCTGTGAGTGCGTTATAAAAAACTCTCCTGCGTATCACCCACATAGTCTTTATGGCTTTGTGGGGTTCCAGGCGGAGATACATTAAATTACGTAGTACTTAGAATTCATTCTAATGCTAGCAGTATGTATTGCTCTAACATCTCCAGATAGTATAAATATATCACTAGTTTGTCTAAATTGAACATGGTTGCAAGCTCATATAACCATTTTTGCTAATAGTATAATTGGAGGAGAGTTTTCATTACTCCATGTTTAAAGAATAGAAGTATTTATTATTCAGTTCATTTACTTCGGATTAACAGTTAGTTGTAATACATTAGTTCTTTTTTAGTGTTTTATTTAGGTAGCCTTTACTGCAACCTCACCGTTATAAACAAGGTTTGCAACATTTAATATTGAATTGTTAGCTATATACGGGTTATTTTACACAGGAATTCCACTTAATAGTGCATCTGTTTTTAATCCTCAATATGTAACACAGCTCTTCTGGGAATACCGTTGGAGTAGTTTTTGTAGTGTTTCAATATGATGGTGTTATCTAAAATCCATTCATATTTAAATCTTCAGTCATAGCATCTCCAGCTGTATGTACATATCCATTTAGTTGAATAACATTAACAGTATCTCTAGACTCGATTGCACTTCCAACTTATGTTATTGGAAGCCCTTTGATGTCGATTGTTTTAGTTACATTTTTCATGAAATCTGAATCAGCATAACCCTTAGTCACCGCATCTAAAAATTTAATTGATTCTATAATGTTAGTTATTCGATTTCCATTGCATCAATATCTGATAATTGAATTCCATCTGTTTTTTTTTTATAAATAGAATTGTCTACTTTTTATAATATATCTATATATTTTCATACTAACTTTTTGATCTGTTAAGCACTTCTTTAACCGTAAGTATTATTCTAATGAATCTATCAAGATCTGGTTCTTTAACCATTTGAGTTAGTGTCTTAACTATAATAATAATAATGCACTTGATAAAGCGCCCTCAGAGAACTCAATCTCTTTCTAGGCGCTTTACATTTGCTGCAAAGGGAAATGCAATTGAATGGCGATTAAAATCATGCTTGATAAACAAACAACATGAATAACATGGTTAGGGGTGACATGCACAGGGTCAGCATGCAAATGTGCTTAGTGGCAGCATGCGCAGTGTCAGCATGCATAAGCACATGAAGGACGAATCATAGGGACCCACTAAATGCTGTCCTAAATAGATGCATTTTTAAGTTCTTTTTAAATGTGGTAAAGTCAGGGGATGTTCTGATTCAAATCGGGAGTGAGTTCAAGGCTTTGGGAGCATACGAACTAAAGACACGGTCCCCAAAGGATTTGAGGTTTGTACGAGGTATTGGTAAACTGTTGGATTCCGAAAAGCAGGTGGTACGATGCTTGGCCTGGTGGGGTAGTATATCTGAAAGATAGGCTGGAGCCATAGAATGAAGGGACCTAAAAGTGGGCGACAAAACCTTGAAGTCAATCCGTTGCCTCACTGGTAGTCAGTGCAGGTCGGCGAGAAGTGGAGTAATGTGGCAACTGCGACGCTCACGGCAGACAAGTCTAGCTGCCGAGTTTTGCACCAGCTGCAATCGCCTGATCGCACATGCTGGTAGGCCAGTAAGCAGTGAGTTGCAGAAGTCGAGACGGGATGTCACGACTGCATGGACCAACTTAGATGTGGTATCTTTATCTAAACAAGCCCGAATTTTAGCAATGTTATGAAGCTGAAAATAGGCGGATTTGACTGTGGAGCTGATATGGTCGTCTAACGAAAGGTCGCTTTGGAATATGACACCTAGATTTCGAGCTGATTCAACTGGAGATATGCTGGCAGAGCCAATTTTGAGCGTCAGCCTTTCCAAGTTGTGAATCACGCTGGGTTTGCCCATAACTAGTAAGTTAGTTTTATCATCGTTAAGTTTTAGAAAATTCGCTGCCATCCATGTGCGGATGTCATCAATGCATGCAGCTAGTGAGTTTAGAGAATTTGAGGTGCTCGAAGGCTGGGAGGGATCAAAGCAAAGATACGACTGAGTGTCATCCGCAGAGAAGTGAAAGCCTAGATTATGCTTGGCAATCACATCAGCAAGAGGGAGAGTATATACCGTGAAAAGAACAGGACCTAGCACGGAGCCCTGAAGTACCCAATATTTCAGAGGTACCTCGGATGATATTTGTCCATTCACGTCAATACTCTGGAGTCTCCCACTGAGATAGGACCTGAACCATTGCAGAGTAGTGCCAGTGATGCCCAGACGAGATGAGAGGCGCTCTAGAAGAACTTTGTGATCGATGGTATCAAAAGCTGCCGAAAGATCAGGCAAAACAAGAGAGACACTCTACCCATGTCTGCACTCCTAAGTAGGTCGTTGTATACCCTAAGCAATGCTGACTCTGTGGAGTGATTAGCTCTAAAGCCTGACTGTAACTTACTGGCAAGGACCTATGGAGCATTTTATATCGCATCTTTTATTAATCTTGCTGTTGAAATCTCCAATGTTACTGATAGTACTCAACTCAAAATTAAAGTATTTCTCTTTATCTAACAATAATAAGGATAGTGATTTGCTAATTGATATGTCTATTTCTAAATGGGTAGGTATTCTAACAGTTTCAGCAACTATAAGACTACTTGATTTTGGTTTAAAATGTAATCCTGGAATAATTATCTCAAATTTTTGAGTGACAGCATTCATTTAATCCCGGCAAATGTAATCCAAGTAAGCACTTTGCATGTTATTACTGTGGTATGAACTCATCATGAATTGTCCTGCTCCATAAGCACTTTACTTCCACTAGTTTAGTATTACCAATCAACTTTTCTGGAGATTATCTCTAACAGCCACCTATCTTCAGTAAAACAGTCATAATTATTATCCAACTTAAATAAAAATTTCATTTCTAATAATAATAATAATATTTCTTAATATTTTGCAGCTATTATATTGAATACTTTTCAAAATGTTATTGGAGCAAATTATACTTCTTTTCTATTGACTAGGTATTTTTAAATTTCTTATTTGCTATTGTTTTCAATTTTTAGATTTATTTGATCTCAAATATAGGATTACTACCTAAAACTAAGTACTGTGATTTCCCTATGTTAAGCATTATTGATTTTTTGTAGTTATCTGAACTTTGCATCAATTCTTTTTACTTTTGATATTATAAAATATAAATAAATTATTCACTGTCTACATTTTCATTGATCCGTGACGTTGTCTTGCATACGAGTTGGGCACCATTTGTACATGGTGTTAGCTCAGCAGCTTTATCAGAAATTGATAGGTAAGGAATCATAATACTACCTTTTGCTGTATAAGAATTTGTTTATTGAAATCCAATGTTAACTTCTAATGATGTAGAACCTCTAATTAATTGAGTATTGCCTTTTATATGAATTAAATTTTGATTGGGTAAAGAGATAAACATTCAGGATAAGTTACTTTAAGAGGTTCAGTAACTTCATTATTACCTAAAAAATTTTTCTAAACTGTGAAATCTAAGTAAGATGTTGAACACTTTCCGTCTTTTGATAGTCACTTCTCATAGCACTAGAACTTTTAGTTACAGCCTTAATAATACAATGAATAAAAGAGCAGGGATTACGAGCATAGTTATTGTATTTTTCAAAGCTTTGGGTTGCTTCGATTAGCCATCTAACCTATCAGAAGTATTTTGTACTGATGGTGTTATAGTATATTTTGTTTCTGGTTTAAGGCTGTATATTGTAACATTCCCATATAGCTATTGTTAAGTCTGATATTTTTTCCTCGCCCACAGGAAATTTCGGCTAACCTCCTAAAAAGCATAATGCTGGAGTTATGCAAGGCATTATCAGCTTCATCTTTGACATTTATTTGGAATGTTCTGTATAGCTAAAGCTAAGCCTTTAGTTATATCAGCATTATTTTGATTACTAGTTGTTCCAGGAGCTTCAGTAAGAATAGCACCACCAGTCCTCAACAGCTCACGTTTGAATTGAATATTATAGACGTTTTTAATCACATCAGCACAATAATCAGATAATCAGATTGCGAGCGGTAGCGAAACACTAAATGCTCCGTTTCTATTAGCATCATCAGCAGCATTGTTAATTTAACACTTCTACACATGAAATATAAGTTATTAGCCGCTGTATTAGACGATTTGGACTGGTAAAATTTGCTAGATCAAATCACACAAATATCGTGATACAAGGATGCATGACGTCTTTTTTCCACCCTGTTGCAAGACCTTCGGTTCTATTATAATCATTTTGATAAGTAAGATATTCCATCAAAGTGTATACTGATTTACTCTTTCAATTGAGTTATGCTTTAAATTGTTAATTCTCCTAAACTAATTCTCATTCCAAAAAAACCAAGTATCCGCATTGTTAATTAACCCAAATCTTAAATTCCTCTTTGGAGCTGCAAATGGTATATCAAAACCCCCGTTTCTACTTGAATTTGTTTTTCAAGTAGTAGAATGAATCAGACAGTACGAAATAAAAATCTTGACTTCCAGGTGTTCTGAAAGTTACTGATCTAATTGCTACTTTAGAGCTAAATTTAATATACATTTTAATCAGTAATACCAAGAGAAAACGGGCTAATAAATTCAATATCCCCTTCACTAGTTTTTACTAAAAATGGAAGTTAGTATACCTAGATCAATGCTTTCTCCAGGGTTAATTTCTGAGATACCTATTACATATAAAGATGCACATGGTAAAAAATTACCAGACGTCATTATTTTCAATGTAATAAGCTTTGGATCAACTAAGCTCCAATTTATGCTAATTAGTTACCGTATTATTGTACGGCAATGCCATTTTTCCATGCTTTACAATTTCCAGGTTAGCTCATTGCTTTTTCTATTTGTTCATATGGAGTTCCACCCATTAAGCTAGAGTCAAATTATCCTTGATTATTGAATCAAAACTATGAGAAATTCCTGGAGCATTACTTCCTACAAATGAAGTTACTACCTATAGTCTCCAACTACTAGCATTGTTATCGTATCATCTGTATCTACACTGGACCGAACTCCAAAAGGATCACTTCTAGCAGTAAGATCATAATCATCATCATAATTAATATAGACAGAAGATTTTTGACCATTATATTTATTATTTTACCATGCATTGTTTAATAAACAAAATATGAGCTAATTTAACAGTTTCATCTGTATAGCGGCAGGCGAGCCTTAACGGCTTTTACCACAGCTTGCAGTTGGAATATATAAAGGATCGCCCACTGCAGGATTCAAGCCAGCGACCTCGGTCGAGAAGAGCAAACACCACACCTCCTGGACTACCAGGGCCCCAGGAATGCATCGACTAATCGAGTAGAATCGTAATAACCTGGTAAAACTATCATACTAGTATCATTATTATTTATCACTGATCTGAGATACCTAGACGTGTCCTTTACACCTGCCTTATGTTTTAAATTGTCTTACTGGCATATTTAAATTGAATTTTATTTAACTCAACTTCATTCTTGCCTTGAAACTTGACATTCGTTGACTAAAAGTTTTTTATTTGGATATTTGATCTATTAGTTATTCTTATAGATATTTCACTATAGTGTATTTACTATTTCTATCATAATAGTGAATTTTTGCCCTCCAAAGTATAATGGTTTTAGATCTTGGTTAATAATGGCGATAAGCACATCTGAAATAGCTTCTCCAACTAATCTATGAATCTATGATATTCAATCTTTTTAGGCTCATATAGCATTTTTTTCCATGGGTAAAATATGTATGCAAACTTATAATCACTTGTGGTTGTTCTTTGTTTATATAACTAGTACCACTAGCAACCAAATTACAGCGAACCTCATTTCTGATGCTACTTTTATTCCAGGTGAGAAAGTTACAGCCTGTCATTTCTGGGTACATTGTTTTAAAGTTAGAATCTGTAGTATAGGCCTGTCTAGTAAAACCCAAACTTTCGGATATTAGCTACTTCCCAGCTACGAAAGGCCAACCAACTGGCATCTTAGTCCAAGAGCTCTAAGTAGCAGTATCTATTCCAGTCTCAAATGTGTCTGCATTAGCTCCTGAATGAATTATTAAATTATTTATTGTGTTTGCTATTCCAACGTTAAAATCATCACACAATCCAGAATATATTCCAGGTTTCAATCTTATCTTTTACCCTGATCCACCTAGTACTCTATATGAGAAAGTGTTATTAAAATCAGTAAGGTTTTTATTGAATTGAATCCTGCAATATTCTTAAAATCAAAACCAACTTTACCTCTACTTTCACGTAAATGTATTTGTTTAGCTACTTTTATTCCAGATGGATAGGAGGAAGTATTAATATTAAAAATATATGCAGACTTGGTTGCTTGACTCGAGTTCTGTAATGCTACGTCATCAAATATCTTTTTGCTACTTTCAGTAGTTCAGACATGTATATACTCAAAGGAACTGATATATTATTAATTATAGAAAAATAAATGTTTGAAGCATTTCTTGATTTAGCAAGATGAAGTCGACTCTGCTTATAAGGATACGCTCGGGCCGGCAAAATTCTTATAGGCGGAGTAGTCCCATTAGAGGTGTGAGACTATAGCTAGAGTAAATCTGGGACGCGAAACTGCTATTCTTATAAGCGGGGTATTACTATATTCGATATTTTTGCATGCGGAATTTACTGTAATCAGCTACCAAATTTACTTAACTTATTACTCCATAATTTCCAACTGCAAGTTCTCTGAAAAAAAGATCAAATTTATCCTTTATTTCTTTACCGTTATTGGAACAACTTTTATTGTATCTCCAATTCTTCAGTTTATTTATTTCCTTTTTTATTCTTCACGTTCTAATCTTATTTTTAATTATGTATGTTTTAGATCTCTATCTAAATTTTTATAAGCATTTCCAAGGGAATAAATATTTCAAATTATCTTGTAATCATTAATTCCTCTTGATAATTCACTAGGCGATCTTTTTGTCGGCAGGTAGTCCATATGGAACACTTCTTTGTCTAATTTTGATCACTTTGAGAGTTCCGGTGCTTGGTTTGATTCCAAGTTGCTCTGGTGTGTTTTTGAAAGACATCAAGTTCTTTTGCCTTGATGTTATGAGCATTCGTCTTAGATGCCTTAGCTAATCCAATTCCTTTCTTTTATTTTCCTTTTGTATGGCTTTTTAGCAGCTCTATTAAATATTAATGATATATTAGTATTTGACTGATTTAGCACTTTTAAATATTAAATACCCTTTTTATTTTCATAAGCAACAGCTAATTTAGTTCATATTCCCCTAAGCTTATTCAGATTTATCTCACCAGAATTTCCAGTCCGTATTGCCAAAATTCTTTTTATCTATGTGTGTGAGCTTCTACTTTATCTTTAGCAGCCGATTCTGCTTCCAATCTCTGTGCTTCTAAATCATTCTGAAGTTTAGCTGCATCTCCTAAATCTTGCATGCTATGAATTTTCGTCTCGTAATCCAATGCTTCTTTGGACACTCACATATAATCTTCTCTCCTTTTAATATATCTTTCCTTAAAACACCTCTATTAAACCAGTTTTTTAATTAAAAATTGTTATTATCTGTTTTCCTTGTGGATTTATAGTCCAGCATCTGACTTCAAATTAAATTTTTTAAATCAATTAAACTGTAATAAAACTTATCACAAGTGTTTGAAATGACCTCCCATTTCTAAGCATTTTACGATCAATATCGCCAAGATATGCATCTCCAATATATCTGGTGTCGCTGGCATTTTTAAATTGTTACCATATTAATATAATTCCTATTTTCATAATGAGGTATATTAGTAAAACTGTGTACTATACGAAATAAGTTTAACCTTTAATGTCTTCCTCTGGTAAAATAATTAAGAATCTTTTATTGATCACGAGTCACTAAATCATCTAAAACAACTACATATTTACAATTGCGGTAAGAATCGTCATCTGGTAACTCATCAACATCGTCTATCCAAGTGTTAATAGCCATTTTGTTTGTCACTGATTTAAGACCTCGGTGCAATTTTTAATTTAGACTTAAAGCAGAAATTGTACAAACGTCGTAACTTAACCTTCTATTGAATATAAAATTCATTTTTAACTGATTCTTACCAGATCCACTTAAAGAACAGTTCTTTATGATCGATTTCTTCATCTTGTCCTAAATTAAATGAGCGTGTTGTTTAGAGGTGGTATCCATGTAAACTTAATTTAATTCAAATTAATTTTTTATTGAATGGGAAACGAGTATTTACTGCCGTTTGTGTCACAAGAAAACTGATAATCTTCATGTAGAATCTGTAGAAATTGAAACTAAAGTAGCAATGCGCGGAATATTAAAAGCAGTATGCACAATCTGTGCATAAAAAAAGTCAAAATTTATGAAATTGAGAAACATGGTAATAATTAGTAGACCGTTAACATTTGACATCTCTACTAATCTCTACTAATGAGAGCGAGAAACTCCGTCCGTCACGTGACAAGATAGCATAGCGATGTCTTTCGTGACTATACTATGACAACTTTCACTATGACTTAGCGAATCGAGTCCACAGGCAGTGAGCTCTTGGAATTAAATACGTAAACCAATTAGGAATACAGAGTTTTAGGAGTGCATTTGCTAGAGACTGTCATTCCTAACTCCACAGTAAAAAAAATGTTGGGTATAAAATACTGGAGAGTCTGATAAAACAATATATCCCTTGATTGCTATAAAGAAATCTAGTAATTATTCCTAACATTTTGGAATGGTAGATATGTATGAATATAAAATAACTGGTATTAAAAGTACTGTTAACAGTGGAGAAATTGTTAGTATGACTTTTTCTGATAATAATTCCATTGGACAGGATTTTGACGAAGTAATTATAATGAAACGAGTCAGCTTTTTTTTTTACAAAATATGCTCACCTTTCAAACCCCGTTCAAAATAGTGATGCAGCAACTAAACTTTACTTAGTTACCACATCACTACGTAGTGGATATTCTCAAATAATTGGAAAGTTGCAGCAAATTGAATCATTTCAATGACACCGGCCAATATTTATATTTCATCCCAAAGTACATTCTAAAGTATGATTGAGTTAATATTGAGTGGTTCACAAAAGGTTACTAATATTGGTCCAAATAATGGTTGGTCGCTTATAAATCTGTTTAATTCACTCGGAGGTTTATCTATGTGGTCTGATGTAAGTGTATGAATATTAATTTATTCAAGGGTAATAATAAAAATAGCAAACATTGATGCCGCTCAATTAAGTGTAAATAATCATATTGATGATAGAGCATTTTACGTTGTTAAAAATAGGACTAATATAACTAATTCTTTTAAGAATCTTGGAAGTAGTATAGATTATCAAACAATAACATCAAACATTAAAGTCTATCTAATTGATGAAGCTCAATAGTTATTTGAAACTACTTCTGCCGTTTTTAATCTCCACGGTGTACAGATTCAAACAAATTATCATTGAAATTCTTTGTAATTGATAATAACATGCTAAAACTAACTAATTACATAACTAACTTTAATATTACAGAATCAATTCCTAAACCCGATGAGTAATTAACTTTAGTTCTTACGCTGACCCACAAGGCCCGCCACGGCTTGGCTCTTTCGTATCTAGCTGAATTGCTGCACCAGTTTCAGTCTCCTCGTGCCCTCATTTCCTGGTATAGACGATAATTTAGCGATTCCATTCCTCCGCTTACAGACCGTTGGCGACACATGCTTTAGCTCTGCAGGTCCTAGACTGTAGAACTCGCTTCCACGATTTTTGCGCAACGACAACTACTCTCCTGCTGCCGACTATGGCTTATCATTTCCAGCGGTCCTGAGCTGCTCCTTCCGTGCTACTCACTACCTCAACTACTCTCCTGACTCTGCTATGCTTCCCACTTTCTCTTTGCTGCGTGAGATGAAGTCTGTTCGCTACCGAATGCGTACCGAAAGCCGCTTAGGCTGCGAGTGCGCTATACAAAACTCTCCTGCGTAACACCCGCATAGTCTTTATTACTTTATGGAGTTACAGACGGAGATACATTACATTAGATGACATTAAATTAAAAAGCTTATTGCATTTAAAATTAGGTATCCAAAGTTAGATTATAAACCTGAAATTTTAACTTCAAACCCTGATGACTGTGCTGAAATCTGAAAAGTAAAACAAGCTGTATTTATATAACGCAGTATTATTTTGATATATCTAATACATTTTGATGAGTAGTTTTTCTTACAATGGAAATGTCTCGCATCAACTTTCTCGATGAAAATGTTTTTAGGATAACTTCTAAGATTGGAAAGATAACAATGAATGAAATAACTAAAACAGAATAAGAAGCAATTGAAAGGTTAAAAGTATTATAGAAATAAAAAACAAACCTAATTAAAGTGAAATTTAAAACGATACGCTCCATTCAACGTCTTCTTGAATAAATTATTTAGGAACTCATAATTTTATGAATGAACTTAATTACTTAATGCTTTATAAAATTTGTTAGTTTTATCAACTTTATGAGAATAAGCACCTGCATTTATTTTATTTATTTGATCAATCTTAAGGTCTGCTTAGAAATCATCAAATATACTTCCATCTCTAACTTTACTTGAAATATTAGATATGTAAGAATCTTTTTGCGACATTCTAAGACATATATACTCAATTACTAATTTCAATGATTCAAGCAATGAATAACGAATATATTTTATGTTATCCGTTGGAGTAGCATAAAGTAAAGCATAACTTTTAGATTGAGTAACAATGTTATTCAGCCTACCTTTACACAAAGTCTTAATTGGAATTGGTAAACTTGCCATGTCTATATTATATACATTTTTTTATTCCGTTATCGGTTTAGTTAAGCCGCAGTTTCAGCTTTTTTCAAGAACTAGTCCCATCTTATATGTCTTATAAGATAGCAAACCATTCATAATTAACGAAGCTAGAAATATCGGGATTAATTCCTAAAAATCCAGCAATAAGAATAGATTCAGTTGGAGGCTGACTAGTAATCCAAGTAGTATAAACAGAAATTTCTTCTGCTGTATCAAGAATACCATCGGTCTTAAATCTTTCAGTGGCATCTAAATCACAAGATACTTTAGTTAACCAAGAAATAAGAATATTGTTGTGCCTCTGCCTGCTTCACATTCTGCCGTGTAAAATTATTTGACAATACTGATTAGTATTAGTTAAAATGTCTGAATTAAGTGTTTTTACATCGCAAGAAGTCATTTTATAAATAACTAGATAATCAATATAAGACTTAAATAAAGTAGCTAAATTTGCTTGATTTGGATAATTAATGACTGAAGTGATAGTTACCATCATTATCTCTATACAATATAAAAAAATAATACAAACAACTAAATTAAATAAAATTAAAAGAATCTTATTAGCTGACGAAGTGATTACTTGCACATCATCTTTAGTAATAAGGGCTTTATATTTTTTTCATCCTTGGGTTCTTCAAAATAAATTTCGCTAATTATTTTGCCTTTTACACTCCAAAATTTATAAAAAAAATTCACATCTTTCATTAAGTTAACTTATTTATAAATGGCTAAGATGAGGATTTAATTTATGTATAGAGAGAGAGTTTAACTATGCTGTTGATCAACTCCTTTCAATTTATGAAGAAAAATCATGGTCGCCATTTCAAGAGACTGTTCAAAACTCAAAACTCCTATAATAATATAAGAATAATGTACTTGATAAAGCGCTCTCAGAGAACTTAATATCTTTCTAGGCGCTTTAAATTTGCTGCAAAGGGAAATGCAATTAAATGGTAAGTAAAATCATGCTTGAAAAACAGACAAAATGAATAACATGGTTAGGGGTGACATGCACAGGGTCAGCATGCAAATGTGCTTAGTGGCAGCATGCACAGTGTTAGCATGCATAAGCACATGAAGGACGAATCACAGAGACCTGATTTGATGATCTATTTCCACATTCTATATTCTTATTTCCATATTCCATATGCCATATATTCCATAAACCAAGAAACTATCCAGTAATATATATTCTTTTATCTTAATTTTAAATTAATTTTTAAAAATAAAAAGTTGTCCACCAGTTGCTATGATTCGATAGTGTCCATGAGCTTAACTAAGAATTCCATAATCAAGCCAAAAGTACTTTAATTCAAACGCTGATAGTGCTTTTTATTTTGCTTAAAATAAATCATACGACTATTACTGTAAATTCAAAGCTGTTGATAACATGAGTCGTCTTTTTTATTTGAGACAACTTATATAATCAAAGTATGATAACTCCTTTTAACGACTGATCTAGTAAATAACTTAGCTTTCTAGATTGAAACTCACCTAATAGACTTCCATCAGCTTTATTTGTACATATTTGCATTGAATAAAGTTTTGGTCTTAAAAATACCCACTCACTTAAAGCCATATTATGATAGTCAAGTCTATTATTCTCAGAACGTTTGTTTGCCAATTTTTCTCATCATTAAATTGGCCGACCACGCTTTTATTTGACTCAATTATTTTAGATTCATCATGATATGAGTTAAAATCAAATGATTCTGGAAGTGATATGAAATCGTCATCAACGCCACCAGTAGTTACATTCAGTATCTGCGTAAGATAACCTAACTTTTCCCCATAGATTATCTTCATTTCTCCACAGAAAAATTATTGCATGAGTAATTTACATAGATCTAATATTTCAAATAAACCATAAATTGCTTTTTCTAATTTGAATACTGTTGCAGTTGATCCTGCGCAACCAACATTTGTATTCAATATTTTCATATCAACAAATCTAAGGCTTATATAACGCTTTTCAAGAAAACTTTCTTTACGTCCATAGAGACTCTCTATTAAAAATCTCTTCTTAGCAGCTATTAAAAATTGTTGTTCTCCCTTGACACCTGCCACTGTCTTTTTTAAGGAATAAATTGTTTAGTAACTTACATGAATTCTTTTCAAAGTCATTCTTTGTCTCGTTTTATGAAGAATGTATTGTTATCAATGTAACTAGCTGACCAATCGCTTTGTTCAAATTGCATTACCTTATGAATCTTTGTAATTTCTTCACCAAGTTCAAGATAATACTGAAGGTTTGGATAATGTATAAAATAAAGTTCTGTCGGTAAAAAATCGTACGCTAAATACTTAGAAGTCACCTTCCCAAAGCTATTTTAATTACATCACCTTCCCAAAGCTATTTTAATTACTAGAATGCTGACTTTTAGTAATTCGTCTACCGTTTGGAATTAATGGAGCATATCAGAGAAAGAATTTTAAAAGTATATAGAAAATGTATCTAAGCTTAGGGAACATCTCCTCTACTAGAGTCTTTACTAAGGTTCTTCATAACTTTCTCATCCTAATTTGGAAGCAAAATTATTTGGGAAGAACTTAAATCTTCCAGTTGGTAACTGTCTCTTCATTACCCAACCATAAAGACGCGTAGCATCAAAATAAAGTAACCCCTACTAATCCTTATCCTCAGTAAATCTAACGAAAATTCATTATTAGCTGTAGTATATAGCGCTCAGAAAGTTGTGTCATTCCTCCACAAATTCCTCGCTCAAGGAACTCATAGTTATCAATATGAGTAAGCGATTTTGATACGACTCCAGCAAACTTTAGGCCAATCGACCAAGTCATTTGAGGAGTAAAAAGGAACTTGGCTGGATCAACTTGATAACTTAAATAAATTAATTTTTTAAAAGCTTCATGTGCATCTCCTCATAATAAAAAGTAAAACTTTGAGTATAACTCGTGATATTGACTAGGGTTATTAATTTTAACTTCATTCCAAACGTTTTTAGCATGATCATTTTTGCTAATACTTCCAGTTAAACTATAGAAAACATATCTTTATTTAGTAACTCAGTTTCAGAAAAACCTACAGTAACTATCTATGTACTCATAAGGATAAACTTCTTTTGCTGTTACAGTCAATTCCCCGTGTAAAAATATTGGATATAAGAATACCCCGCTTATAAAAATAGCAGTTCAGCGTCCCAGATTTACTGTAGCTATAGTCTCACGCTGGATATGGGAATATTCCGCCTATAAGAATATCCATTTGCCGAACCGATCGTATTCTTATTCTTATTCTTAAGCGGAGTTGACTGTAATAATCAAAATATTGAATCAGAATATATTGAAAATGCACTTCTACTTCAAAGTTACCTTAAAGCTATCATTGGCATTGCGAAAAGTTTTAGCTAACTTATCTAAAGAAGAAGCAAGCATTTGGCGGGAATCGCTAAAACATGAATCACCGAAATCTAGAGTCAAGAATTTCTCCATGTTATTTGTAATTACCTTTTTTCTCCAGTAACGTAATTCAAATTGTCAACAATCAAATGAGAATCATAACCTCGTAAGTTGTGGATATAAGTTGGTAGCTTACGACACAAATATTTAGTTTAAAGTTACAGCCGCTATGAGCGGCTCCCCTATATTACTATTTCAGTGACAGCGATCAAGTACTTTATCTTCCACTGCACCTCCACAAATTCAACATAAAACTGCATTGTAGAATGATTCGTCGTAGAACTAATTTTTAGATATATCAAATATTTTATTATTAGACAATGCTATCATTGACTCTTCTTTGCAAAGAATTCTTTAAGACTAACAATACAATTATTTACATGATCATATTCGACAAAATATCCTGTACAAACTTTGTTATACTCATGAATAAATAGTACACACAGAACACCAAAACAAGGTTTACGCTCCTGAAAGGAATCCTTAAAAACTTCTACCACTGACTACATCACTAACACTTGTTAAGAAACATTAAAAATCAGCAACGGTAACAAATGGAGACATTCGAATTTTCTCAAAATATCTAAACATTGTTGTATTGCCAGTTCGGTCAGCTCTATGCTTTTGCTTTTGCATTTTAAAATTTGCATTGCCGTAGTGTTCTTCAGAACCAACTAACATGTGCTCTTTTAACTTATAAGAATTATAAAACTTTGCTAAACATATATCGCAAAATACTTTTGTACTAACGTTGGTTTGGTTCTACAAAGAAATTTAAAGTTTCCAACAAAACGTCCTGCAAATTTCCTCGATTCTCAAGTAGCAACAAATCAGCATGTTTCTCAGGCTCATCCCTACTTATTAATGGGGAAAGACTTATGTCAAACTCATTAACATTCATACTAATACCAAATAACTTTGCTAGCTTAGGAATTTCACTAACAGAACGAAAGAATGAAGACCCTCCTTTCATTGTTATAGATAACTTATCTAAACTTGATTGCAATGTAGAGTAAGTAATTGTTAATAGTTCTTTAAGATCATGTATGATTTCTGGATGATTATTTCTCCAATGCAACGAGCTCAGTACATAATACACGCATAATTTTATAATCAGAATTTGTTGTGTGTTATCATGCATCTTTTATTTTTAACTTATTTGGAAACTCACAATAATTTCAACCAGTTTGAGGTATAACTTTCGTAAACTTTGCAAATAAGGAGAATACTCCAATAACTCTACAACTAGATCCTCTTTCAGACCACTCTTTTGAAAGATCTTGGATGGATGAGAAGTGTCTATTGATCATCTTTTCAAAATTGTATACCCTGTTTAAAATCGATTAGCCATTACCACTTAAAATTGCAGCTCCAAAGTCTTCATTGCCATTATCCAGCCGAACCTTCGCAGCCGTGCTCTACATTTTTAAGGGAATATGATGCATCTTTCATAATCTTTACTAATTCGTGGCGGAATCTTTAATAAGGAATGTTGAGATTGTTATCAATTGGCTCAAATCTTACAAATTAATAATCAAGTTCCATTCCATTATTACAGCCATTTTACCAAGAAACCAGCCAGTCATTTCTATCTTAGATAATCTCTTCGCCTCACTATCAAAAAACTGTATGGAGGTTTTAACTTAACATTACAAGTAGGTTTAATTTGCAGTTTCGCAATTTGAACTACCGACGTTTTTTGTGAGATTGAGAAATGAACTTGCCTAGAATAATTACTACACTTTTTCTTAAACAGTAGCCAATTTCCAAACTTAGATTTGTAAATAATTACTATCATGTTATCGTGATCATTGAATGTTTCACCCTCACGCCGCGAAAAACCAATTCTTGATGTTTCATACATAACATATTAGAAGCTTGTTTAACATCGAAAAGTAAATATTTTCCATTGGATGCAAGTGTAACACGAGCCGTCTTTCGCTGAATAATACCGTTTTTGGTGTTTGCGAGACACACTAAGCACGAGAAGGAGGCTTCGCACTTTATGCAGGCTAACACTAAGCACGAGAAGGAGGCGCCAAGCTTCTTGCGAGGTTAATCTTCGAGTACTGAGGATGATGCCGCAAAAAAAAGCGAGGATCTCCTTCGTGAGCCGAGGGTCATGCTAGTAAGCAGCAAATAGCAATGCTACTGGCGGCCCATTGACTAGAATCTATGACCGCTAGAGGCTCGACGCTCTGCACGGGTCGAGGCGGCGCACTTTCGGAGGGAGGATCGCGATCGCCTGCTGGGCTGAGTGCGGACGCTCTTGTACGCTTTTTCAATGCCCCCCGATAGTGCCGACCGTCGGAGCCAAGCACGACCTGGTCTCGACCGGTCTGCATAGCTGGCTGCAGCCGGAACACCTGCGGCAGCGAGTGACTCTGGACAGGTGTGTGGCGGCTGCGGTCTAGCAATCCGGCTGGGGCTGGACATGGCCGTCGACGAGGGAGGGACCGCGGCCGTCACCTTCGACGTAGCTTTCCCATCTGACAACGACGAGGATGTTCTGGCGGAAGTCGGGTCATGGCGTCGGGAAAACGAATGACGCCCGGACGCGCTCGCCGTCCAGCGGGCTTTTCCGGGAGCTTTCCCGGAGGCTTTTTCCGAAAGCTTCTTTTGCGGAAGCTGCGCGTCAGCGCACGGTGCGCTGGAGCGCCGAGGCGCGGGCCCAGTTCTCTACCGATGAGAGCGACCGCGTCACCGATCGCCACGCCCCCGCTAAGCCGGGGGGGGGGGAGACGACCGGCTACACCAGCGGTTCCCCTTTGTTGCTCGAACGACCAAGTTACACAAGGTTCGCCTAAGACCATCGGAAAACAGGACGCATTTCGGATGGTCTTTGGACCCGATATTGTTTTTGTGATTCAGAGATTGGAAAGGCTGACTCTCAAAATTGGCTCGGCCAGCATATCTCCTGTCGAATCAGCTCGAAGTCTAGGTGTCATATTCCAAAGCGACCTCTTGTTAGACGACCATATCAGCTCCACAGTCAAATCTGCCTATTTTCAGCTTCACAAATTGCCAAAATTCGGGCTTGTTTAGATAAGGATACCACATCTAAGTTGGTCCATGCATTCGTGACATCCCGTCTCGACTTGTGCAACTCACTGCTTACTGGCCTACCAGTATGTGCGATCAAGCGATTGCAGCTGGTGCAAAACTCGGCAGCTAGACTTGTCTGCCGTGAGCGTCGCAGTTGCCACATTACTCCACTTCTCACCGACCTGCACTGGCTACCAGTCAAGCAACGGATTGACTTCAAGGTTTTGTCGCTCACTTTTAGGTCTCTTCATTCTATGGATCCAGCCTATCTCTCAGATATACTCCCCCATCAGGCCAAGCATTGTACCACCCGCTTTTCGGAATCCAACAGTCTACAAATAGCTCGTTAAAACCTCAAATCCTTTGGAAACCGTGCATTTAGTTCGTATGCTCGCAAAGCCTGAAACTCCCTCCCGACCTGCGTCAGAACATCCCCTGACCTGACCACAGTTAAAAAGAACTTAAAAACACACCTATTTAGGACAGCATTTAGTGGGTCCCGGTGATTCGTCCTTGATGTGCTTATGCGTGCTGACACTGTGCATGCTGCCACTAACCACATTTGCACGCTGACCCTGTGCATGTCACCCCTAGCCATATTATTCATTTTGTTTGTTTTTCAAGCATGATTTTACTTACCATTCAATTGCATTTCACTTTGCAGCCAATGTAAGGCGCCTAGAAAGAGATTGAGTTCTCTGAAGGCGCTTTATCAAGTGCATTATTATTATAAAATAGTAAACGTTCATTTTCTATATCACGTATATATGCAGCGAAGCAGTCGAAACAAGGAGCTTGAGAAAACTTGCATAGACGTAAAATGAAACAGATTGAACACCTATTCCTTGAACCAGGTTGAGCCAACGCCCGAACGCCAGAACACCAGCATAGACATACATAGTTTTAGCTTAATGTTGGAGCAGGTGCTCCGAGGCGCTTTCTCCTATTCCTTCTCATCTTCCTAGGATTCAGCATCGATGGCTCTTGTCGGACGAACCACTTTCCGTGGAAAGCGCAGCGGCTAACAGAAAGAAATGAAAGATTACTGTCGTATTTTAAATCGCTCGCGAATAAAAATGTGAGAGCTTAGCATTCGCCTGCTAGTTTTCAAGTGTTGTAGTCAGCCAAAGCCTTTTTTTTGTTCACATCTGAATGTAATCGTAGCGCGAATAACTACTGACAATAATGCTTCGAGCCCAGGAGCTAAGGCGCTCGCTCTTCACGATCGAGGTCGTGGGTTTGAATCCCTTAGTGGAAACTCTTTTATTGCCGACTGCAAGTGGTGGTTATAGACATTAGGCTCTCTTCCGTCGCTTGACAAATGAGACTGTTAAATCAGCTAATTTATTTAATGCGAAATACGATAAAAATAATGAGCGATTTCTTATTGCTTGTTTACCAGACAGAAATACAGTCAGTCAGAAAAACCAGCTCGAAAATCTTGGTCTTTCCTTGTTATGTTATTATCAACTAGTCATGTCATGTCATGTCATGTATCTCCGTCAGTAACTCCACAAAGTCATAAAGACCATGTGGGTGTTACGCAGGAGAGTTTTGTATAGCGCACTCACAGCCTAAGCGGCTTTCGGTACGCATTCGGTAGCCAACAGACTTCGTCTCACGCAACAAAAAGAAAGTGGGAAGCATAGCAGAGTTAGGAGAGCAGTTGAGGTAGTGAGTAGCATAGAAGTAGCAGTTCAGGACCGCATAAAAAGATGTGCCATAGTCGGCAGTTGGAGAGTAGATGTCGTTGCGTAAGAATCTACGACCTGCTCGCTGCGTCGACCAATGCTCATCAGCCATGCGGCAAATGACGTCATGTGTGCATCAGCCACGTTTGCAAGCGATCTGCGCGTACGGACAGCTGCAGACTTATGAACAAATTAGTCACTGGCTGCACAGTGAATCTATAGTGGAGTCGCAGCCTAAACTGTAGCTGCACTAGGCTGGGTTAAATCACTTCATATGAGGTTTACGATCTCGAATTCGGATGCTGCTCTTGTTCCTGCTCGTCTGATTCAGTTACATTTTTGATGGCGATAATTTTTCTTCATCGCCATTTATTCAAAGTACCACTGGCGTCCAGAGTAGCAAAACGGCAGAGACAAAACAAGCGTACTGTCGCAAGCTGACGGTCTTTCTGAGAGCAGATACTTCTTAAGGTGAAACACGTGTATGCACCCGACCAGAAGCGAGCCACTGTACAACGAGAATCCTCGCTAAGAGCAGGTTGTGCCATCAGAAGTTAAAACAGACGGGCATTAGCCGGGATGATCAGAGTTACAGGGATGTCACATGTAGAAATTTAAAAAAATGCTCCTCTTTTTATGTTCCGCGAGCCTTCAGAGCCAGCGTAATCTAGAACGAAATGGCCTGCCCGGGAAGGCGACAAGCGAAGACTTTGCAGCTCGAGGTCGCACATCGAGCATCGCAGATCATTACATAACGATCAAATCATTACATAACGATCAAGTCATCGCCAGCAATCAAAGACAAGCAGCTTCACAGCTGCTATATCCTACGTGCGATCGTAACAATAATAATAGCACTTTTTGTTTGTGTAGCAACCTACGAGAAATTAATCTCTATCTATGCAAAAACACTCACCGAAAGAGAATAGATACGCAAAATTTAGTGACTCGCACCGTATCAAGCATTCAAAGCAAGCTAGTAACATGCTTAAGCCAGCATGCCAAGGAGAGCACGGAGAGGCTCGTGGCCACCGATCATTGCGGCTAGTCTGGCTAGTATTAGACGCTGAATCGTGCGCAGGTAACTAAGAAAAGCAAACAGGAGCAAAAAAGACAAAGTCACGTAGGGACATGTGACCGGAACAGATGCATCATTATCAGAGACTTAAGCCATGCAAGGCTATTGAAGGTAGGAACCATTGCCGTAAGAGAGTTACAGACTTTCGGCGCATACTCGAAGGATCGATAGCAATACATCTCAATGTAGCGCAAGGAACGGTGAGACGACCAGATACTTAGGGAGCGGTCGGTACAAGATAGCCCAGTGGTGGAGCACGGAGGTTGGATAAGTGCAAGTCAGTGAACTGACCTCTAAGCAAGACTGAGCTCAAACATAAGTGGTACGATGTTCCAACTACGCCGCGGGCGAAAGGCCAAACGAGCCGCTGAGTTTTGCTCCAGTTGAAGACGATTAAGGGCGCAGGCAAGTAGTACTGAATAAATGCAATTAAAATACTTTGGAAGAGATGTGACAAATGCTTGAACCAGTTGTCGTACTCGTACGTCAAAGCAGGCTCTGGTTTTGGCCATTTTCCTTACATGAAATTAGTCCGATTAGATAGTGGAGAAAATGTGCTCATGTAATGACAATTCATTTTGGAATAGCACGCCGAGCGACTACAAGCCGATGTCACGAAAGTTATGCCAGCTGACTCAATATCGAGAAAGAGGTCATCCAAATCTCAGGTGTCACTAGGTTTCTCGTAGCTACTATGTTGGTCTTATTATCATCAAGCCTAAAATTCAATGCTCTTCCAAACGTAAATCTTTTCGGTGCAGGCAACACGGAATAGAGTGAGTCGAATGAGGAGTAAGGCTTAGAAGGGTCGACGTAAAGCTGAGCGTCATTGGCGTAAAAATTAAAACCACGTTGTGTTTGGCGACGACATCGGCCAGAGCGAGTGAGAATTGATAATTTGAAGGAAACTATGACTTAATCCCAAACTTTAACGGTTCCCCAGATGAACGGCAACCCCTTTTACGTCTCCATTCTGACATTTCTGACAGAAATAGGACCTAACCCAGTTCGGCATTACGTCAGCGTTACCTACGCATCAGGAGAGGCGCTCCAAAGGATCTGGCGCTCGATGTTGTGAAATGATGCTGATAGATCCATGAGTGCAATCCGAGAGGCAACGGCCCTGTTCGGAATTGTTCAGAAGGTCAATTTAAACCAAAAACTGAGCGGTTTCCTCGAACTTGTATCTCTATTTACCAATCGGAGCTGGCTTCCAAGATTGGATAACTGATCTAGTCATTTAGTTCGTTTAGTTTCTGGGCCACCGCTTTTTAAGTAACTTGCATAAGAATGGCGTAATGTCGACTGGAAGAAAGTTACTTAAATTATCGCGACCTACGGTTGGCTTTTTATGAGTGGCCTAAAGAAGCCGTTTTCAGAGGGTTTCAGAGGGACTTTGTCGATAGCCGACGACATATATACACTCTTTGCTTGTGTATGCTTCTCTGACTCGGTCGCGACCATATATATGCAATCTTTACCGTTGGGCCATGGGGACCCGACGCATTTTTTTAAACCACAACTGGCAAGGCAAAAGATATTCTAACCACCGCTGACAAAAACCGACAGCAAGTAGTTAAATCGAAACGTATTGAGAGCTGTAACAAGCTGAGCAACCAGCGGTCTGCACCAAAAGGGACGATAAATCGAATGGCTGCGGATTACTTAACAAGCAGAAGATTTGCATTGCACTCGAAGACACGCGTGTAGTTTAATAAAAGTAAAAGCTCTTCTTTTTAAGCTGGAAAAATGGTTTAGTTCGGTAAGAAAAAATTGAAAGTGATATTACTCACCATTCAATTGCGTTTCCCTTTGCAGCAAATGTAAAGCGCCTATAAATAGATTGAGTTCTCTGAGGGCGCTTTATCAAGTGAATTATTATTGTTATTATTATTATTTAAGTACATTGCAAAGGAAGCTATACAATTAGGAAAACCTTTTATTTTACGTTCTGCTCGAATCTCTTTTTTTGGTTGATGGCACCTTTTTCTACACGTTTTTTTCTAACCTAGCTTCGATGCACGGTCAGGTCTAGATCCCGTATTCAGATATCAAGCTGCCCCTCGGAAATGATCTTGTGCTCTATGGCGTGCTACACGTATGAGCTGACTGTGAATTCCATGTAATTGCGGCACGTTATACAAAAGACAATCTATTGCCCACAATCTTGATGCGGCAGGCATGAATATAAAGGTCAATAATTCAAATGGTATCAGCAGTAAAATTTTTAAAAGTACGATACAATCTCAGAGCATTGCCCTGCCACATCGATAGGAAGTAATATTACGGTGGGGTCCCCGGCTACAAACGCCTCGAGTAGTGAACAATCCGGGTTACAAGCCTCCGGGTTGACGAAAAGAAGACACGGTTTACGAACCCAGTTCCGCATTAAGAACTGAGTCCAGTTTGCTTGGCGGAGCTTCTCGGATATTCTGACGTGATAAAGCCTTTGAATGAATCAGCTGTAACAAGTTTTTGAAGAAAGCAGTGGACGGCAAGAGTTCATACCAACCAATTTACGGAGCGCTAAGTTGAGCCTCGAAGGGTCGGATGAGGGTAGGGTAAAATCTCCTCAGTGAGTATGATGCCTTTTTTAAAATAGTATTTTTTGTAGCTTTTAATTGCAGGAACGATTGTTCGCGAATTTTAGCATGATTCGGAAAGGAATTACATTTTTTTTCTTATAATAAATACCCTATGGGAAATCACGATCCGTGTTACGAATCCAGTCCGGGAATGGGTTAAATTCGTGACCCAGGCCCCACTTCATTTTTATACTGTTGCATATATTTGCATTATCATAATTTAATTATATAATTAATTCATCAAGCCATATTAAATCGAATATAAGTCCAGCACGTCCATATGTAAACGCTTCAGATTTTCCTGCAAATTCTTTCCAGCATAATTAACTTCAAACTCCCCGAAGAGTTTCAAAGGGCTTCAAACTTCAATATTAAACAATCCAATTACACACAGTCAAACTTTTGAATTGCAAAATAGGGCCAACTTCTTCTGATCTTCATGACATTATTTGATGGCCCAGATCAACATCTTCTGATATTCTTAGTTTGGCAGACGGTCACACCAAATGTTTGAAGGTGTAAATTCAGCTCAAAGCTACATTTAAATAGTGTATCTCTTACGCGATAGGTCGCTCAGACTTACCTAAATTTTGAGGAGCATCCAGACTAAAAATACATAGTTAATTTTTATAGCGCCCTGAGAGAACTTAATCTCTATCCAGGCGCTTCACGTACGCTACTGGGCTCGAGCGCAAGACTTCGATGTCAAAGGCATCTTAATCCCTAGGCTATACTAGGGAGGTACTAGAATCATACATAGGGTTAGACGATTTATCAGGTCAAACGTTGCGCGGCAAACACTTCCCTTGATATAGCTGGCGACGTCTTCACCCGGTATTCCGTGATTATATCTATCCATAGCGAAAGTAAGAAGCCGTGGTCTCGTAGAGAGCAAGTGAATACTGCATCCGCAGCTTCTTGCCTTTCACGCTGCTGGGAACGTAGATTGCCTGCACCGACTCTGGAGGCAGCGCCACTTGCTACTGTCGTATTATTAAACAAAAATGACCTAAAGAAACAGCAGAAAAATGAGCGACAGTTAGATACATTTTGAGGTCTAGAGCCTCAGATCGGTGACACGCTACACGGATATAGCGCTTTCTCATGAAACCATACGAGCTGTGGACAAAGCCTTGGTTGCACTGGAGACCAGATCTTGATGTCAATGCAGGCGTAATGCAGGGGCCCGTCCGCCAAGACCGAGACTGCCTGAAAAATTACTAGCAGATGCATATATATATATATATATATATATATATATATATATATATATATATATATATATATATATATTCAGTATGTATATATATATATATCTATATATATATATCTTACTAGCAGATACTTATATATGGTATCGCTAAGTGAGGCGAATTTGGTATTTCTGTACACATAGGAGAGTAATGTGCCAGATTGCAGCACCATTTAGAATGTCAGCACTTCAGACTTATTGGAAAAAATTCTCATAGTCCGCTGAACGCAGCACTAGAGCCTATTATTATTAACGCAGCACGCAGCACTAGAGAACAGAACGCAGCACTAGAGTCTGTTATTTAAAGGTGTGCGTAAATCTGATAACTAACCAAATTTAGAGCGTTTGCAAGTTGTTCCGAAGCAAATGCCTACTCTGGGAAGCAAAGGACCTTGGTTTCTTAAAGAGGACAAGTTCAGCAGAGAAATGGGATGCAATTGCTGCTGAATCCACGAGGAGGTTGGACCTCCTGAGCTGCCTTAGTGCACTAATAATAATATAATATATTGCACTTGATAAAGCGCCCTCAGAGAACTTAATCTCTTTCTAGGCGCTTTACATTTGCTGTAAAGTGATACGCAATAGAATAGTAAGTAAAATCATGCTTGAAAAACAAACAAAATGAATAACATGGTTAGGGGTTACATGCACTGGGTCAGCATGCAAATGTGGTTAGTGGCAGCATGAACAGTGTCAGCACGCATAAGCACATCGAGGACGAATCACTAGGCAGGAAGCGAGTGATCGCAAAGAAGCCGCCCCAGGAAGCAGCCGCTTCAGATACGTAAGCAGTCGTAGCAGTGGCGTACACGTAGCTCTCACGGCCCTCGTCGTCGATGCCAACTGGTCTTCTTTATCTTGACGCTGGCTGTAACGCAAGGAATAGTGATTGGGGCATTTTTTTCCCAACAAGCTCGTTATCAGCAGCTCTAAGGGAAAAGAGTCCTGTACTAGAGAGGTACGGTGCTCACTCTTCACGACCCAGTTTGCGGGTTCGATTCCTACAGCAGGCAATGTTTTATTGCCCAAAGCAAGCGGTGGCGATGACCGGCGAGACCCTTCACGCTGCCGCTATAAACATGAGGCCGATTGATCGGCTAGCTTTTTTACTCGTTTACCCTAAACGAGCGAGCACCCAGACCGTTGGCTGGGACGACTGAACCTGCGCCTTACGTCATTTTTTTGCGGATAAAAATTTCGCCAGGAAGTAATACGTTCTGAAATCGTGCAAGAAAAGAGCTTCGTTGCATGACGAGAAAGTCTACGACTAAATAGCCGGTCACGCGAGGCAGTTCGTAGAGCATTCATTTGGTGTGCAAGCGAGCCAACGTCTCCTCTTCTCGCACGGCTTTCGAGCTTTCGCCTGATCGTGTGAACGACTTTGTTAAAGCCTGCACAGTGCTCTACACAGTTTCGCTGTGAAAAGGTCAGATCGCTGCTGTCTAAGAACGTCGCTCCGTGCGACGGCAGCTAAAGCGGGAAGCGAAGCGCGGAACCGCTCCGCTAGCAACGCTAGCAACGCTGCAACGCTGCAAGAGACGGCGAGCTGCAACTTTGCGTGCCGCGTTACAATGCTTTCGGCGGATCGGAGTGGCGAGACGAAGCGCGTGCCCCAATTTAAACCGCAATCGATCGGCAGAGACGGCCATGCCGGTCTGTCTTTAAAATCCGAACACCGACTCCTTCTGGCGCCGCATCCTCCGTGCGCCTCACAGTGACGTCGCGGCTAACGCGAGGCACTGACGTGTGCGGCCGTCTTCTCTTTCCAATTGCCGCGTGCATTCTGTGCTGCTGCACAGTTTTCCCGAATTGACAACAAGTATCGTCGACCGGTGGCGCTGGGAATTCGCTGAGCAACCGTTCAGCCGCGGTCAGCTGAAAGTCTCCGTCACGAGTTTCTTTTGATCTGTCCACGCGACCTTGAGCCACCTGGCCGAGGACCACTCGGTGCAGCTTCGCGAGGGCTCCGTTCTCTGCAGCGTTTGATCCGCTGTTTCATGAGTACCTCCAGAGAGTCATCTTCCTGGATCTTTTTATGTTGCCATGCTTGCAGTTTTTTCACAGTGAAATTAAAGACGTTTCAGCGTTCCTGTCGGGCTCTTCGGCTCGCCGAATGCACGTGCTTTGGCGAGGTTATTTGTCGTTGTGGACTCCACGAAAGCAAACGGTTTCACTGTGAATAGAAATTCAAAACAACGAGGTTTTTTCACAGCTATGAAATAGCAACATTACGTATAGCATAAAAAGTGCATGCTCGCTGAAGTGGAGCTCTTTCAGGAATACAAAGTCACGTCATACGTATCATAGGTCATACATTGGTCATGTCATACATATCCTTCACCGGGCATTAGAAATATTTGCTGATTTAACAGCCTTGTTAATATAGCGGGAGAAGAGCCTTAGCGGCTTTCGCCACCGCTTGCAGTTGGAAATAAGCAATCGCCCACTGCGGGATTCGAAAACGACTTCGATCGTGAAGAGCGAGCACCTTACCTCCTAGGCTATGAGGCATGTAGCATAACCCTGTATATCACACACAGCCACAGCTGGAGGCTACCTACAAGTATTTGCGATCCGAGGCCAGCAGAACCAGGTGCACAACTAAGCATGTCAGAAGCATTGCAAAAGGTTCCTCCAGATTGCAAGAAGCCAACAGAGGTGCGATGTGGTCCAGCGAGAAAATCACGAATTTGGAAGAGTGTTTTTTCCACTTTCACATTCACACCTCGTCCAGTGACGCCATCCTCGAAGCCGCCTGCTTCGCCGACTCGCGTTGGAAGTGCGCGCCCTCGACGAGATCATTTTCTCACACGCTTTTTTCAATTGACTCGCACGTCTCACCGCACTCGTAGTTTGCCCATAACAGCATCGGTGCGTTCGGCACGCACTGGTTTGGCAGAACCGGTCTCACCGGAAGCTTGAGTCTCACCGGAAGCTTGAGCTGGCGCAGTAGCGTAGCAGCGCAGCGGCAGACCCGCAGCGAGTGCAGGACAGTAAACAACGAGCGCGGAGACACTTGTGCCGACACTTGTTCTATTGCTAGCGTCCTACGCAGCAGTCATTTGGAGGCATAATGAGCCGCGCGCGCGCGTGCGCGCGTGCGCTCGCGTGCGTGGGATCAGACGCTGATAGCGAGCGGCGCCGATGCGAGGAGCACCTCACTCGACGACACCGTAGTTCTGCAGCGCCAGCTCAACGCCGAGTGCAATTAATCGAGCAGCAGCGCGCAGCAGCCGAAGGTCAGGAGCGCCGGAAAGGTCTTAGCCGAGTGCAAACAGGACGGTGCGAACGCTCGTCCTCCGTCGCGTCGCGTCAGACGACGATTTCAACTCCACGCTTACACGGGTCAGCAGCCAGAAATTACCTTCAGCCACAGCGCTAGCTGCACGGCGGCGGCGCACTTGCTCGCAGTGGGCCTCGATTGCCGGCGCTAAGTACTCACCGTGCCAGCCAGGCCCAATAACACTATTACGCCGGCCGCGCGTGCCACTTCAATAATGCCTCCTTCTTCAACATCAGGTTTTTGTATGAGCTAATTCTGGCGTCCCGTAAACAAGACTCTTTGCGATGCTAGTCCCTTGATACAAACGCACCAGTAAAACGGCTCTTTGCCAGAAGCTCGGCGCAGGTGACGGTTACTAGTGCTTGCAGACGTATGAAAATACCAATGGGATGTGGCGCCGCGAAGCTTGGCCATCGGGTCGTAGGTACAGCGCTGAATACGCACCGGTCTGCCGACCGTAGCCGAGCTTGGCAGCAATCAAGAACGCCCACGCAGCTGTATGCAACGACTCCCATGTCCTTGCTTAGATGGCTTTAAAGCCAGTACTAACGAAGACCTTCATTTCCACGGCACCAGCCTTAATGTACAACACCTGTGCAACTCGGAGTCAAAAGTACTTCCGACTTGCTATTACTAGGGATACCGCAACTAAATTAGCCCATGCCTTTGTGACGCACTGTCTTGACTTCTGCAACTCTCTGCCTTGTTGGTCTATCGTCCTGTGCAATCAGGCGCATACAGCTGGTTCAAGACACTGCAGCCAGGCTTGTCTGTCGGGAGCGTCGCAGTTGCCACATCACGCCACTTGTCGCCGACCTGCACTGGCTCCCAGTCAAGCAACGCATCGAGTTCAAGGTTTTGCCACTCACTTTTAGGTCCCTTCATTCTGTGGCACCAGCCTACCTATCAGATCTACTCCCTCACCAGGCTAATAATCGCACCACCTCACTCATTTTTGGAATCTAATCGTTTACCTATACCACGTACGAACCTTAAATTTTTTGGAAACGGTGCGTTTAGTTCGTATGCTCCCAAAGCCTGGAACTCACTTTCGATTGGCATCACGACAACTACTGACTTGAAGGGATAAAAAAAGAACCTAAAAACCTATTTATGTACCACAGCATTCAGTGAGTCCGTGCGATACGTTTTTTGTGTGTTTATGCTTGCTGACACTGTGCATGCTGCCACTAACATAATTTGCTTCTTGACCCTAAGCATTTCACCTCTAACCACGTTACGCTTGTTTTTTTATTTTATTTTATTTTATTTTTTATTGTTTATGTTTTTTATTTTTTATGGTTTTATGTTTTTTTATTGTTTTTTTTTATTGAGCTTGCTACCACTAACCATTAGACCATGCCTCCTTTTCAGCAATTGTAAAGTGCCTAGAGAGAGATTCAGTTCTCTGAGGGTGCTATAAGAAATGTATTATTGTTATTACAATTATAAAAATGGCCATCTATTTAAAAGTACTACTGGCTTGGCATTACTTAAGATGTCCAGCTATAATTTCTAAACTGTAGATCATGACATATCCAGCTCTTTTAGGCTATAATTCAAGAACTACCAATAATCCTAGGAGGAATTGCCTCTGAGTTTTAGGGCCCTGGGTCTTAGCTTAGGAGATAAGGTGCTCGCTCTTCACGAACCAGATAGTGGGTTTGAGTTCAGCACTCTTATCCACTGCAAGCGGCTACGATAGCCGTGAAGGCTCTTCTGCCGTTATATAAATGAGGCTGTTAAATCATCTTACCTTCGTCATAATCTGGCTGATGTAGCATGCCAACATTTAACTCTCAATGCGGTATCCATCTTGATCCACTGGTAGTTGGATCCTTCAAACTGTCACCCCCAACGAAGGAGCCCGCTCAATTTTGCCACGATGGGTTTAATCTTGGCTAAACTCATCTCACCCCAGCTGGGAATGGTGACGGACGACCGAGTTTGAGCGGCCCGTCATAAAAAAGAAGCTTGAACGTCTAAACGCAGCTTTTAAGGTCAGTTCAAACTACGACTGGAGGTTACAATCGTCGAAAGGTTCGCCCTAGATATTTCAATCGAGGCTAGCAGCAGCGGGCGCGGGAAGAGGTGCGCATGGCTGGGTGGGTGCGGGAAAGCAAACTCGTTCTATTGAACAGGATGGCACTGGGCTGGGAAAGTGAGCCGTGATGGTAAGGTGGTTGCTTATCACGACCTCGGTCCCGAGGTCGTGGGTTCGAATCCTGCGGTGGGCAATCCTTTGTTGTTGCCACTGCAAGCGGTGGCGTTAAATCAGCTGTTAAATCAGCTATTCCTATTATTTTTATTAGAGGTTTCCTGTCCGTTCTTCTTGAGCACGGAGCGCAAACTGCAGAATTACCAACACTATGTACACTATATATATATATATATATATATATATATATATATATATATATATATAACACACACACTATATATATATATATATATATATATATATATATATATATATATATATATATATATACTAAAATATAATATACGCAACTACTATTGCGTCGGTCGATGAAAACCCGAACCAGTCTGGTCCGACGCTTGCGAGTCTTCCACGACAAGGGCTAGATAGGTAGCGCTTCTCATTCTGAATACTTTTTAAGAGATGCCCGCACGGAGCGTCTGCTATTGCTTGCGGTGCGGTAGCAGGTCACAGCCTAACTGAAGCGAACGATTCACACATGATGCGCCCGTTGAAAGTTCCGTCTGCCTCCGTTGGCAAACCTCAAACCGTATCAACCATTTCAAGAACTGCCTGGGGACTTAACTACTTAAAAGACGAGAGACTTTTTCTATCTAGCTATGCGACAAAGTTCTTTACGCCGTGCTCATTGGCTAACATTCTCTCGACGGTTCAGTTAATTTGCTTGTATTTCACCAAAGTGGAAACTTCTTACACCATGTCATCACGCATCGAAATTGTTGCTATATTTTCTAAAATAATATACGTATATATATATATATATGCGTGTGTGTGTGTGTGTGTGTGTGTGTAAATCAATAATGTTGCGATATCGCTACTGCAGCCGAGCCGGGACCGTCCCACGCAGCTTCCGGATGCAGCTGGCTGCTCTTACCTCTTGACTGCTAGAGCGGCTTCAGTGAATTGTGCTGACGTCGATATGTGCGATTTCCGGCGTAGCATGAAGAGGCTTCCTACGATTCATAAATACAGCAGAATGCTGACGTCAGCCCCTTGACAGGAATTGGAGGAAGCCCCCTCCCGCCAGAATTTAAACGCCTCACCCCCCTGCGCTGCGGCAGCGAACTCTGCCGCTTGCTCCTTAAAAAGTGGTACACCGGTCGATAGCACTCTGGCCTTTGAATTGCACGCGAAACCTGCACGCTATGCATTAGGTGCTAAAAATATGCGGCTCGCTGTGGCTGTCAAATGAGCCGCTCTTCGCAAAGTTACGGACTTGCAATGTTATTATTATTATTATTGTCGTCGCAAAGGCATCATCCGGGCGTTGTCTCTCGATCGCTGACGGGCTGCTTCGCCTGAAGCTCGGGAAAGGCAGCCAGGCGCCCGCTGCTTGCTGCGCCTAATAGTAGTAGTAATAATAATAATAATAATAATAACAATTGTAACACACTTGATAAAGCGCCCCCAGAGAACTCAATCTCTTTCTGGGAGCTTTACATTTGCTGCAAAGGAAACGTGATCGGACGGTTAGCTGTAGCAAGCTCGATAAACAACAAGAATAGAATAGCATGGTTTGCGAGAATAACATGGCCTACGCTTCGCTGGCCTCGCTTCGAGGCGCCGCCCCGGCTCCATCGATATTTGTCAAGCGTATTTTGACACTTGCGTGCATTGTGCTTGTGCCAAAGGACCTCAGTTCGGGAGCTGCTATTTCGCGCGCTTGTCAAGAGCCGTGAGCCGGCGAGCCTCTGCATCCGGCGAACGGCCGAGCTGCGAGCAGGGCGCGCGCGCGCCGCGATCCGCCGCTAACGTCCGCCGAGTGCCGCCGCGCTCGCGCCGTACGCGGCACCTTTAGGCGACCGGTCGACGACGTCGGCCGGCGGACGTGAGACAGGCGCTTCGCGCTCCAACCAGGTACCAGGCCGTGGCTGCCGAGTGCGCATGCGCTCAATTTCCGCCCCCACCGTCTCGCTCGCGTGCTGCAAGCCAGGCGCGAGCCACGAGCCGCTGGCTCGCGGCCGATGCGACTGGCACGCCTGACGTCCGCGCGGCTATTATCGAAAACGCAGCCGCGTCTGTCTCGAGGCAAATACAAACGCGCGCACGCACACACACACACACACACACACACACACACACACACACACACACACACACACACACACACACACACACACACATATGTATATATATATATATATATATATATATATATATATATATATATATATATATATATATGTATATCACTCATTACCCCTCTTCATCTCTGTCGCCCCATCGCCGTCGTCGTCGCGCGTCTGTCTGTCTGTCTTCGTCTCTCGCTCTCGCATGCTCTATCTACGGGTCTCGCCGTCGCAGCCGCGCTTGCTCTCTCCTCTCGCCGATCTCCCGTCACCCATCCCGCGAAAATGCGCCGCCGCCCGCTCGGCCTCCGGGGACAGCGGCACCGGCCGCTGAGTGCGACTCAGTGGCGGCCGCGCCGTCCGTCCGCACGACGGATGGCGCGCCGATGGCAAGAGCGATTAGCTCGTTTCGCGGACGCCGCGCCGGCGCGGCGTTTGGTCGCTGACCGCTTGCCACTTCCGATTCCAGGGCGTTTCGCTCAGACCCGCTTTCCTCCCTGCCGTTACCGCACCTCCTAATCGTTAGAAGACGCTGCTGAATGGCCTGTTTGCTCACGACAGCATCGAGCGCATTATTCGTCCGCTTCGTCTCTTTCCCTCGGTCAATACAGGTAAAAGCACCACGGCGGCGTCGGCATTTCAGCAGTCGCGCCACGAAGGCGGCGAGCCGCTGCACACAGCCGCCGCCGCCGCCGCCGCCGCCGCCACCGTCAGCACGCCGCCCCACCAAAAAGTCACCGCCGTCATCGACGCCGGCGGACGCCGTCGCCGTTTCCGAAGCCGCTACCGCCGCAGCCAGCCGACAATTCGCGGTAGCGCGCGCCCGCCGAAGACTTGCGCCGTCATGAGTCAGTGGGGCTAGCGCGGACCCAGGCTCGGCCGCGCCCCGACGCCGCCGCCGCCGCCGCCGCCGCAGCAGCAGCGGCTCGGCGGACCGGCAGCTGCTCGACCACTTCGGCGGTCTGGGCCGGCACTAATTTGCTCGCGCTCGCGGAAACGCCCGGGTGCACGCCAATCCCCCCGTGCCGCAGCTGCGGCCGCGGACGCCACCGCCGCGAACGCGAGTCGTCGCCAGCTCGAGCCCTCTCGCCGCTCCGCCATGCGTCGCGCCGCCTCGGCCCGGATCGTTCGCGACTAGACGGCGCCGTCGTCCCTGCCCGTCGTCGTCGTCGCCGCTGCCGACGCTGAGCGTCGTGGACCAGTGGAGGCGCAGTGCAGCGGCAGTGTGCAGCGGCAGCAGCTGTGCAGCCGCCGCTGGGACGGACCCGTTCTGCCGCAGGCACCGACCCGCCTCCACCGGCGGTGGCGCAGCAGGTAGGCACGGAGACGGTCGCGATCGCTTGCGCGCATTTCTGCCGAGCACGCTACCGCACGCTTTGCTCCTTGCCTGCGACGCGACGCCGCCTCGAGCGCCGGAGCGCGCGGCGTGCTTTTTTGGACCGGTCGCGTGCCGCGAGGCCTGCGAAGCGCGCCATCCAACGATGGCCGCCGCAAGGTGGGTGGTGCGACTGCTTAGCCCCCATCCACCCGCCCAGCTCCAGCAGCATCGCGGGCCGATCTAGCGGCCGCCGAAAGTGGCTGCTCACCCTACACTCTCCACTGGATTGGCATTCTATAACTACCCGGCGTTCCCTCGCCCCTCCGGCTGCTCTGTCTCGCGTTTCCGGGTGACTCGAGGTGGGGTTTTAAGCAGAGAGCTGTGGCTATCGATTAGACTGCTTGCTGCCTTTGAGCTCGAGCAACGAGTTGGTCCGACGGCGGCGGCGGAGCGCCCGCCCGCCCGCCGCCGCTCCGCCGCGTCGGAGAGGGCGCGCTACTCCGAAAGATAAGCCGCTACTTCGCCACTTAATAGATCGGCTCGTCCGGGCACGCCAGTCAAGACCAGTCGACACTTGGCCGGCGGCGGCAGAGGGAGGCAGCGGCGGCGGTGCGTCGGGCGCGCGAATTCGCTGGACGGCGACTCCGGCAGGGGCGGGGAGGGGAGAGGAGTTCCGCCGGGGGGCGGGCGCACGAAATACGCGACCGCAGCCGCTCGCGGCGGCGGCGGCGGAGACTGTCGGAAATCGAGCGTCGGCGCCGGATCGCTTGCTTCTTGCAGCCTTCCTAGCCGCAATGCCGTCTGCTGGCTTTCGCTAGCGCCACGCAAATGAATGGACCGACGCAATGGGCTTCACTGGCAATCTTACGACGACGGTGACGGTGACAGCGGTCGTAGCAGCAGCAACAGACAACGCGACGTCTGCAGCCGTAGCTGTCCTGGAAGCGCTCGTCCAAACCCGCCGGATTCTCTCGCCTCTCTCGGACGGCGGCAGCGCGACGGCTTCCGCCGCCGCCGCCGCCGCGGCGACGACCGAGTGGTGGAACGCGACGCCGTCCTCGGAGCACTGCGTCGGCCCGACGTGCGGCACCCTCGCGCCGACGCCTCTCGGCATCGCCGAGACGGCGGCCATAGTGCTGGTGGCGGCGATCCTGTCGCTGGCGACCGTCGGCGGCAACGTGCTAGTGCTGATCGCGTTCCGGCTCGAGAAGCAGCTGCAGACGGTCAGCAACTACTTCCTGCTCAGCCTGGCCGTGGCCGACTTCGCTATCGGCCTCGTCTCCATGCCGCTCTACACGACCTACCTGGTGATGAAACGCTGGCCGTTCGGCTCGCTCGTCTGCGACATGTGGCTGTCGCTGGATTACACGCTGAGCAACTCCTCCGTCGCTCACTTGCTAATCATCTGCGTCGACCGGTAGGCGAGCGCGCTAGCGAGCGAGCCCCGCACGCCTAGTCTTCGGGCGCGAGGCGCCACGCTTCGACGCCGGCAGCTGCTCGCAGTCGCCCCGGCGTCGCCACCGCCTTTCTTTCGCGCGCGCTCGCGCGCGGCAGCGGCGAGGCCTTCGCTCCTTCGCCGACGCTCTGTGAGCGACGCGACCGCTCGCTCGAGAAAGGCCGGATATCGCGGTGTGGCGCGGAGGGGCGAGTCGCTCGCTCCTTCGCGCCGCTCCGGCCGTCTCTCGCCTCGCCCCCCCCGACCCACGGCGTCAGACGCGCTGGAAGTTGGAAGCGTGCTCCTTTCTCGCCGATGCCTCTCGCTGTCGCTCGCCCGCCCGCCCTCCCCCGCGCCGCACAGCTTGCACCAGGTTTCGCTCTTGCCGGTCGGCGGAAGCCCAAAGCCCTGACCCCTCGCAGCGTAGCTGGGCGCGATGGGCTTCATTGCGGCGATAACTGCGCGCTATCATTATGTTATTATGCGAACCCTTCTCATTCTAGGGCCGCCGTTAGGTAAGCGCGAAGCTGACGAAGCAGTTGCGCTTGAGACTCGTCTAAAGGTCAATGTGGTCACTAGGTCGCGCGGTGATCGCAGAACCGCTCGCGAACGCGCTTAAAGCGCCGACGCTGCAGCGCGCGCGCGAGCGCACGACCGCCGAGCGGCCGCGCGCGAGCGCGAGCGCGCGAGCGCGCGGCCGCTCGGCGGTCGGATGAAGGTGCGGGCGGGGCGGGGCGAGGGCTCGGTAGAACGCGCCCCGGCATCGAATCCGGTGCGATTCATTTGCGGCGGTCGGGCTGCGGCGTACGTCGCTCGCTGACCCTGGCGCTGCGAGCCGCTCGCTCGCCCGCGACGGCGGGGGGGTGGGGGCATAGGGACGCCGCGAAAGAGGGCGCGAGCGCGCGAAGCCGACGCCGCCGCCGGCGGACTCGCGCCGCTTCGGAGCGCGGTATGCGGCCGGAAAGTCAAAGCTAATTACGGGCGATGGCTCGTTCGCGTGCGCGAAGGGGCTTCGTTCATAAAGCAAGGATGGGCCGAGCGACGGGGGAGGCGACGGCTCGCGAACCGCTCGCGAAAGGAGCGAACGGGCAGCCGCCGGAATCGCACCGCGGTAGCTCGACGACGCAGGAGCTCGGCAGCGGCGGCGGCGGCTCTGGTTTGCGCGCGCTCGGCACTCGAGGGCCGGCCCCGCGCGCCCGCCGTCGGTTCGCGGCGGCGCAAGCGAGCGAACGAGCGGACAGGCGGCGGAGCCGCAGCCTCCGAGTCTCCGGAAGCTGCCGCCCGCGAGCGGACTCGAGCGCGAGCGGGCCGCGAACGGCGCGTCAGCGCGCGAGCGACGGCGGTGAGTAGATGCGTCCGCTTTCGCCGCCGCCGCCGCCGAGCGCGGCGCGGGTGTTGGTTCTCAGCGCAGGCCGATGCGCAGTGTTTCGCGCTGCGGCGGTCAGGGCTCTTCTTCCAGTTCCCGGGGGGGGGGTGGGTGGGTGGGTGGGGGGGGGGCTTTGCGACGACCGAGTTGAGGGCACGTGCATTTCCGTGCGGCTTCAACTCGTCACGCGCAGCGTAAGAGGCGTCGTCGCTGCGCGCTCGGCTTCACGCCCGTACGCACGTACGCGCGAGCGCTCGCTAGCGTGTGCATTCAAAGGCCTGCTATTCGATCAGCGAACTCCATTCTAACCACTGTGTACCGAGCTAGTACGAGCGAGTCCTTATGGGACGTCGCTCCATTGCAAGCTCGTCATTTGAGATGACGTCTCTGTTTGATTGCGAGCGAAAGTAGTATCACGTGCTCACGCTGACGGTTAGGGACGTTTGTCTAGCTGCGGCGGCGGACGAGTCGCCGCTTGCATATCCGCTCCAGAAGCGGCGTCGGCAGGCCGCTCTCCAGATCTACTCGCGTCACGTGTCTATGGGCCTTTGCTCTGTCGTCTCCGTCGCTCTTTTCACTCTTCGCCACTCGTCCTTGACTCTGCTACACTCAGCGTGAGGGTCGTCTCACGTCCTCCATCAGCTCGCTATCTGCTTTTAGTGTAATACAACAATAATAATTAGCCATTCGTACCCAGGTGCTGTACAACAGAGTTAGCGGCGAGCGAGGCTTCTTGCTTAAACAACCTCGCAAAAGCAAAACATTGTAACGCGTATAAAACCACGAGCAGACGCTCACGGCCGCTAGCTAGTAGGACCACGGTTAGTAACATGCGCTGAATCACGCACGGGTAAGGAAGCAAAGCATGTAAGAAAGAGACGCAAGTTCGCTGGGGCGTAGGTAAAGCTGAGCGGAACATGTGCGTCTTTGGCTGAGACTAAATGGATGCAAAGTCAATGCAGGTGGTGACAGAAGCCGTTGGCGAGTTTATGACTTCCGGTGCATACGAGCTGAATGCCCGATCGCCGAAAGATTTCAATTTAGTGCTAGCGACGGCGAGACGACCGAAAGACGCGGAGGCGCGGGAGGTTCGAGAGTGCGCGAGCAGGAGGAGCGAGGAGGTCAAGGACAGGTGGACTGGTGCAAGCGAGTGAAGCAGCCTGTAAGACAGAGAGGCGATCTAAAAGAAGTCGATTCGACGCAAGATAGCGAGTCAGAGAAGCTCACGCAGAAGTGGTCGGACATCATGCCGCAGCCACGCTTTTGACGGCATACCAGGCGAGCTGCTGAGTTTGGCACCAGCTGCACGCGATTAAGGTCACGCGCCGGGAGCCCCGGACACATGCAATTGCAATAATATAGATGCGACTTCATTCATGCGTGAACTGGTTTGGCTGCCGTAATTATTTCCACGCAGGCCCCAATTTTGACAGTGCTCTTCTGCTGAAATTCTTCCATGCACACTGCCTTTGCAGCATATGTAAATTGCCTGTAAAGAGATTAAATTATCTGGGGGTTCTATGCAAATGTATTATTATAATTACTATTAACAAGACGACCAGGTTACGAGCATGCGTCACAGCAAGGAGGCTAGATTGATCAATCTTGAGGGCGAGGTTTTGCATTTCGAGGGCTACACGAGACTTGCACATGTTGGTCGTATCTTGATTCAGCTTCAGGAAGTGTGCGGTCATCGAAGAGTGAATGTCGTCAATGCAGGTTGCAAAGGATGTGATAAAAAACCGAATTCCGAGTGAGGACGAAAGGGGTAGAATGATTGGTGGGCATGGCTAGATATCGTCGGCTAAGAAGTTAAAGCAAATATTGCCTCATTTACGTCGAATTCATGTGCCTGAGAGATACTGAGCATACATAGATACTTTCTTTTTTTAGTATCCTTTCTTTTCACTGTCTATATATAAATGAATTATATATAGATAGTGAAAAGAAAGGAGGCCTTAATATCGAGTTCCCAGGGCTAGCGGTCAGGTTCTCGCTCTTCACTACCCGGGTCGTGGGTTCGAGCTCTGCAGCGATCGATTCTTTATTGACCGCTGCATGCCGTGGTGATAGCCGCCAGGCTCTTCTGCCGCCATATCAATGAGGCTGTTAAATCAGCCAACCTTGTTGATGTTGAGTGCTGAGGTTCCCTATACTTTAAGGGCTCCTCTGATTGGTCCACAGCCACTTACAGCACTGCATTCTGGCACGAGCTGCCGTCGCACGCCTTATCGCAGGCGTTCAATGACCATAACAATAATAATAATAAGGCATTTGATAATCGCCCTCCGAGAACTTAATCTCTGCAATGCTTCCCACTTTATCTTTATTGCATGAGACGAAGTCTGTTGGCTACCGAAAGCCGCTTAGGCTGTGAGTTCGCTATACAAAGCTCTCCTGCGTAACACCCGCATAGTCTTTATGACTTAGTGAAGTTACAGACGGAGATAAATTACATTACATTTCTAGGCACTGTTCTTTTGCTGCAAAGGAAGCACGATCGAGTGGTTCGACGCCCCCCCTCCCTGGCAGCGCTCCCTTCGATTGCTCCGAACTCAATTGCGTCCACCCCCCTCCAGCCACTGATCAGTTCCTCACAATTGGCTGCTGCTCCATTCATCGAGCGAAGGAAGCGGCTCAGCGAGTCAGCTTTTGTCGCCCTCGCACGGTCGAGGTCAGAGAGGCCACCGCTGCCGCTGCCGACGCTTCCTCTCTTTTCTGTGCCTTACTTCTCGGAGCTAAGCGAACTTTACCCCTCTTCCGGCGATGACAGCGAATTAACTTGATCAGGCGGGCGCAGCTGGTCGCACCACGATTATATAAACCTGGGCAGTCAGCCGCGGCGATCACTCGGTTAAGGACGCGGCGGATTCGCGGCAGGGACTCCAATTTCTCCTGTCGGAGATGCATAAGTCGCGCTGCAGTTACCTTAAAGGACCGTGTTCCGCAGCGTGAGCAGAGCAGGATACAAACCGGGCTCCTGTTACGAGAGCCCTTCACTGCACGATAATCGCCATTAGGTGCTAAGAGCACTCGGATGCAACCGGTAATGTTGAGTGGTAATTTACCCCGACGATATTCTAAACCAGTTCATCAAAAAATCTCGCAGTGTGCTCTCTCTCTCTCTCTCTCTCTCTCTCTCTCTCTCTCTCTCTTTCTCTTTCTCTCTCTCTCTTTTCTTCTCGCACTCCTTTCTTCTCTCTCCTCTCTTTCTCTCTCTTTCTCTCTCTCTCTCTCTCTCTCTCTCTCTCTCTCTCTCTCTACAACCGCATACACAGACAAACACATTATATATATATATATGTATATGTATACACTATTAACAAACATTTTACACACATGTATAATCTGTGCAGTTGTCTCTCTGTCCTATATATCTTTGCAGTTATCTCAGCTGCCTCTGTCTTTGTCTCTCTCTTTCTCTGTCTGTCTGTCTCTGTCTGTCTGTCTCTGTCTGTCTGTCTCTGTCTGTCTGTCTCTGTCTGTCTGTCTGTCTCTGTCTGTCTGTCTCTCTGTCTCTCTCTGTCTCTGTCTCTGTCTCTGTCTCTGTCTCTGTCTCTGTCTCTCTCTCTCTCTCTCTCTCTGTCTCTCTGTCTCTCTGTCTCTCTGTCTCTCTGTCTCTCTGTCTCTCTGTCTCTGTCTCTCTCTCTCTCTCTCTCTCTCTCTCTCTGTCTCTCTCTCTCCCCTCTCTCTCTCTCTCTCTCTCTCTCTCTCTCTCTCTCTCTCTCTCTCTCTCTCTCTCTCTCTCTCTCTCTCTCTCTCTCTCTGTCTGCCTGGCATGGTCTCTATCTCCCCGCCACTCTTTGTCTCTCCCGCTTTCTCTCCGCTCCCGTTCTCTGTCTGTCTGTCTCTGTCTCTCTCTCCGTGTCTGTCTTTTCTCTCTCTCTCGCTCTCTCTTTCTGTCTCTCTCTCTCCGTGTCTGTCTTTTCTCTCTCTCTCTCCGTCTCATGAATCTGTCGGCTTGGAGCAACTAGCCGTCCCCACCGCGGTCCGCACCTCAGGATCCGCAGTCCGCACGTTTCCTTCGCTCGCAGTACCACTTACACGGTCGCACTACGCCTCGGAGGCATCACTTTCTTCCGTTAGCTCCGCGCTCAGATAATGTCCGGTTTCATTTCCCGACCTAACAATACCGAAGCTCGGCTCGTTCTCACGACCCTGTACTCTCTGCTTCGGCAACGATCAATCCAGATGGCCAGCTGACACTTTTAACGCACGTCAATCAATTTCTTCGAGCACGTTTTACTCGCCTTTGCCGTCGAGAGACCTAAGGAACGATTCAAAGCAGACAATTTCAGAGCATCAGATAAAGAAATTGTCTGCAGAAACTTCCGAAAGGCTGATTGCGATCGACGCGTCACTCCCGCTGACTACTCCTTGACATTGAGTCACCTGGATGACAGCCGCCCGTCTCTTCGACCGTTGCTTCTAAAGTCTGGCAAAAATTAGGTAAAGCCGATGATGCGCATGCGCGACTGCTCAGTTTGCCCCACCCACTTTGCAGTGTTTTGTGTCTCCTCTGAGCTTGTGTTGGACACACACAGAGCGGCTCATGGAATGCGAGATCGTATCTTGCTCTGCCGTCCTTGGCTCGCTGAATCGCGCGATACCTACTGGGGCGTCCGCAGCTGTTTGAATGCGTGTCGGCTTGGAGCGCCATTCCACATCGACCGCGAGTCCAGAGCACGAAGCCGCTCTAGCTCCGTACATCAGCGCTGCGAAAAGAGCGTCTTCCGCTTCGCAAATCCAGAACCGCGGACGTATTTGCTTTGAGGCGGATTCATCACGCTTCACAAGCAGCGATCTCCGCCTACAAACGAGCTCGTCTCTCTCTCTCTCTCTTCGTCACTTTCGCATTTCGAACTAGTCTCTTCTCAAAGTTTCGTTGGCGCATCGTTCACCACCAAATGTGGGCGGCTTTGGCCGCGGTCGGTCTGGGCGCAGTTGGCCGCCGCGCGCGCGGCGAAGTTGCCGTAGCTTGGCGGCCATGAGAGCGGAAGCTCCTCGAGCTCCTCGAGCCATGCGCTCTTCGAGCGACGGTGACAGAGGAGATGACACGTAAGCCACGGTAAAAGACGAGGGTAGCTCGAGCGCTGGCAGCGCGCCAGCGACCGCCCCCGAGCTCGAGGCGGTCGCTGGCGGTAGACGGCGGTAATTGGACGTCTGCGGCAGCTGCGGAGCGCCACCATTGCCGCCGCGCCTCGGCGCTACCGAGTGCTTCCCCGACGGCTCGCTGCGGCCGGTGCGAACTGCGAATCGGGGCGCGGTGCCGCAGAGGCTTCCAAAAGCCGGGCCGACGATGCCAGTAAGACGAAGATTGCAGGCGTTCAGGACGCCAGATGCCGGTCTACGATCAGAAATTGCAAACCGCCCGTTGACAGCCGCCGCCGCCACCAGCCCTGCTCCCTCGTCTTCGATGCAAGGTCTTAGCGAAGGATCGTGGATGCGCAATTAGAGAGGATACCTCGACGGGGGAGGGGCGGCGGACCGGCGGACCTTGGCTACGCTAGCGAACGCGCTGCCATCGGACGGCGCACTGTCGGCAGGGGGCGCTCGCGTCCTCAAGGCGACTGCCGATCGCACGCGCGAGTGAGCGGCTGCGCGCGCGGCTGCGCAGCAACGCGCGCGGCATGAGGTTAAATAACTCCGCGAATGCTAGCAGCTCGGCGGAATCGAGTAAAATTTGCATTCGCACAGTGCAGCCGCCGGCGATTCAGGAACAAGAAAGAAACGGGCCCCGTACCGTAGCGCTACGCCTTGCACGCACTCAAATGTAGAGAAGGACGTTACTGGGTAGTAATAGGTACTGTACGGCGATAGTGGCTGATCGAAAGTGGCAGAAGGCGGTAATTAGATGCCCGCGGCAGCTAAGAAGTGCCGCTACTGCCGCCGAGCTCGTGCGGAAGGTCGTTCGCGTTCTCCATGCGTCTCTCTGCCTCTCCGGCTTTCTATATCTCTCTGCCTTTGTCTCTCTGGCTCTCTATCTGTGTCTCAGTCTGTCTGCTGTCGGTCTACGTCTCTCTCTCTCTCTCTCTCTCTCTCTCTCTCTCTCTCTCTCTCTCTCTCTCTCTCTCTCTCTCTCTCTCTCTCTCTCTCTCTCTCTCTCTCTCTCTCTCTTGGCCCGTATAGCAGTGCGCTTCTTAAGCGGTTCTACGGGAGTGGTGGCTACTACATTTATTCTCTAGAGGAGCTAAAAGAAGCGAATGAGCCCAACCAGCACAGCGCAGACCTCGCTCTCTGAGAATCCTGACCAGGGAGCTGGAGCGTCGCTGCACTTTCGAGCGAGACACCGGACGTCCTACACCGACCGATCAGGTGGTGCTGAGATGGCGAGCTCCAGCCGCCCCGCCCCCTTTCCCGGGCGGGCAGATTCGTTCGCGCCCGCCCGTTACTTGGCGCGTGCCCGGGCCCAAGCTAAAGCTCTTCACGTCCTGTTCGCCATTCGGCGGACGTTACGCGCGGCCTGAGAGCGAATCCCGCGGGGCGATTTGTGAACCAATCGAGCGCCGACGGCGCAGCTGCGGCTGCCGGTAATCTGCTTCCGGCACTTAGCTAAGCCGTCGCCTTCGGCGCTTCTTGCCGAGCACCCGGCAATGGAGGCGACGAGCTGGTAAACATGCTTGATGGCAGAGGCTACGGCGGCGGCAGCGGCGGCGGCGGCGGCGGCGGCGGCGGACGAGGGCAACTGCCGACGCGCCGATCGTGTCTCCATCTGTCTATCTGCCTCTGCCTCTCTGTCTCTCTCCGTCTCTCTCTCCGTCTCTGTCTCTCTCCTTCTCTCTTTCTCTCGATCGCTCTGCATCTCTCTTTTTGCGCAAGTATTTCTGGCCCCGTCTCTGTCTTTCTGTATATCCGGCTTTCTATTCTCTCTCACCCTCATCATATTCGCTCTCTCTCTCTCTCTCTCTCTCTCTCTCTCTCTCTCTCTCTCTCTCTCTCTCTCTCTCTCTCTCTCTCTCTCTCTCTCTCTCTCTCTCTTTCATCGCGGCAACGCTACGCAATTCCTTGCCCGAATTTCCGAAGACTTGTTTTTCGCGATGACCGATCGGCGATTGCCAAATCCTTCAAATAAACCCGGCTTCCAACGATCGTCGATCACGACGGTCGTCGACGAAGACGGTCGATCGATGCGTGGCTGTGACGCGGCCGGCTATGTGAGCGCGGGGAGGCTCCGCGCGAACCGTTCTTCCGCACGGACCGCACTTACGCGAACCGGACCGGCTTTTCCCTCTGGCGCGCCCCTGAGCGAACGCGCTTGTCGCCAAACGAGCAGCTTTACGACCTCCACTCTTGTGAGAGCTCTCTTGCTGCCGAGTGAGCGAGAATGTACGGGCCACAGCCCAGCAACGAAATCTAAACTCCGAACTGCTACCTAGCCTAGACACGACTGGTTCAACGCTACTCGAAACAAGATCACGGCTGTCACGAATACGAACGTTGGCTAGTGTTAGCGGTGGCTGCAGCCCAGCAGCAAACGACTGAAAGCCGTCAGCAGTCGGACTGGTCTGCTGGAAATAATAATAATAATAATAATAATTCAATTGATAAAGCGCCCTCAGAGAACTTAATCTCTCTCTGGGCGCTTTACATTTGCTGTAAAGTGAAATGCAATTGAATGGAAAGGTATGCCTGAGTGCGGCTGGGTGGGGCGGGCGGCGGAAGTGTAGCTGCAGCAGCTGGTGGAGCGCGAGATTCAGCCGAGCTCCAGCGGTGGCGACGAAGTGACGCGAATGTATGCAGTACCAAAACAAAAAGCTCCGGGGGGTACCGTCAGGACGGCGCTGCTAGTGGGGCGACAAGCGACGGTCCTTGGACGAGGCGGCAAAAGCTGCGAAATGACGGGAGACAAGCTCGCAGTGCGCGGAGCGACGCACGCGGCGCGCGGGCAGGGACGGGCGAGACGGCACGGGCAGGCCGCTCTGCGGCCGGCCTCAGCAGGTCCCAGAGCGGCCAAGTCGCAGGCTGCTCTGCGGTGGCGACGGGCGGCTCTGACCGGCGCGTCGAGCCTGCGGCCCGCCGTGGCTGAAGCGTCGGCGGGTGAAGCGTGGCTGAAGCGTCGGCAGGTGAAGCGTGGCTGAAGCGTCGGCGGGTGAGCCTCGTCGTTCACCGGCCGCTGAGGCGGGAGAGAATGACGGTACGAAGGGCTCAAGACGGGGCAGCCGCCATTGGGGCGAGCCAGCTGGAAAGAATTCGTCAGGCCGGAACGCTGCGGCTCGCAGTTTGGCACGAGTCCGAGCCCTGACCTTGACTACAGTGGCCAATCTTGACTGTCACTCCGTGCGTTCTTTTCGCGCTCACCTTGCACTTAATTCCGCGCTTGTTACTAACCCGGGCTCCTACTAAACAACGGTCGTGAGTGCGTTTGAAAAATATATAAATATAATTCAATCGCTTTGCACCCTAAGAGAGCTTAATCTCTATTCAGGCGCTTTACATATGCCCCTTGGGCTCGAGCCCACGACCTGGTTCGTTAAAGGCGAGCGCCTTACCCTTGTGGCAAACCAGGCTGACGTCATCGCATGGGTGTGCGTGTGCTTTCGCATGCTGGCCAAAGCATAATACCTTGCTAGTCAATACTCTTGGTTATCGTTTCTCTTGCAGTGACTTGTACAGTGCTTGAGTATTGTATTGTATCTCAAGTCTGCAACTCCACAAAGACTATGTGAGTGTTAGGAATGCGAGTTTTGTATGGCGAACTCACAGCCTAAGCGGCTTTCGGTACGCATTCGGTAGCCAACAGACTTCATCTCACGTAGCGAAGAGAAATGGAGATGCATCGCTGAGTCAGGAGAGCAGTTGAGGGAGTGAGCATCATGGAAGTAGCAGTTTAGGACGGCTGGAAGAGAAGCGCTATAGTCGGCAGCGAGTAGAGAGTAGAGAGATCTGGTGCTCTTAGGGTACTAGGCAAAAGACTTCTAACTAGTATTGATTATCCTAGAAGTGCGAGTTTCGCGGCACGCCGTCAAGCGCGCCCCGTCGATTCGGTCCCGTGGGAGGGCTTTAGCTCTCTTACTATCCAGTGTCCCTCTTCCGATCCACGCGATTCGACCGGAGCCGAAGCTGTGGGCTCGGCACCTGTTGCTCACTCCCCACTGCCGCACCGCTGTGCCGCCGCCGCCATCGGCGTCGCTGTCGGCGCTGGAGCAGCTAGCGCCGCGGCCCCGGCTGCCACCGCCGCTAACCTCTTCTTCCCCGATCGCCTCGACGCAGGTACTTGTCGGTGACTAGGCCGCTGACGTACATGGCAAAGCGGACTCGGCGGCGCGCCGCCATAATGATCGCTTGCGCTTGGGTGATCTCGTTCCTACTCTGGACACCTTGGATCTTCCTGTGGCCGCTTATCGAGGAGGAAGGCGGGCGGACCATGCAGCCGCACGAGTGCTACATCTCATTCCTCTACTCGAGCAAGCCGGCGACCATCGTCACGTCGATCGCAGCTTTCTACCTTCCGGTCACGGTGATGAGCGTGCTCTACTTCAAAATCTATCTCGAGACGCGCCAGCGAAAACAGGACTTGAAGAGCCTGCAGGAGAGCACCACCAAGGCAACGAGCTCGGCGACCGTGGACAAGATGGCGGCGGCGGCGGCGGCGGCCGACTTCGAGCCGGTCGCAGCCGCGAGCGGTGTCGCTGAGGCCCAGCAGCAGCAGCAGCGACGCCGCTGCTGCTGCTGCTGCTGCCTTCCGCACTCGGTGGTCGCCTGCTGCCAGATCGACACCGACGGCTACGACGACGAGTCGACGGACAGCGACTTGAACTGCGGCACCGACGGCGCCTCCGCCTCCATAGCTACCCCGGCCACTCCCACCTCGCCAATGCGCTTCCTGCGAATGCTCGGCCCTCGGCACTACGACGTGTCACGACGGCAGACTCTCCTGCTGCCCATGATAAAGTACTCGTCGAGCAGGTCCATCGACGCGCCCGCCTCGAATCGTGAAGCGACCGTCTGCACGGCGGCGGCGGCGGCAGCGGCCACCGCCGCCGCCGTCTCGAACTCTGCCGAAGCGACACGTCGCATCCAGGCGGTCGAGCCGGAGCGGCCGGCGTCGCCGGAGCCATTGTTGAGCGAACGCCTCGACAGCTGCGCCGCCGACGGCGGCGAGTGCGAGTTCGGCCGCGAGCGTCGGCCGCGAGTGAACAGCGGCGGCGCTGGCGGAGGCGGTGACCAGAGGGTCAGCCCGGCTCTGCACAAGACGACGTCGCTCTGCGCCCAGGGCGATCGCGAACAGCTGGGCCCGCCGGCGGCCAAGGCGTCGTCCGGCGGCCTAAGCGGCGGTAGCGGAGCACCACCAGACGCGTCGCCGCTGATCGCCGCTCGAAGCTTCACGCTGCCGCGTATATCCGGCGGCCTCGGCCGCAACGGAAATGGCGAGCTGCTGGCGAGCGAGGTGCACTACGCCCACCCTAAGACACTCGGCAAGCCGGCGAGCAGAGCGGGCAAGGACGGCGGTGTCTCACGGAAGCGGAAACGCCAGGAGCGCAGCGACTCCAAGGCTGCCAAGACGCTCAGCGCCATTCTGCTGGCTTTCGTGATCACGTGGACTCCGTACATGCTTTTCACCATCATAAACTCGCTCGCCGGTACCCAAGCGGTGCCAGAGTCACTATACTCTATTGGTAAGTACTGATCTCGAAGCGGAGACACTCTCGGCGAAGGGAGATCCAAGAAAAAGGAAATCGCATTGGCTCTCTCTCTGTGCACCGCTCTCTCTCTCTCTCTCTCTCTCTCTCTCTCTCTCTCTCTCTCTCTCTCTCTCTCTCTCTCTCTCTCTCTCTCTCTCTCTCTCTCTCTCTCTCTCTCTCTCTCTCTCTCTCTCTCTCTCTCTCTCTCTCTCTCTCTGTCCCCCAGCACGCCCGCACGTGCCACGGCGCTTGCCGCTTTATAGTGGCACCGCATCCCTCTTGCGTACGCTGCCGGTCGGTTCGTGTCTTCCGCCAGCGGCCGTAGCTGCAGCAGTGGCGGTGATGGCGGCCGGTCACGTGCGGTGCGGCCACCAAGGTTGCGAGTCCCCTCAGTAGCGCCCTGCTTCTCGGCGCTGATAAACGGTCCCGGCGAGCGGCAGCGCGAAGCGACCCGCACGCTGCGGCGAGCAGCGAAGCCGTGACCTTTTACCCACCCGGTCCGCGAGTAGCGCTGCCACAGCGAGGCGCTCTGCGTTCAACTGGCGGCGATCCCCACTGCCGCGGCGCACAGCGTTGAGGAATGGCGCGGATTGCACTCGAGTCGCCTACTCCTTCGCCGCGCCGGCGTTCTCGTGCAAAGCGGCGCCGGCTGGCGGCAGCAATCGCAGCCAGCGCTCTGGATAGGTAGATGGACCCAGACGCTCTTTGAGGCTCCGATGAAAAAGTCGGACTTCGGCGGAGTCAAGTGAGATTCGCAGGCTGGAACAATAATGACAGCAATAATGATAATAATAACGTCCTTTTCGTGTTGCCCTGCAGAAATAAAGCTATATCTAGGCGCGCTGCACAACTCGCCGTAAAGAGGATAAAAGCCGTAAAGAGGAGTAAAAACCAAGAGAGCTGACGCCAAGTAAGGCGTCTTGCAATCGTTTCGCCGCCGCTGCGTGCCCGCGCGCCCACGTGACCGCCGCTAGCCCACGCGCCTCATGCAGTCCCGTCAGGCCGTTGTCTGTAGCGCCTGCCCGTAGCTTAGCCGCCACCGTCGCGGCACGGCTCTCTCGTTGTCTCTATCTCTTTTTTCCTCTATCTTTCTATCTATCTGCCCTGTTCTCTCTGTCTCCTCCTGGTCTGCTTTGCTCTCTCTGTCCGACCGAGTCTCCGTCTCTGTTTCTGTGCACGCGGTGAGCTCGCCATTTCTCGGCGGGACTCACAACGCAGGATTCCGCTGACCAAATGTTCCACGCGTTAACTGACGGTTATTGAAAGGAACCGTCGCTAGAGAATGACTGTAGGCCGCGGCCCGGCCGGCCGGAATGTGCATGTTTCCCTGCCTGCGATGCATACTCAAATGCACCGCATATGTTACGAGCCTTGCTACATTTTTCGACATACCACCGGGGGAACAAGAGCGTACGTCGTCCGGTCGGCCTCAGTAGCCGAACGAACATGGCTGACAAAGCGAGCACCCCCCCCCCCCCCCAGCCTGCAAATACGCTCGTGGCCGCCGCAGCCGCCGCCTCGGAAACGGAAACGTTAGCGGATCGGAAGTGTTAGCTGCCGCGACGGTTTGGCCAAGTGGCTGATGTGCTCGCCTTTCTCGACCGAGGTCAAGGTGAATGTATATTTGATGAACGAGGTTTTGGCTCGAGCAACGTGGCGTATACGAAGCTCCTCAATAGAGACGAAGTTCCCTCCTTGCGCTATACAAACGAAGTACATATATGCATGCGTTTACTACTTACGCTGACAGCGAATGTTCGGGCAGCACGTCTGAGGCCGCACCAGCTCTATCCGAGATAAGGCGCGCCTCAGCCGGCGCGAGCGCCAGCCGGTGAGGCCCAACTGCGGCTACTTCCGGCGGGCGCCCCTGCGGCAGCGATGAGGTGGAGGGGCTCGCGAGTGCTCGCGAGCGAGCGCCGAGGCTGTGGGCTGCAGTCGCTTGAGCAGCCGCCGCCGCCGCCGCCGTCGGCCGCTCGATAAGCGCTTACTAAGCTGCTGCGCGAGCGAGAGCTGACCCAGAGAGAGCGTGGCCGTGCGAGCGCGTGCGCTCGCACGGCCACGCGAGCGAGGTCGTCGCCAGAGGCGACGCCCGAGCCGCTCGCTCGCTCATTTTGAAAGTGGTCGCGAGAGCGCGCGGCGCCGCCGCCGCAGCACCGGCTGTGCGCCGCGCTGGAGCGGCGAGCGCCGGAAGCGCGAGCTGTAGCGCGAGTGCGACGCTGACTCGGGCGGCAAGAGTCGGTTCGGAGCGTTCGGATGGGCGGGCCACTCCAGTTTGCTGGCGAATCGAGAGGGGTCAGCGAGGAGCCGACGCCCGACGCCCTGGACCGACGCGAAGGCGGGGAGCTCCGCCTTCCTTCGGCTCTTCATTCCGCGTTGGCTGCGTATTGCAAATTCAAGGCCTGGCGTCTTCCTTGCCAGAATCCCGACGGCTAGACGCCCTAGAGCCGAACGCGGGATGCTGCGGGCGGAGCCGCCGCCGCCACGCCCGTCGCCTGTCGTCCACCGTACGTCGATACCGCCTCGAAGAAAGGACCGGCGTTGCGGCTGCGGGCGCCTAGATACGCGCTCCCGCACAGCCTTTCCTCCCTTCCGCCTCAGCGAGCGAGCGAGCGAGAGAGAGAGAGAGAGAGAGAGAGAGAGAGAGAGAGAGAGAGAGAGAGAGAGCAAAGAAAGGTTAAGGCGATGCCAAATGTGCGACTCCACTTTTTTTCATTGAGGTCGCTTTCTTTTTTCGTCGCCATTTTCACTCATCGCTCGCTCGCTGCTTGCTGGTCTATCGGCCTGCGAAATCAGGCGCTTACAGCTGGTGCAAACTTCTAGAGCTAGGCTTATCTGCTGTGAACGTCGCAGTTGCCACGTCACGCCACTTCTCGCCGACCTGCATTGGCTCCGACTCAAGCAGCAGCCGCAACGAATTCAAAATTGTGTCACTCACTTTTAGGTCCCTCCATTTTTTGGCTCCAGCCTACCTATAAGGTCTACTCCTCCAACCGGCTAAGCATAGCACCGCTCGCTGTTCTGAATCTGATCGTTTACTTATACCTCGTACAAGCCTCAAATCTTTTGGAGACAGTGCCTTTAGTTCTTGTGCTCCCAAAGCCTGGCACTCACTTCCCACTAGCGTCACGACATCTCCTTACTCGAAGAGATATAAAAAACAAGCTAGAACTCATTTATTGATCACAGCATTTAGTGCGTCCATGTGATGTCACTTAAGTGCTTATGCGTGCTGACTCTGTGCATGCTGCCACTAACCATATTTGAATGCTGACCCTGTTCATGTCACCTATTATTGTAATTCCCTTTTGGCTGGGCTACCAAAGAAAGCTCTTATGCCACTACAGCGGACTATGAATATGGCTGCAAGGCTAGTCTTCAAGTCCCAGCGGTTTGAGCACGTGTCTCCTTTGCTGAAAGAGCTAGGATGGTTGCCGGTTGAGCAAAGGATACAGAGCAAAGTTCTTATGCTGACCCGCAAGGCCCGCCACGGCTTGGCTCCTTCGTACCTAGCTGAACTGCTGCATCAGTTTCAGCCTGTTCGCGCCCTCAGGTCCTGTGTGGACAATAAATTAGCTGTCCCATTCCTCCGCTTAAAGACAGTTGGCGACAGAAGCTTTAGCTCTGCAGGTCCTAGACTGTGGAACTCGCTTCCACAATTCTTACGCAAAGACATCTACTTTCCTGATGCCGACTATGGCACATCTTTTTCAGCGGTCCTGAACTGCTACTTCTATGCTACTCACTACCTCAACTGCTCTCCTAACTCTGCTATGCTTCCCACTTTCTCTTTGTTGGGTGAGACGAAGTCTGTTGGCTACCGAATGCGTACCGAAAGCCGCTTAGGCTGTGAGTGCGCTATACAAAACTCTCCTGCGTAACACCCACATGGTCTTTATCACTTTGTGGAGTTACTGACGGAGATACATTACCTCTAACCATGCTATGCTGTTATGCTTGGTGTCATCGACCATGCTGCCACCACTAACATGCGACCATGCTTTCTTCGCAGCATATGTAAAGTGCCAAGAAAAAGATAGAGTTCTCTGAGGGTGCTATAAGAAACGTATTAGTAGCACTTCGTCCGTTTTAAGTCTGCTGTCCTTAGCGGTCTCGGCGCTGTTAACCGTCAAAACTATTGGCCGCTGCCGAGGCGCTGTGCACTATAAGTGGAGTGCCATTCGCTAAAACACAGCGCAGCGTCCCGATCTAAGACAGATATTTTGGACAAACGGCAGTATGTACTGCCACCTCTCGGCCGAAGCTCCGCTGCACCATTGCTGCCAGACTTAAAGGCCCACGCCAGATAGCTTTCGACTCGGGGTACCTCACTTCCGGCCCTATCACCGAACGTCCTGCAGCCACGTTGCCTGCTGCCGCAGAGCTCGAGCAAGGCGAGCGGTGATTAAACCTCCTTGCAACGCTCTCGTATGCACCAGCAATAGCAGGTGGGACCTAAAAGTACTACTGGGGGCCCTACGCACATCAGGCTCGTGAGGGAGTGAGAAACAACGGAGCATGCATTCCAGAGAGGAAGGAACGCCCTCGGACCAAAGCGATCTTGAAGGCGCCGGCGGCTGTCCAACGAGTACCGAGCATCTTTCCCGAGATATGACAGTGGCCGAGTAGCGGAGAATCACTTGCGGGACACAATTAAGCTCGTCGAGGGCTCCAGCTCAGGGGTAGCCTGCGAACAACATATTAAGCGGGCAAACGATATAGCAACGAACCCAACCTTCCTTGATTAAGCGGAAGTGGCGATTTCGGACCGGAGCAGTCTGGAAGGCGGCGCGGCTAACCCGCAAATGCCGTACGATCTCGCCAGAGGTCTGCCAGTAGCTGCGTAACGTAGACGTAGCTAGTGGGGCAAATCTCAGCTCGCCGAAGGCTCCAGCTCAGGGGGAGGCTACTAAAAACATGATACACGGGAACTCGGAATACACAACAATAGCTGCGAATGCCTGCGAATAACTGATGAATAACTAATAATAACCAATAATAGTAATAAACTGTAAACTTTAAACACTATAAATATATAATGTAAACTATATAATATATAGTATATATATATATATATACTATATAATTACTATACCATATATATATACTATATATATATATATTATATACATATAGTATAGTACAGTATATATATATATACTGTACTATACTATATGTATATAATATAAACTATAAATAATAAACTAATAATAATAACTAATGAATAGCTGCGAATGCGAATAACTGCGAATGCCCTTAACTCCCGTCACGCCCGGACAGCGGATCCTCGTGGCCGTCCGCGGTTGACGGCCACGAGGCCGAGGAGAGAACGCCAGCTGTCCACCCGTCCGGATGCAGATGCTGAGTACCAGACCGGTACCGACTCCCCCACCAAATCCCACATGTCCGCCGTTGAGCTTCTTCTAACTCGATTGACCAGATTAAGTGATGTCATCACCCGTTCGGGCACAAGTCAAAAGTCAGACTTGGCCTAGGCGGTCGGCGATCCCCAGCTGACCGTATCGCGTTGCAGCGGCCCTAGGCTACCGAACCCCTCGCTTGGGTGCACAGAGTCTGCTCGGCGGCGGCGGCAGCCGAGCCGCCGGCTGCTTTGACGATTAACAGCTTCGAGAGAGCGCCAAGGAAAAGGATCTTCGGGAGATCGGCAGCTGTCATCGACCGGCGAGTCCGTCTGGTGCTTAATGGATCGCTTAAGTATACGACCGGCTATGGCTTTCGGATGGAGGCTTCTTGGCCTTACTAGTTATGGGCAAACCCAGTGTGATTCACAAGTTGGAAAGGCTGACGCTCAAAATTGGCTCTGGCAGCATATTTCCTTTTGAATCAGCTCGAAGTCTAGGTCTCATGTTCCAAAGCGACCTCTCGTTAGACGACCATATCAACTCCACAGTCAAATCTGCCTATTTTCAGCTTCATAACATTGCTAAAATTAGGGCTTGTTTAGATAAGGATACCACGTCCAAGTTGGCCCATGCGTTCGTGACATCCCGTCTCGACTTCTGCAACTCACTGCTTACTGGCCTACCAGCATGTGCGATCAGGCGATTGCAGCTGGTGCAAAACTCCGAAGCTACGCTTTTCTGTCGTGAGCGTCGCAGCTGCCACATTAAACCACTTCTCGCCGACCTGCACTGGCTACCAGTCAAGCAACGGATTGACTTCAAGGTTTTGTCGGTCACTTTTAGGTCACTTTATTCTTTGGCTCCAGCCTATCTCTCAGATATACTCCCCCATCAGGCCAAGCATCGTACCACCCGCTTTTCGGAATCCAACAGTCAACAAATACAGTACAAACCTCATATCCTTTGGAGACCGTGCATTTAGTTCGTATGCTCCCAAAGCCTGGAACTCCTTCCGGACTTTCGTCAGAGCATCTCCTGACGTGACCACATTTAAAAAGAACTCGAAAGCACACCTATTTAGGACAGCATTTAATGGGTCCCTGTGATTCGTCCTTGATGTGCTTATTCGTGCTGACACTGCATGCTGCAGCTAACCACATTTGCATGCTGACCCTGTGCATATCACCCCTAACCATGTTATTCATTTTGTTCGCTTATCAAGCATGATTTTACTCACCATTCAATTGCATTTCCCTTTGCAGCAAATGTAAAGCGCCTAGAAAGAGATTGAGTTCTCTGAGAGCGCTTTATCAAGTGCATTATTATTATTATTATTATTATTATTCGCCGTTCACTCAGAAGCCTCGAGTTTGATGTGACGTAGAGAGAAGACGCTGGAGTTGGCGACGGCGGCGGCGGCCGCCACGACTCACCCTCCTTGCTCGCCACACAGCTCTACTCGGATGGGCCGGTAGGATAGGTTAGGATAGTACAGTATAGGAGGTTGTGACTGATGAGGTGGCGCTGATTAGACAGATTGACTAGCACTCGGCTTGACAGGCAGCCGCAGCTGGCACAGTATTGGGATATTGGGATACGGGGAAGTGGGCGACGGATCGCAGCGAGGTTTCATCTAATAATGTCTTCGTGCAATTGATTATTGCTCGTTTTAAAGTTCCATCCAATGCAGTTTTTCTCGTCTCGTGGCTCTGGTAACTTGTGCGACTCTTCGGTCCAAGCTTCATGCCAGGGCGAGCGGATGGCGGGATGGCGGACGGCCAGCTAGTTCGCTGGCCGCTTCAGCACAGGGACGGGTTTGCACTCACTCTCGCTCGGCCCTCCGCTCACACCGCTCAGCTCCGACCCTTCCTGCGCTCCCTCTGAGCATCAGCCCCATACGCCCCTCCTGCACGTATGACGTGTCCATCCATGGCCGAGCGAGTATACTGGACTCACGGCGCGAGAGACGGCTCCGTGAGGAACGATCTCGCTACTTTCTAGGATGCACTTAATGCTAATCCTCACAGTGAGCTGCCTAAAAGAGAGGGAAAGAGGCGAAGAGGGAGTGAGAGGAAGAGAGAGACGTGGGGAGAGAGAGAGAGAGATACAAAGAGAGAGGAAGACGTGGGAGAGGAGTAAGACAAAGAGAGACAGAGAGACACAAAGAGACTGACAGAGAGAGAGAGAGAGAGAGACTGACAGAGAGAGAGAGAGAGAGAGAGAGAGAGAGAGAGAGAGAGAGAGAGAGAGAGAGAGAAAGAGAGGGAGGAAGACGTCGGAGAGGAGTAAGACAAAGAGAGACAGAGAGATACAAAGAGACTGACAGAGAGACAGAGAGAGAGAGACCGAGAGGAGAGGAGAGGGAGAGGAGAGGGAGAGGAGAGGGAGAGGAGAGGGAGAGGAGAGGGAGAGGAGAGGGAGAGGAGAGGGAGAGGAGAGGGAGAGGAGGGGGAGAGGAGGAGGAGGAGAGGAGGAGAGGAGAGAGGGAGCGGCAGGAGAGGGAGAGGAGGAGAGGAGAGGAGAGAGAGGAGAGAGAGAGGAGAGGAGGGGAGAGGAGAGGAGAGGAGGGAGAGGGAGGGAGGGAGAGGAGAGGAGAGGGAGAGGGAGAGGAGGGGAGAGGAGAGGGGGAGGAGAGGGGGGGGAGAGGGAGAGGAGAGGGAGAGGAGAGGGAGAGGATAGGAGGAGAGGAGAGGAGAGGAGGAGGGGAGAGGAGAGGGGGAGGAGAGGGAGAGGGAGGGAGAGGAGCGGGCGAGGAGAGGGAGAGGAAGAGAGAGGGGGGGAGAGAGAGAGGAGAGAGAGAGGGAGACAGAGGGGAGAGAGAGGAGAGGGAGAGGAGAGAGAGAGAGAGGAGAGAGAGAGGAGAGGGAGAGGGAGAGGAGAGGGAGAGGAGAGGGAGAGGAGAGGGAGAGGAGAGGGAGAGGAGAGGGAGAGGAGAGGGAGAGGAGAGGGAGAGGGAGTGCGAAAGTCAGACATCGACAGAGCGACTCGCAGAGACAAATCCTGAGAGTGTTGTTGGGTGAATGTGTGCGTGTGTTAGTGTGCGTGTGTATGCGTGTGCTCGAGCTCGAGCTCTCGTGTGCTAGCGAGAATGCATACGCGTCGTATGTGCGGTGTGTGGCTCCGGCTGGACGACGTGACGTAGACGCGATCGCTGGGTCGTGACCTAGTATTCCATCGAAATGGCCACTAGAGCCCGGATTGCACTCCTCTCCGCGGGCTATAGCCACTAGATTTGCGAGCATAGCTCGAAACAGGAGCAAACCGTCTGGTTCGCACACGCGGGCCGCGAATGCTGCTGCTCAGCGCCCGATAGTAAATTGAGACTGCTGGGCGTACTTTTATCGGCGTGGCGCTGACGCCTCGCTGCCGCCGAGAGCTCCGGTTGACTACCGCTGCTTTAGATTACGTAGCGGCTCGACTCGAGCGAACTCCCCTAGCCGGTGCGATAGTCGTCGTCGTCGTCGTCGTCGCCGCCGAGGTCGTCGCTTGGGCAATCTCCGGGCAGTTTGCATTGTCGTGCCAGCAGCGCCTTTTCGCTACTGCAGCTACAGTAATTGCAGCAGCGGTCGCATTTTCCGCTAGCTTGGGCATGAAATGATATGCTGGGGGCTAGGCGACAGAGAATCCAGCGAGAAGCTCCCGGGCAGGTGCGCGATCGAGTGCGTAAGCTTGAGCGCCCTCTGCTCGTCTGGGCGATGCTAGCGTGCCGTCGCGCCCGTCGTTCCCTCCGCAGGACCTGAGAACGAGCACGTGGTCCCGGGGGGGGGGGCGCTCTCTCGAATACGTGGCAACAGTAGCACTTTATTTATAAAGCAACCCGAGAGAGCTAAACGTCTTACTAGGCTGTTTACATATGATGGAAATGAGGTGTGCGACGCGAGACTCGGCGACGTAGGGTCTGTAGGTGAATGACAAATAGTCAGCTCCGTCGCTCGGCAACGGGCGACGACCGCTGCCATAGCGCAGGCGGAGCCGGCTCGTCGCCCTCACGACCGGACCAGGATCCGGTGCGGTGCGTCTAAGCGAGGAAGCCAGCAGCCATTTCCACAGCACCGTGTCGGCCGAGGGACAATTTCGATCAATCCACGCTTCACTCTCCAGCTTTCACGCAGGGAATCAGTGTGCCACGACCGGAAATTGCCCACAGCAGCCCGACGCAGGGACTTAAAGTAGCTTGCTACACAAGCCGGTTCGCGATCGCCGGGTAGGGGCGGGTCCCAGTCCTAGGTAGGGTAGGTCCCTGATCTCTCTAGGACCGACTAGAAGGGACATATAGAGGGTGTACGTGTGCGTGCCGGGTGTACTCTCAGTCGGTGTCCTCTCGTCCCTACCGATTGAACCCTTCTTGCTGCAGGGAGCAGTAGCGCTGCTCAGCCGGAAGCGCTGCTCGGCCGGAAGAGCTTCTCAGCTAGAAGCTTACGCTGAGCTCAATTTTCCGAAAGCGCTGCTTTCTTTCAGCGAGCTGTCTCCGCGCACAGCGAGCTCACGGTCCGCGTCATACACAGATCGCAGCGATTAATGTCCCTGCACTGCGGGTAGAGAAGAAACGCGTCTTTGCGAGGCCTCTGCATTCCCGTGCCAGCCGAGCTCCAGCTCAGAGCTCTGAGCTCAGCTGCATCTGACTTCATTTGTCATCCACTCTTGTTAAGAACGCGACCCAGTCTTGATGATGTGTGCACCACAGATGCTAGCAAGACCGAAGCAGGACCAAGAAGAAACTGTAGGCCCACATTTGCTTACCCCTTCAGCTTTGCAATGATTGACTGCCTCTTCGACGGTCAAGGTCCGATGGTATCCGAATTAATCCTGGCGGAGTCGGTGGCCAGCTCCGCGAAACGCATCTGATGGAAAGCAAGTGAAACCGTTGGTTCGAAGCGACTTATTTATCCTCTTCGCGTTCCCTTCTTCCAAAGGTCATCAATCCGTTTCCCGTTGTCCCGTTTGAAGGTCGATATTGCTTCTCTCTCTCTCTCTCTCTCTCTCTCTCTCTCTCTCTCTCTCATCACACACACACACACACTCTCTCTCTCTCTCTCTCTCTCTCTCTCTCTCTCTCTCTCTCTCTCTCTCTCTCTCCCTCCCTCTCTCTCTCTCTCACTCTCTCTTTCTCGATTTCTCTCTCTCTCTCTCCATATCCTCCCTCTTTTTCTCTCTCAATTTACGGTTATAACCCTACGGCAATGGTCCTACGGCGCAAAATTACAATTGCCAGCAGCCGCGCCGATAGAAATTTACGACAGCGTAGTCTTCGGTGCACGCAGCCGCGAACTCTCCGAGACCGGCACGAAGGGGAGATTGCACAACCTTCGGTACTATTGGGCTGTCTGCAGCCGAAGGAGCTCGTGACCCCGACTCTTTCATCGCTCGCTGGACAGCATGTGCACCCGGGAGTGCGGATGCACTTGCGATAGGTTATCGACTGCTTTCAAGTAGGGAACTGGCTGGTGGCTTTCAGTACGAAAGTCGATGCGAAGCTCGCTTGCTTTCTCGTTCGCTCGCTCGCAGCTGCAGACACATCGCTTCGGCGGCCCCACGTGCAGGTTATCTCGGGGGGGGGGAGCTATGCCGCGGGCCGTCTGTCGCCTCCGCTCCAAGCGCTCGGCGCGTCGGACTTCCGGTCGTCTGCCCGCCGGCGCCCCACCCCGTCGAGAGCGTAGGCAGACGACTCGCGCGAGGCAGACGACTTTTGCGCGAAGCAGATACATCGGCGCGTGACGCGCGTGCCACTCTGCTCCATCCGCCTGACGAGAGCGGCGGCGGCTGCGCTCGCGCGTGAAAGCCCCCGTCGAGCAGCTTTTTTACGACCCCTATCTGGGCGCAGCCGTCGTCAAAGCTACAGCTATCGTCGTGGGTGGCCAGCCCCATCGATCCACTTCGCTTCCTTCGCAGCGGCGACTGACCGCGGCAGTCCGCCATAAAAAAAAAGCAGAAGCCGAGCGGCATGGCGAACGCGAAACGCCGCCGCCGCGGTGTCGGCGGCGGCGTGGCGCTCCCGCGCGGTGCACGCGCACGAGGACGGCGGGGTGAGCGCTCGCACGCGTTCACTCGCCGGCGACCGACCCTGCCGCCAACGAGCGCGCGCGCGAGCGCGGCTCCGTCCGTAGCGTACGACGTCGGCCAGTGCTCGCGCATGCGCAGAGCCATTCGCACTCCAGTCGGCGGTAGGAGGGCCGCGCTAGGTGCGTAGGTGGGGGGCGCGGGTGCGGGGTGGGGGAGGAAGGGTGCGAGCGCCCCCTATATAGTGCGCCCTCGCGAGCGGATCGATGCGTCTCGCCGAGCGCGTGCAAATAACTCGTAAGACTTGCCGAGCGAAGCAGCCGCTGGTTGGCAAGCGGTCTTGCCATTGTCGTCGGGCGCGCGTACATTTCACGCGTGTGCGCTCACCGCCACGCCAGCAAATATTGCGGCGTTCGAACATTGATCCAGGTCAGTTTCTGCTATGGGCATGGTCCCATAGCTGGCCACCGACTCCGCCAGGATTAATTCGGACACGGTCGGCAGCTAGCGCCTGTTTATGTTTGCATTTCATTAAGCACATTTTGAGATATCTTTTCAGCTGAGCGTTTCTCTCTCTAAATACTAAGCCCTTAACCCTAACCCCCAAAAACTCAAACCCAAAACCATAAAAAATCTAACCGTTAAACCATAAACTCAAAATTATGCAACCCCTAAACGCTACACCGAAAATCCTGGACTCCACGCTAAAAATATAGCTGTAAAACGTGTATATTTAGTGTAAATATAAATAGACGCTGGCGACAGAGTTGAACAGCCTGCTATGGGTACCGTGACCATAACGGAAACTGACCTGAGTCTACATACAAGTGCCGCCTTATTAGCTTTCATGCGAGCACTCGGGCGTGCGAGCGCGCTTACGTACGCTTGCTGTGCCTTTCAAGTGTACGCATGTCCACGCAGAAGCGTGTGCAAGTGTGCGCATGCGCGTACGTCCTGCGAATACGTCGGTGCTGAAGCTGTGCTCAGCCTGCTCGCACGAGTGCGATTGTATGAGCAATCGTCCGCGTTTACCAACGTGGTAAATGGTCTGGGGCCTCGGACTCCCTCGGACAGACTCTCGAAATCGTCCGGCCTATTTCCTACGAGCCCCAGCAAAGGTCAAGGGGTTAGCAAACGCTCAGTCTCGGTTCTGCGGAGCAATCGACGGCAGTGCACGTTCAAGATTCAGCAAAATTCTGGAAAATTCCCGCTCTGTCCGCTGTGTCCGCTGCTCTTTTCCTAACAACTCCCGAGGCTATTGCTAACTATTGTAGTTATAAGCCGCGCGCACGGCTTAGCGTAGCGCTGCAATTATCTGGCGGGAGAAATGCTACCTCGTTACAGTTTCGCTTTGAGCAGGACATCGCCTACGTGCTGTACCATAATGCATCTCCACCCGTGACTCCACGTAGCCGCAAGGACTAAGTGGGTGTTTCGCTGGAGAGTTTTCTATAGCGCACTCGCAGCGTGGGCAGCTTTTGGGGCGCATATTTGCCCCGCGACATTGGATGGATGAATCCAGCCGATTCCCGACAGGAAGCGCAAACAAGAGGGACGCATCTTATACGGAAAGATGGAAGTCGTCGCAGAAGAAAGAGGAGGCTGCATAGAATGGGTCAGAAAGAACGATAGGATGACTAGGTATGCGAACGCCATCTGAGCCTAAGCTAAAGTGACCTAGCAAGCTCACTGGGCGCTGCTCGTCGCGACGTCACGACGCCTCTGCGAAGGTTGTGGTCGCTGCAAGTGGCGCTGGATCGCGAGAGGCTACAGCGAGCGCAATAACGACTCGAGCAGCTTGCGCAGTACGTCGCCAGCGAGCTCGTACCGGAGGCGGAAGCGTCAACTCGACAGAGCTCAAGCGTATCTCTCGCAAAGAGATCGTGCGCTTTCGTAATATCCCGACTTTTAAATTCTCACGAACACGAAGCGGTCTCAAAAAATTGAGGAAAAAATAGATTCGCTCGAATCGAGACCCGCAGAGATAGAGCCATGGCCACGGAAGCTTCGCAGAATCCGCTCGGCAGCATCGCCAGCCAGCCAGCCGCCACGCTGGCGGGAATGTATCGGCTGTCGTTAGGCATCGCTCTGAAGACAATCGAAGGTGCTACTCCGAATCACGCCAGTCCCTCCTCATACTCCTCCGCCTCATCTTCCTCCTTAAACCACGAGCTAACAGCCGAGCATGCCGCAAGGTATGAGGATTTCAGCAGCAAAGCATCGCTGATCTGCCGTCTTTCTGTGAGTGACGTCCGCTCATCAGCAACACAGCCGTCTGGTTTCGGTTAGCTAACCCACTCCTTGGTCTAACTTCAGTTATAAGCGCCACAAGTTCGTTGATGCCACTTTTAACCACCTATTCACAGAAGCTATCACCTTTCCTTGAGAGTTGGGCATGGGCAAGTTTGACAGCGCTACATAAAATGCCAGTCGCGCCTGCGAAGTCGCGCCGCTAAGCTCTAGCGGATCGGTTGGCCTGGGCATTCGAAAAGACGGTAAATACGTGCAACAGGTAAGAGCGGTGAGCTTGCTAGCCGCCGGTGAGCGGCAAAACGTGACGGCTTCACTTATTCTCTTATGGAACGAGTGACCGGCTAAGGCTTGGCTCACGCTGCCGGTCGTGAAGCCAGTGACTCTATACCGCCAGCACGTGGTGCTCATTGCAGCAAGCCAAGCGGATACTCTAGTAAGTTCTATCCTACTCGTTGCAATGCCTACGCACCTAAGCTGGTCAACGGCAGTTGTTGCTGGTAGCCGTCCTCCTGGCAGTCGCCCAGAAGCTGGCGAAAGGCTGGCAGCGTAGCAGCGACGCACAGCGGCGCCCACTTGGGAAGCACTTTCTTGTCGTTGAAAAACGACGAGCGCAGCGCCAGCATCTGCACGTGCGTTATAGAGCGCCAACAGCTGGCACGAGTTGTCGCCGTGAGCGAAAGCGCTCGCTCTCGTCTTTAGCCGCCGGGTCTTGGCTCGCTGTCTTGGAACAGGACCTTGCTTTGCACGCTTCGTTCCTGCGAGCTTCTTTGCCGCGGAGCCTAAGCAAAGAGCTATCGATCGGCGGCAGGCGATTATGACTAATTCACAGCGGTAAGCTAGATTCGCGGTACATTTGCCGGCGATTCACCATCACTCACCTACCGTCAGAGGACTTCGACGACCGCGGCTTGGCTCAGTGGTCAGGTGCTCGCTCGCCCCGGACCGCTGAGGTCGTGGGCTCATATATATATATATATATATATATATATATATATATATATATATATATATATATATATATATATATATATATATATATATATATATATATATATATATGCGTGTGTGTGTATGTATGTGTGTGTGTATGTATGTATGTATGTATGTATGTATATATAAACTACAGCTTTTGGCGTACGACTCCTTGGCCGAGACAATCCGTCCGGTACAGAGGGGTGCGGCGCTGCCTCGCTCGCGGCTCACTGGGCGACGATCGTGACGCGATCGGGACACTCGAACCACCGCCGCGGGCGATCGTCAGCCGTCGGCGGTGCCTGAGACTGTCCGAGAGCTGACGAGTAGATTTCGGTCGTGTTCCGTTGCTCTTCGTGTATCAGAGCTGTGTGGCCTCTGATATCTCGGCTCGCTCATGCTCGCTCATGCTCGCTCGCTCGGAGAGCCGCAGCCGGCGGCCGTGCTGCTTGGGTCCTCAGCCCCCCACCCCCCCCCCACGGGCCCGTCGCAGCATGTCGCATCGATCGTCAGCGCTTGCCTGCGGTCGCTGCTAAAAGCCATAGCTTGCAGGCCCTTGAGTGGCGTCCCCCGATCAGACCCGAGTTCGTCTTGCTGACCGCCATTGCGCTGTGTGATGGCAAGAAAAATGTAAGTCAGACCTGGGTGTGAGTCAATGGGTGAGGCGATCGCACTTCACGAACTAGGTCGTGGATTGGAGTCCTGCAGAAAGGGATTCTCTGCTGCCCTTGCGCAAGCGGGAGTGACAGCCGCTACGCGTCTTCTGTCCGATGCATAAACGAGACTGTTCATCAGTAAACCCTCACTTCTACTCTACCCTGCTTTGAGCGGAGCTTCGCGGTCATTCGCGAGCTCTCCCAGCGCTTGCAATTGCGTTCGTGAATGGCGGCGCGGGTCGGATCGACGCTGTCCCAGACGATGCCGTGCCGTCGAACGAGGAGCGTGGAACTGCGAGCGGCTGGCTAGCTCGCGCTTGACTCCTAGCGCTGTCGCTGTATTTTTGCAGGCTACTGGCTGTGCTATCTCAACAGTACCGTCAATCCGTTGTGCTACGCGCTATGCAACGTCAACTTTCGGAGGGCTTTTAGCAAGATTCTCACTTGCAAGTACCTTAAGCGACAGTTCGCCATTCTGCGCCAGAGCAGCTCGGGAAGATGGACTTCTTGACGACGCCTCCTTCCTGCTGCCTGGACTGGACGTTCAACGCGACGCGACGCGCTCCCGCGTTGGCGCGAAACTGCGCTCGCACGATGCTTCGCGGCGGCGCTCGTGCCAGCCGTCAGGCAGCAGACGGATTTCACATCGTCGACGCTCGAAGAAACGGCGGGTCGACAGCTTGTTCCTCGTCGCACGCTTCTACAATAGCTGAACTATTGTCAATTATTGTACGCTTGTGGCGCCCGACTGCTTGCGTCGGTGCGAGTGGTGCAGATACTCGAAATAAAACTCGCGCTCCGCATCGTACCCGAAACACGCTCTGCGAGGCAGCGAATATCCGCCTTGGTGTCGGACAGTTGCAGCGCAGCAGCGCTGTCGGCGCCCCAGCTCACTCGAACCGTCGGTGGGCGGAATTACTGCGCCAAGCCTCGATCTCGCGCTTAGCTTCGGCATCATGGCCGACCTTTAGTGATTTTTGTAACGGGCACCCCGTAAGCTATAATTTCGTTCCAGCGACGTTAGTGAAACGACGGCTGGCTGGACAAGCCAGTTTTTGACAGACGAAATATGAGTCACTGTTCCGAATTTATAACGACTAGGAATCTATTGTATCACACACCGAGGTTAGGCAGTATCGAAGCCCGGAAATGAAATTGGCAGCCAATTGTGCTCTAGGTTTCGAACCGGGCGGGAGTTGCGTCCGAGACTTGGCGCCCGTCGAAAGTTAAGCGGTGTTCTGGTGACGTGCACACGTTGCTGTATGCATTGGTCGATACTGGACGCCTGTAATCTTCCGCCACGGTCGAATAGACTTTGTATGCCATGGATCCGGACTTGCTTTAAGGTATGGGCACACTTTATTGCTGACGTGCTCCGCTAGTGTCCGAATACCTGCACTACGCACAGGCACTGCGCCTAAACAATAGTTATAAATGCGAGAGAAGATCCTGTTCGAACCCAGCGTGATAGCACATGTAATTTTCATGGTTTGAAGGAGTTTCAGACAAAAATGCACGTATCTAGGCATACAAGAGCTCACTGCCTGTGGACTCGCTCCGCTGGTTCGTAGTAGAAGTAGTCATAGTCAATGAAGACAACGCTGCGACATCTTGCCATGTGGCGGAATAATCATAATAATAAGAAGAAGAATAAAAAACTTGATCAAGCGCCCTCGGAGACTCAATCTCTTTGTAGGCACTTTACATTTGCTGCAAAGGAAACATAATCGAATGATTAGTGGTATCATGCTCAATAGACAATAAGAACAACGTGGATAGAGGTGACGTGCACAGGGTCAGCATGCAAGCGTGGTTAGTGGCAGCATGCACAGTATCAGCGCGCATAAGCGCATAGAAGTCAAAACACAGGGACCCACTAAATGCTGTCATAAATAGGTGCGTTTTTAATTTCTTTTTAAATGTGGTCAAGTCAGGGGATGTCGTGACGCAAGTGGGGAGTGAATTCCAGGCTTTGGGAGCATACGAACTAAATTCACGTTCTCCAAAGGTTTGAAGATTGTACGAGATATAGGTAAACAGTAAGTTAACGGAAGTGAATCTTGCTGCGTGCCGGAGGAGCGGACTTTCTCACTTTAATTAGTAGAGATAAAGTATATACATGTATAGCCAGCCCCTGACTTAAGAAACAGATAGGGAACGGTAAAAAGATTGGTACCCACGATTTATAGCTGTCAGACATCGTTTCTTCCCTACTGTTTCCGGCGTTGTCAAATCCCACGGATTGGGAAAAATTTTTGAAAACATTTTGAGTTTCGATTTTTGTATATAATCTCCGAATTTTCTTCAGTATAACCATCGTAAGTCTGACAGTATATATATATATATATATATATATATATATATATATATATATATATATATATATATATATATATATATATATATAGGTGTAAATAAGTGAGTAACAAACGTAGTAAACAGATCAGGTTTCCTTATCACGAGCTCATGAGCAATGGAGCCACAGCAACATACCTTTTGATCATCTAGACATAACTTGGCAGCAAAAAGAAGCGAAATATATAAATAAAGACTAAAATAAATGTGTCGGTGACTCGCACATACGCTACAATCTTGCCATGCCTTTCTTGCTATCTCCATGTACCGGACCCTTCCACTATTCCTTTTCTCTTCTAGATGCATGTTCGGGGAATACAGTTACCAGCAGCGACGCCCAGCACCTCAGTTCATCAATGGGCGATGACCCGTCCCATGAACCGCTCCAGTTGATGGAAGACCGCTCCAGTATGCATGACCTAAAGAGCCTTCTAGTTTTCTAGAGGCTCTGGTATGTGTAAGAGCCCAAGACACGGAAAAAATCCAGCGATTCGCATTCAGTTAAGCCAAAAAAGAGAAATACATCGAAGCGGAATAGCAGGAATTGGAGCAAATGAAAGAGCGGATAGAATGTGCTACTACGCGCCGCTGATGCTAACACAAGCTTCTGCAGCGATTTCTGTTTCGCCAGAGAAGAAAAGAAGAACTGGCTTGAGAAGGAAGGAAGAATTTGTAAGAGAATAGAGTCAGAATTTTTGAGAGAAGGAAAGAAGAAATAATTCACAAGAAGAGGAAATTAGGATTTGCTAGAGAAGGAAGGAAGAATTCGCAAGACAAGGAAGGAAGGAAGAATTTACAAGTGTGCTCTCTTTTCAGTATCCACGTTGAATGCTGGACTCCGCAGCCGAGGCAGTACACTCTTTGGATACGAAAGTCTGGTTGGATGGGCAGCATTTTCATAATGCTGCATCATTCAAGTTTATGCTGGTGTAGCATGCCCCGAAATATCACGAAAGTACCCCGTAGGCATCTGCTGGTTCAAAGTGTCCTGCGATAACTATATCTGCAGTGCTATGATATCGCTGGGGCTCTTGCAGCAGTTTATAAGTGCCAGTGATGAGTCAGAGACTCCGACTTTTGCCAAAAAATCTGAATGTGCTATTTGGGTGTTCAGCGGTTGCTAGAAAGACCGGATATGTGAGCTGAATCGCAATTTGCTGATTTTAGATTTTTAGAAGTTATTGGAGCAGCCTCGCTTGTTTATTTGCATGCACAGTACACGATGCATGCACACTTCGGCATATAAATGACGCAACGGATACGCCTAGCTGACTGGAAGAATCAACGCTCCCGAAGGACCAACCTGTAAACTCAACCAAAGTCAAGACATAGGTCCCTGGGATAATTTCTAGGTCAGCCTATATTATTTACAATCCTCTTTCTGCTTTGTTGATTGGGATCGATTGAGTTTCGAAAGCTGCTATGTCTATCCAATGCTCAAAGCAACTGACTAAGAAGCTTCGTGGCTCTACACGAACAATGTAACTCTGAAAAGCAAAGCAATCTTTAATATTAACGCGAAGCATAGTAAGCACTTATAGCACTTCCCAAAGGCTGAAGGCGTCCGCGTTCTCTTCGTAATATGAGAGATAACTTGAAATTCACTCGAGGTACTAGCAGATCAGGCTTACTAGCTCGAGTCCGCGCTATCTGCCGCTGGAAATCCCTTCTCAAGCACACCCAGAACAGTCAGGAAATCAAGCTTTGTGACAGAGATGTCAACATTGAAATTTCTTGATGTGGCTTAATATAGTTTATGGCAAAGTTCGCACGTAAATTTAAAATCTCGATGAGTAGCAAGTGCATATTCCAATAACACAACAGCGGAGATTATACGACCGCTTTCACACTGCAACATGGCTTACTGGGTGGGCCACTGACCGGCCAATACCTCAGAATGTGAGTTGTCTTGGTGTATTGCATTCTGAAGAAGATTCGAAATACATACTCGCGGAATATTTTATTCTCTCGCTGTCCTGCACATGCGTTTTCAGCATCAGAAATCAGCCGGCTCACCCGGACTGGGACTTTTGACCGTTCAGTTAAAGAGGCCTTGCAAAATCTTATTGCTTTTTCATTTTTTAAATGATTTAAAGCTATGCATGAGCGCCTCCACTAACGGTAAAGCAGACACGGATGCAACTAGTAGATTTATGAGCGACTATAGGTATATGTATGTGAAAGCTTTATCGGAAAACTGTGAAGATTATTTCCCAGCAGATGCAATTTATTACTCGTGACCTCGCAAAGGTCAATGGCGAACCGGAAGGCTGGCTCGAGCGATAAATGATACTCAAGGTGGGGATGTCAGCTTGAGAAACGGAGTAGCCTGTGGTAGGAGCTTTGATCTGCAAGGCATCATTGACGTGTTTTCCAGAGCTTCACGCCTGTTGGTGCTATTTATTAGCTCCTGTTAAAGTTTGTGGCCGTCTGCGACCAATTGCCCATCATTTTCACGCTCGCAGGCACTGATGCCAGGTCTGCATACGCCATTAATAGCCGGAGGCAGTTCTTCTACTGGGAGTGACTGAGGATCTTGGCAGCGGCTGCCAAAACATAGGTCCAAGATTGAAAGAGCGAGAGCGAGAGAGAGAAAGAGAAAGGATTAAGGTGCTCGCCCCCCCCCCGACCAAGGTCTGGCTTGTGGTCGTGGGCTCGAGCCTCGAGGCATATGTGAAGCGCCTGAATAGAGATTAAGTTCTCTTGGGCGCTATACAAATGAATTACATTTATTTATTTATAAAGGAAGAGAGAGAGAAGAAAGCAAACGAGAGAGAGAGAGAGAGAGAGCAAGCAAGAGAAAGGCAAGGGTGGAATAATGAGTGAATTTTAACTGATTTCCACGCAGATGCTACCAAGACAGCTCAATCTGCTTTGTCTGTTGAACGCTGTAGTTGAGTTGATTCACTTGGTGGCTGGTGACTCAAGCCTATAGAGACCTAGTCAGAGAACGACAAAGTGGGACAATGCTTTGCTAACTTGCTAAAAAAATATCTGGAGGTAATATGACTAACTTTTTCTGTAACTGTTTATAGTTTTCAACTAGAGGTCGTCTTAAACTTTGAAAATGGATGGCTCGCTTTAACACGATATGATTAATTTGTACAGCGCCCTAATACAACTTAATATCTATTCAGGTGCTTCACATATGCCGTGGAACTCGAGCCCAAGACCTCGGCCATTAAATTTATTAGCTGATTTAACAGCCTCATTTTATAGTGGCAGTAGAGCCTTAACCGCTGCCAACACCGCTTGCAGTTGGCAATAAGGGATCGCCCACTGATTCGAACACATGACCTCGGTCGTTAAGACAGAGCACCTTACCTCCTGGACTATCGCGGCCCCTACATTCACCATGACCTCAGTCGGGGCCAGCACCATAAGCGCTGGGCCAAACTTTGAGCGTAACGGCCATCGGCCGCTTAACTTAACCTTAACTTTCTGTACAGCCTAAGATGCCGCCGCCATTCCAGCTCTCTCAGCCAGCAACTGGAGCCACTTGCTGCCCATTAATCAACCAGGGGGCAGAGCCGACGCAAGCAATTATCGGTCTCAGTTCTGCCACTCCCATAGCATGAGCTGCGTCTGGCCGATCGTGCGACTTTCAGCCTCTTCCTCTCTTCTCTCTCGCCGGACTGACGCTCCTCATTCCTCTCGCTTCCTCGCTCTCTCTCTGACTCTCTGTGTTCAGTACTTCAATATTCAATATTTAATATTCCATATTCAGCGATTTAGTTTGGTGGCTTGACTTGTCCATCCGACAGACACATCCCAGCAAGAGGTTAGAAGCGAAGAGCTCAAGACGCGATCGACTCTAGCTGCAAACCATTCAAGCGACCGCTTTCACGAAAGGACAGAGATAAGTAAGAATATTAGTAAGAAGGGTAATTCCGATTACTCGCCGTCATTAACTCTTTAACCAGCCTGGCATCCCGTGGGAAGCATGTCGACAGTTCTTGTGCGGTCAACATCAGGAACTCGCTACCACCAGACATCACAACATTCTCTAACTTGACCATGATGGTAATAGTAGTTATAGTGAAAATAGTAATAATAACAACAATAATAGTGTCTTTCCTATAGCACCATTGGATAACCAGATCTCTATCTAGGCGCTTTATAGTTCGCTGCAAGTGAAGCAGTAGCCATGAATTACAGACCCAGCTCATTCACCCTGGTGTTGAGCTGCAGTAAAGGTAAAAAATCTTTCATTGAATTCTCCCTGTGCGTTCATTCTCACCAAAACAAGAGGCCCTAACAATTTGCAGTTGATAAGTTAGCACCGATTTAGTCTTAGCGGTATAAGCAAGCTTTAATTAGCAAATAGTTCTCACGATTCCAAAGATATAACAAATCTTGGACCAGCCTCTTAAGGCACTGACTAGGAGAGATAACCGTACAACCCGCTAAGATCTTCCCATGAACAAGACAGGATGTGCTATCTGAATATACAGCACTTCGCCTCCTCGTAATTACGAAGTCCTTGAAGTGAAGGTATGATCTCCCTAGCGTCACCCAAACCATCTTCAGTTGTCATGTCTGTAGATAAGATTTGCTAGTCAAATTTGAATAGCGCAGTAGGGGAGCTTAGTCTCTTTCCAGGTGCTTTACATATGTTACAGGGCTCGAGCCCACGATCTCGGTCGTCAAAGGTGAGCGCTGTGCCCCTGGTCCAAACCAATTCGGCTTGCCTTGGCCGGATACGACGTAAACGACATGCTCGCTATACCTCTTATACTGTCAGTCCATTGGGTTCGTATTGAAACAGCGTCTGTATGGTGCTGAAATTGGTATTTTAAGCTCTCATGAAGGTTTTTTGAGTGAAAGATTGAGTGGCCGCCGTTGTCACACAGCCAATGAACATAGTTACGTCTGTGTCAGGCCCTTGAGCGCCCTTGAGAATGCTGCGTTTTCCTAGTCGCAGCCACGCCACGGAGTAAGCGGCAGCGAGTGCTTTCAGTATATGCCCTAAAACATAATCAATGTATATAATACATGATATAATATATACAGTATATATAATATATATAATATAATATAATCAATGCCCTCAAAATATAGCCATCCGTGCGTCAAAATGCTCTGTCTATATACTATTCACTTCGATGGCTACTTAGCTAGGCGACTCAGTGTACGCGACGATTTAAGCTTTTCGCCTGAGTCTGTCAGAGCAACATTAAAAGCTTCAAGCTTTACGCTTGAAACCAGTAACTCGGCGGAAGAGAAACAGCCACTGACCGCTATTCTATTCGTAATCGTTCGCTCGTGCTTTATAAATCGACTGACTAACTGGTTCTTCTACAGCCTGGCGAGTATTCGTGTGTGGGATACGCGTTTGAGTAATCGAAGCCAGACACAAATGCTGTACAAAAAAGGTTTCTGAGACGGGTGGTTTCATATCTCGGCGGCCTTTCAGCTTTATGCTTAACCCAAGGGAATCGACTTGTTTCTGATTCAGCGGCAGTACTTTAGTACGAGTGCAAGATTGCCTGCACGTAAAAGCTAACACCCAAACTGATACCGAAGCAAGGAGTTAAATGTGGAATGTGAGGAGCGATGAAATAAAACGACGAAACAAATCCAAAGCACGTCGAACCTCTACAATTAGGGAGAAAAGTATGTCAAATCTCAAGTTAGTAAGACTAGTGTTGACTTTGCGATTGCCGAAGCTAATGATGGCAGCATTTTCCACGACCACTGGCTCCCCTCCAAAGCTTTCCACCCATGTGCTTCTTCTGCAATTTCATCAACTTCGGTCGGCGGATCTATTTTTCAATTTCACGAATATAGCTCGCTGGTTCTATATTGACTGGACAACTACAATTCAGGCAGTATAGGCAGGTATACCAAAAAACGCCACTATACCATTGCAGCTGCCGACGAATGTGGCCTCTGGGAGGGTGGAGCTGCAATGGCTCCCGGTTGACCAATGGATGGATACAGAGCAACACTGTTAGCCTAACGCACATGGCCCACTACTGATAGGACCCTCTATCATCGTAGCCAAACTGCTGCACCACCAGTTTAAGCCTTTTCGAGCCCTCAGATCCTCTCAGGCCAATAAATTATTCTTGCACTTACGAACCATTTGCAACAGAAGCTTTAGCTCAGCGGTCCTAGACCGTATTTTCACTTCCACGATTCTTACAAAGCATCTCTCCTGCCAGCTCTAGCAATCCTATCTAGCCTTCACGAGCTACTACTTTCATGCTACTCACGTCCTCGGCAGTCTTCCGCACTAAGTGCCGCTTCTCACTTTTTTTTTTGCTGCCTGAGATCAAGCCAGTTGGTCACTAAATGCGTACCAAAAGCCGCTCACGGTTCGAATGCTCCGTAGGAACTCCAGCGTAACACCGACTTCGTAAAGGCAAATGCGATGGAGATCATACGTAGGTAAATTAAATACACATTCGAGCGACCTAATACTAACCGACCCAATATTGTCTTCTGTGGGACTGAAATCACAATGAATTAAAATCACAACATGGTTGAAATGTCAACTGTGTAGTAAAGGTGCAAGCTCAATCGTGGACGAATTTTTATGAAGCACTTCTGCTCCTTTTATTGCCCACAACGGGATGAGTCAGTCACATCACATTTGAGCTGATGGAGAGAAATGTCATTAGTCCAAGCAGTAGTCAATAAAAAGTACTTGGCAGTTCATTTCTTAGGAATGATTACGGCTTACGTTATGAACTTTGGCACATACGATCTATAGTGGCAGGAGGAGGAGGAGGAGGGGGAGGAGGAGGAGGAGGAGGAGGAAACCTTGACTTAGCACGTCGCAGCAGCAAGCCACCGAACAGGCCTTAGGGAAGGGAAGGTCCACGGAGTTAGGGCATCGGCCACATTCTTTACGCCACGTCAGCCTGCAATGTGCTTTTGTGACAGGCTTGCACGAGCATTGCTTGAGAAAACATGACCTCGAGACTACCAACTAGCGGTTAGGGTGGCGGGATTTTGAATCCTAATTTGTTACCAGGCAAACTCGACATATTGTCTGATGGTAATTAAAGACTAATACCGGCTTGTGCCCTTGCATGCGCACGCACACACACACACATACACACACACATTGCATCACTGGAAAACAGGTAAGGGAAGAAGGCAAGATCGGTCTCATATGTTCAAACTTGCAGAGAAGCTCAAACCGGGTGACGGGTCTGTTGCAGGTTCATGGATGTCTTGATGATAACAAGAAACTGACCAGCTGTGGAAGCTAAATATGCAACTTACGGTACCAATCAATGACAAACCCTCCAAGTACACATTCGGTAAAGTAGTAAGTACAAAACATTCAGTGCGAACTTTAAATCGTGTATTGAAAAACTAGCATCGTACAAAATGGTTATCATAAATACCGCAATCAGTATGACATCAAGTAGGCAGTTAGCAGACAAAATGTGAACACGGTTGTACAATTGTGCAGACAGAAAACAAACGGCTCACACCAGCTCAGCATTTATGCTATTGCACTAGCCGCAGACATCCCCGTAAGCTCTGCTTAACTGAACCCATGCAATATGCAAATAAATATGAAACATGTATTCGGTTCTCCACGTTAAGTGATTACAAGATATTACACCTATAGACCTAACACACAGAGGCCACATAGTATCACTACACCGAGGCACTGCAGGTGCACAAAGTATGTCGACAGCTAGACACCCGACGGAGCAAGCCGGCAATCAACTGCACTTGGCAAGAAGACGATTGGAGTGTAGAAAAGGGAACTGATATAAACAACTCCAGCGACTTCTTGGATATGTTGGAGACATGCGTGGTCAAAGCTGGCCATGTTAGCCAAGTTCACCGGCAAAAAAAATTCTCTACGATTGCCAGCAAGACTCTTGCAGAGAGATGTATGCACAATAATAGAAAATTGAGGGTTAAATAACAATGCCTGCCATTGCCGCACAGTAGCACATTAATCACATCTACGGACTCGGGCCCTTCGACGACCTAGATGCAAGGAGCTTGTCGGCAAAAGTCAGCAGGGACTCGAGCTGCCTCCAGGTAGTGAGCAAGATGAGCCAGCAGCCTGTGCCAGCAGCAGGCACACCAAGAGAAGCACGTAGCGAGCACCGTCCAGCTGTCGAGACGTGAACCCTCGTGGTGTGCACCTGCTGCTGCTATCTGTGAGCCTGGATGCCACCCCTTACAAAGGGGAAAACGCTGGGCTGATGGACACTTAAGAGGGCAAAAAAACCAGGCAGGGTGATGGCGGTGGGCTTATCCCTGCCCGGCAGTGGAGTTGATCGACGTATCGATTTAGAAGAAGCAGTGAGCGAGCCTAGCTTGGTGTGCTGGCTAGCACGAGGCTGTGCCAGGTTGACTGACAATTTGTTCACACCGAGATTATGATCCTCAACTACGATAGTCTGATGGCAGGCATGCGGATCAGCCAGGGCACACCTTGCAACAACGACACGAGCTCACGAGCTCTGGTAAACAGCTTGTAAGGTAATACCATGGGCCTTTATAACCGGGAGGCTGAAGACGACATGTGCCGTTAGAAAAGTGTATCAGCGATGGTCTCGTTCCTCACTGCCGTAGCTCAGGTGACTGTTACTGTCGTCCGAGCCCAGCGACGGGTCATCTTGCTCGCTTCGAGCTGCGGCAGAACTCTACAAAGCACAGTGAGCAAAAGAGTGATCGAAGTAGCAACAGGGCCGATAACTCAAGCAACGATGAGATCAATGAGAGAAACACTGCCGAGTACCACTTCTGCTTTTCTCCGACAGGCAGCAACATCCACAGCAGAGCTACACAAGAACAGCTCTACGATTCCCTACCACGCTTGCCTTGGAGCAAGCACACATTACAGCTGCCACTTCTTTACAGAACATCACCGAATGTCTACAAGCTGGCTGGAGACTCGAGCACGCAGCTGTTTACAGGCAGCACCACCCAAGTCACGAATGTACATCAAGTGGGACGTGACCTGTGATGGGCATTGAAAGACTGCCACAGAGTCAAGCTGCAAGCTTCTGCCAAAATGCAAACAGTCGCATGATCATGTAATCGAATCAATCAATCATGCAATCAAGCAAAAAATAATAAAAAATTAATAAATATAAAATAATATAAATAAAAAATAAATAAAATAATAAAATAATATATAAAAAAATAAAAAATATAGTAACATATATAAAATATAAATAAATATAAAAATATAATACAAGTATATAAATAAAATAATATAAAATAAATCAAGCAAACATATAGAGCAGAAAAGGATGAAACCCCAAGCTATTATGAAAGCAAATAGCTGGTAAAAGTGTTGATGCAAACAAAGCTATAAACCCTAATAATAAAAATCCTAGCTGATTAAACAGCCTCTTTTTGTATAGCGACAGAAGAGCCTTTACGGCTATCACCACCGCTTGCAGTGGCAATAAAGAATCGCCCACCGCAGGAATCGAACCCACAACCTCGGGACCGAGGTCGTGAAAGCAACCGCCTTACCTAGTGTGCCATCACGGCAGCTAGGTTTCTTAGTTAGTCTGCTTGTCCGTCCCTGACGACGTATTTACAGTGAGTCTGTCGTGATGGCTTTATACTCGTACGAGGGTAAAGCAATGGTTAAGGTAAAAAGGGGGAGATCAATTTTCTAATTTTTATATGTAGCTTCGACGTGCACGAGCATAGTTGGAATTGAACATTGGAATGCTAGAACTCAAAACACCCAGGAGTTTAAACGGTTCTTCAGAGGTTGGCCATCGCATTCCAGAAGCTTGTTCTCTCTGCGCTACACCTGCAGTGACGACCTTCCATCGGTTCCCAACTGCTGCTTGGTATAGCTAAGTTGGCATATTGGAAAGCTGCCCGATTAGTGAGACGTGTAAGTTTTACCAATTTCGCAATATGGCTGTGCATTGATGATGGACTTTAAAATTAGAAACCAGTGCATTTGAAGAATGAATACCAATCATGATCTAGTACCTGCAGAAGCTGAAAGAACGAGCCGCTCTTGCCAGCAACATCTGTTCGGCCGACGAGACTGGGAAGGAAGCAGAAGCACGGAGAGTTCGCAAAATTTCCCATCATATTTGAAGGACTGAAACATAATAATGTAATGTATCTCCCACTGTACCTAGAAAGCCTACCAACCATTCAGGGAGGGTGAACATCACAGCAGAGAAGAGTACTAAAAGCCAGCAGTGAACTATCCTGGAACATCATCGTGAACCAGCCAGACAAAGGATGCTTATGATTGCAAGAAAAGTTGCCAATTCGACGTGTAGGCAGGTAAAGGAAAGTTTTCTAAAGTTTAGATGCCAAATACAGGTATGATAGAGATGGCTGAGGACTCGGCCAGCTCTGTCGGGGCACCAGACTGTGCTGCTGTATGTTTTTCTGTGGCAAGACTCCCACGAATGAGACGAAAGCTCCACACAGGGGACCGTTAAGAAAGCCATCAGCTTCTGAAGAACTTTAGTTGACCTGCAGTCGGACGGTTGATACAGCTAAGCAGGATTTTTACGAGCAGCTAGCAGTGTTTGCCTCTCCCTGTGAGATCCTATATGGGCTAGAAATCACCCGCGTTAGAAAACGGGCAAACCTCTTTTGCATCTGCTTTGTACTGCTCCTTATTCTCCAGTCCTCAAATGACTAAGTCGACCTATACTTTCCAACTTTGCCTTTTCAAGCATCGTCCACACTGTAAAGAGAGGTTAGCTGATTCAACAGCTTTGTTTTTATAGTGGCAGAAGAGCCTTAACGGCTACCACCACAGCTTGCAGTGGGCAATAACGAACTGCCCACTACAGGACTCGAACCCACGACCTGGGTCGTGAAGAGCGAGCACCTTACCCCTGGTCCAAGACCCTGGCACTGTAGATATTGTGGGCCACGTGGTGTAACATTGAAGGTCATGTAATTAGTCAGCCAGTCGGAGTGGGGGCACGTGAAATAACTAGCCGTTTACGTTATGGATGACGGCATGTGCATCGATCACGACTTAGGTTCCGAATGTGCTCCAGAGGACTAAGCGGCATAGCGTCTGCCAAAACCTTCGTGATTACACAGAGGTAAACCGAGTTACAGGTGGATGGACGACACAGTAGGTCATTTGTGCTGCCAGTCAGAGAACAGGACAGTCGAGGCACTGTCATGCAGAGCACAGGAGCTGTCGGGCTCAATAGTGAAGCTGAATGCATCAAATCGTGGTGCAACCAGGAAAGGAAAGACCGAGAAAAGCGTTCTCAAGCTGCTGAACAAGCTCGGCTCGCTCGCTCTTGTTCGGCCAATCGAAAAGGCAGCCTGGCTGGGTGCCAACTGGGTGAAACTGGCGAGTGCAGCCGGACTCCTGGGCTTTCATACGAACTGTTTGGCTAAGCAGCGATGGGGGCATGCAGCTTTCCTCAGTCGCTCACACGGAGAGAGAAATTCCGAAGACGCCATTTGCGCACGCAGCAGCAGGGGTTTAACGAGAGGGCAGCCTGGGACGGCTTTCAGTCGGTGCCTCATGCCATAGCCGCATAGCTGCCCGAAACCGGCACAGACCACAATGAGCAACTTTGAAAACACGGAGAAATTTGCGCACGACTAGCCGAAGGACTTCGACAGCCGCCGATGTGGAGCATGCAGAGCAGCAGGCGCTTGTCACCACCAGCTCATCGGTGAGAGAGCAAAGGGCAACCTCAAGATTGACCTAGGTGCACACGTTCCAGCTCCAAATAGGGATGGTTATACTAATTACGCAAACGACTGGACATCACAAGCTAACACATTATCTGGCCATAACTCTTTATGCTTTAGCGCATCAATGTGTAATTGCACTCGTGCCCAAGGCCAAGCTGCCAGAGAAAGCACCAAAGCTTTTAACAATGATGATGTCGAAGATCACCGCCAGCCATGGAAGCCATGCAGACAGGCCTACAGGCACGCAGCTGCATAATTAGTACGCACATTATGGCTGCACCCCTCTCGCTAACACATGCCCTTGCTTCTTAACATTAGCGATCACTCACGTTGAGACAACCAATGCTTAACAGTAATGGCCACTCACCGTTTCTGCACTATCGGCTCTGCTGCTGCTGAGATAACCGGAAGAACCATTCCCACTGATCACGGAAGTTGCAGGTGGTGACACTTGACTTGAGGACAATTTGACACCGAACTTGCTGGCACTGGCAGCTCGAGTAACGGTAGAAACAGGTCGACCTGCAACAGCAAAATACCCGCACACATTTCTAGTTTAAACTTGCAATCGGCTGAAGCACTATACAAAAAATAGAGGCCCGAAAAGAGTGCAAAGCAATTGCCAGTAGAGAAATGGTAGTAGAATAGATAATGGTTGCACGTTGCCTCATATATATAGAGCTGATACAAACAGCATTCTAGTGCGACGGATGGCACAATGAAATGGATACAGCCTGCCCTACCAACAGCACGATGAATCAAAAAATTTTTTTGGCAGCTGAGCTCAAACAGGCATCGAAATGTGGACGAAGAAGTCAGCTTCAATATTCGAAGCCCACAGATAGCAATCAAAACTAACCATTAGCAGCCGACGAGCCTTTTGCACCTGGTCCTAAGCCACTGGCGGCCAGCTCTGCTTGTGGCTGCAAGAATTAAGATAAATAACATTATTTATCGATCAGTATATTATAAATAAAACATAAATATGCACACACATATATATATATAAGCTATATATCAAGATGTATATTGAATATTTACAGGACATAATTAGTTCAAAGAACATGCATAGATATTAAACAATGCTGACATAACAGTGACTTTTGGCAAAGGACAAGAGCATAATCAATGAGGCACTATACCTCGTTAAGCTGCTAAGTGCGATGGCCTGATCTAGGTGCACATGCCTGTTATCTATTAGTGGGTACAGATAAAAACTTTCACTAGCAGCCCGATTACCACATACTGTCCAGATCTGGTGCCAAAGCAGGATTAGCAGATTTAACACACAAAAAAGATGTAGAGTTAAGCCAGTTAATCAAGCGTAGAACTACTGCATCCAAAATTGCATAATGTCACAGTCAACTAAGGATATAAATTCCTATAGAATGTTATAGCTTAACATAAAATGGCTGTCAGTTCTGCGAAATTTAAGCAATTACATTCACCACTGGCTTGAGCCAAATGACACATTTGCCAAAAGGTAGGCATCACATTAAAGTCGGGTAGTGACAGTTTCACACAAACCATGCACAGGGTAGGTCTCGGTTTAGTAGTTCAAACACATGGTAAACAAGCATCGAAGGGATTAGTGTGGATCGGGCCATTTGGTAAGGTAAACGAGATGTCTCAAACCGATCGCCGATCATATGGCTCAAAAACAGGCCCAACACCTCAAACAAATATGCGTGAACAGGATGCCAATCAATCGCGTCAACTACACTCATCCTTCCAAATATCAACCCAGGAAGAGTGGGCTGTCCGATTGGAACTGCACAATTGTCTACATTTCCCAACGTGGGTGCACGGATGCAGTGCTGGCAATGACCGGCCTTAGGAGTTACAGAAGAAGGGGATAATGAACTTCGGGCTTGGCTAGCAACCGACGTAAAAGCTTAGGCATCAGCTCCAAAAGTGAGGCCACGATAAGTACACACTGACTAAATTTATATCACCATTTTTTCAGCCAAAGCAGTAATGTGCTAGCATAGGCCAAACACGCTCTTATGGCAGAAAGTTCAAGACAGGTCGGCTGAGCGCGGTGTGCTTACCACCGGAATATCGCGAAGACCTCTCGTCATTTGATTCGGACCCATGTGCTGAACGTGTGAGAAGTTGCTTGGCGCTGAAATAAGCTTGGAGCGCCTATCGGATCTACAAAAGTGCAGCGGACCAAATGCCAGTGCAAGCAGCAAGCACGACATCCAAACGGCAGCACCGGGAAAGAGGCGGCACGAAACTTACAGAGAGGCAGACGACAGCCGGGCGTGCTCCTCTCGCGACTTCATCGAAAACCGACGCTTGCCTGCACCTGCTGGGTTACCGATGAAAGCTGCCGGTATTTTTAAGGCATTTTCACCCTCTACAGAAAAAAATAGCTCGAGCTGCGAGCGAGCAGAGTCGGCAGCGGAGATGCGCAGGCAGCATCGGGCGGCAAGCATTGACGAGACACGGAGAGGGCCGCTATGGCACAAGTCACGGCTACAGGAGGTCGCGCTAAATTGGCAGAAGCAGTAAGGAGTGGGGGGACGACGAACGATGGCGGCGACGACGACTCCTACCACAGCCATGCTTGGACAAGTAGATGAGACGAGGCGTGTCGGACACGATCGCTAAGGTCAGCGAGCCTTCTCGGTCGAGAGGCCGTGCCTATGAAAACCAGCGAGCCGCCATGTTACACGACGAGCTGTAGGCGTGAGCCGCCCCTACCTCTGCTTCGGCCGAGGCAGCAGTGCAGCGCGTGCGAGAGCCGTGCCCACCTGCTTCAGGCACATAGTCTGAACCCATAGTCCGCTCTGAGTGTCGAATATGAAAACGGCTTCGTCGCAGAAGCACAGCAGGTGCGGCTCACTGTAAGCTGAAAACCGGTTGCAAGCCATGACCAGCAGGTAAAGAGGCTAGTCGCACGGGGTCCGTCGGCCAGCGAGCGCATAGCAGATCGGACGCCGCCGCCGCCGGCCGGAGTGCCTTTGGTGGCACAGAAAGGACCGTGCGCTCTTACCGAACGCCTTGGGAGCAGCCGGCCACATGATGTCGGGCCTCGACCGGCGTCCGTTCAAGTCGACGTAGACTCCAAGCACTGCAAAAATACCGCACCGCCAGTCAGCGCTTGCGTGCAAGGGCTGGCCAGACGCACGGATGCCGCCAGCACGACTGCCGGAGGCATCGCGCGCACAGTCTTCCAGCAGCCGAAGGTGGCGGAGCTTGCGAGTAGCGCAGCGGAGAGAGCCGGCCCGAGCGATGGCTGACCCTGGAAGACGAGCAGGTACTCCCTGTGCGAAATCTCCACTGCACATAGAGCCTCTATGGGCGACTCGACGAGGAAACTTAACGACGCATCCGTGGCGCTGACCAAGGCTGCAAACAAATCATGCCGGCGCTGACAATCATGCCACTGCGTGCAGCTCGACGAACGAGCCACGAGTGAGTCGAGCAGCAACAAAGCAGCGGCGCTGCATCCGGAGATGCTGCACGCCTCCTCACTGCTCTCTCTCTCTCTCTACTCAACTCCTCTACCCTCTCTTAGGGCGACCATATAAAGTGACTCGGCTTAGCACACACAATGCCATGCACTGCAGGGCCATCATTTAGTGTGTCGCTTGAATGAAAAATCATTCTTATTGACCGTTAAATACATGACAGCCCCTTCCTCAGCATCAAGTGATCCGATGCGACCATCTCAACCTGAAAACCGGTTTGTTCTCGGTCCCATGCTCATGTTCATGCTCCAAAGCTTGAGCTGGTCCTGCTGCCATTATCCCACTGTCCAGGGCAAATCCATCATACGACATCCTCGTTTTGGCCAAGACCTGTCCCTGTAGGACGTTCAATGGCAACATTTTCCGTGTATCCACCGGTTACATGATAGGTAGGCAGTGCTTCGATACTTCCTTCCGGCCCAGTGAGAGAGTGGCTCGGGCCAAAAAACGCTACATTGCTGATCAGTCATTCCTCGATTGAAGAAATAATAGCCACGGAGGTTGTTTCATTGACAGGTTCCCATAGAACAGGTTTTCGTGTCCCGAAGTAAATATAGTATGAGCCTACGAAAGGTGCATTTACTCTGGCTCATGGCCGGGAGGACTCTCCAACTGACACCCCAAAGTAGAGCCTCGGCACACTTGGCCACACACCCCGTCCCTCTATTGCGGTTTTTGTGCACCATACACATCCGGTCGAGTTAAGCTACACATTCACTCATTCATCTCTTTGCCCACAGCCGCTGCCTCGTCGGGGCTGGATCTCGCTCGAATGCACGCGGTCCTTTCGAGGCGAGCCTCGTGACCTCTAGCTGGTGACTTTTTTCATATCGAGCAGCACCTACCCTGAGGGGCGCCGCTGCCTTGCACGCTGTAGATTGCAAAAACAGACGGATAGCCAACGCACAGTCGCTCGTTCATCAAAGCAAGGTACTGCACCGTTCCGGGCACCTGGATATCCTTGAGCTTTCTAAAAATGGAAAAAATGCACGCTTTGCAGGGAAAGTCAAAGTGACAAACAACAAGCGGCAGCAGGCAAAATCGAGGATTTTGTGAGCTGATGTAATCCGAGACATCAAACGTTCAATTAGACGGCATACAGCGCTAGCTAGGGACGAGAGACGGAAGTGCCGTGTCTCCACTATACACAATTATAGCGGCGTCCAGCATGCCCAGGTCAGGTCTATGCCCACAGATGACCAAGAATGCCAAAACTCGGGAGTCGAAAATATGATCCCCACTGCTTTGGCCCAATGGTTAAGGTGCTAGCCTTGACCTACATACCTCTCTTAGGACACTGTACAAATAAATTATATATACGCACGCACAAACATGGACACACACACACACACACACACACACACACGGACAAAAACAACATTGCTAACCCAAAGATAACTGCCCTATGAACAGTATTCTGTCAGACAATCCCATGCACATACACCAAACGCTCCACGGCTACTCGATTCAGAAGTGTGACATTATGCCGTATAGAAGTAAAAAGCAGGGGGCGCATCGTATAATCGCGAGAGCAGAGTCGAAGAACCGTGCTCGGGCCTTTCGGCAGCATAAGGGCCTGCGCTTGCTTGTTCATTCATTACTCCCTCCTTTGATTCCTCCTACAATAGAATTTCAATAGCTTTGACAGCCCATGGAAGGACGTGGGCTGCGATTGCTCATCCTGCATGCCAGAGGAGCAGCTGACTGCGTGGCACAGTCAAACGTGTGCACCTTTGGTGGGCGACGGACGAGCGCTCCTCGAAGCGCTGAGCCGGTCACCGAGCCCAGCGAGAGCTTGCCGCTTCTCGACGTTGGTCCACTAGGCCAGCAGATCGCACTTAGAAAGCTGCAAGGCTCATAGATGAGTCCACGCTTGAGGTTGCAGACCAAGCAAGCACCGTGCACACAGCACGGAGGGCAGAAACAGAAACCACATATAATTGCCCAAACATAATCGCTGCTTCGCGACTCAATCTCATGACCGGGGCGAACGAGGCACACTCGGCTAACTCGGAGAGTTCCGCACCTCCCCTCCCCGAAACCTCGCCAGCCTGCACTCGGCAGCCGCCTGCGCACGTTCCACTGCCAAGACGCAAAGCCAGCTGCCACCGGCAGTGTGAATGCTGGCGATGCTTAATCTCGAATGGGGCCTTCGAGCAAGAGGCAGCTTTCTGATAAGACACAAAGGGTCAGCCGTCCCCAGCCCATCCCAGCTGACGAACCCACTCCCAACCAATATCCCCCCACCCCTCAACCGAGGCAAGTGAAGGCAGCCACGGCTATTCAACAGAGCATTCTTCGCAGGGGACGTCCGACGATGCTCCTGCCCAAGGGGTGGACTGCTGGGCACAAATGCCCAACCAATTAGAGCATACCAACTGGCAGTCAGCATTAGCAAACGAGGTAATGGCCCCATTAGGTGCACCCAGCAAGCCTGTCCAATCATTTAGCTCTGATAGGGCAGGCACACTGCCAGCATCATTTGCCAGTGGGAGCTGTCAGGCAGAGGCAGAGGCTTCAAGCGAGGCCGCCCCGCCCACTCATAAATAAGAGGGGCCATCACGAGCTGCAAGCTGCACTGCTCACAACTGCAGAGCCCAGAGAGTCGGGGGGGGGGGGGGGCAGAGGCGGAAAAAGTGGACTGCAGGAGAGACTGCATGCAAGCGCAAAGCGCTCGGTTAGCGGCGAAGCGCGAGCGACGGAGCACCCGGCCAGAGATCGAATTCCGGTCACGGGCAGAGTGCACCGGAAAATGCAAGTGGGTGGGGGGCAGAGAGCAGCCATATGTAGCAAGACACCAAGAAAAGAGTGCAGCCGCTTCGACAGTGGCACGCGCACCGAGTGCACTTATTTTCAGCCAACTTCGCCGAGTGCCGATGAGCCGGCCGTACCTGTGGCGCAGTGACGTGCGCGTGAGCTCGTACACGAATATCGTGCGCTTGACGGCCACACACAGGGCGCAGCTGGAGCCCTGACGAATGAGGCCGACGCAGGCCGTGGTGGCGCCGCGAGGCTCATCCACGCGCACGCCCTCTACATCCTGGCGTCCCTCGATGGCAAGGTAGGGCAGCAGACGAACGTGACGCGTCCGGGCTGAAGAGCAAGAGCGAGCAAGCTGTCGACAGGCGCCCCCGACGGATGCTCGCTGTCGCGGTGGCGGCGGCCGCCAGGCCCGAGGCCTTTGAGGCTGCCGCAAGGGCCTGCGCCCGTGTGCGCGAGCACGTTCGAGCGGGCTCGCTCACGTGCGAGTACGCACGGCAGCGCAGGCAAAGACACCGTGAGCGCATGCCGGACGTACTACATACGTGCACCCAGAAGACTGCCACAGCGAGCGCTGGGGTGCCTAACGAGTCTGCGACTCCGTAAGCAAGACGAGACTTATCACAGACAGGGCACGAGTATGGGACTGAAGGCGCCACCATTTTTGGACGAAGGCGACTGCTGCGGCCTGGTGCACTGACCTGATATCGTCAGGATCAGCTGCTCCTCGGGTATGAGCTGGATAAGCCACACAGGCTTCTTTTCGCCAACCCTGGTTATTTCTGCAAGCAAGCATTCCAATGCGACTGAATGCACACACACGAATAAGAGAGCTATGCGGTCGACGAGAGGGAGCCGCCAAGCAAGATGATGGGTCTAGGTTGCCGGCGACTCGAGCCGAGCAGGCTTGCGATGCAACGAGTCCGGTGGCGGCAGCTCAGCAGCAGCAGCACGGGGGGGGAGGGCAAGCGCGAGAGCGAGCTACGATTGAGTCCGACCGGCGCATGGCACCAGGGCGGCGGCGACCAATAAGGTCAGCTTACCGTCTTTTTGAGTCTCTATTATGTGCAGGCCCTCTTCGGTGCCGACCAGCAAGCGATCGGAGTCTTTTCGTTGAAAATGAATAGAAAAAAAGCAACGGGGAATCAATCCCTGATGGCAGCATCGAGAGAGAGAGAGAGAGAGAGAGAGAGAGAGAAAGAGAAAGAGAGAGAGAGAGAGAGAGAGAGAGAGAGAGAGAGAGAGAGAGAGAGAGAGAGAGAGAGAGAGAGAGAGAGAGAGAGAGAGAGAGAGAGGACACTGCTGACCAACGGTGGTGACCAAGACGCCAAGACTTGCCACTCACCATAAATGCATGCGGATAGCATGTTTCGTAGAAGTGCTAAAGAGCTATCGTACACTTCCTTGGCATCGAGAGCCTGGACGAGAAGTGAGAAAAAGGCCTGTGATACTACCGATTTTGAAAAAAAGTGCAGACAAAGCCGACAAATGCACAAATACAGCTTGCCCTAACGACTATCTTATAGGGTGAAACGTGCAGGAAATTGAACGATAAACGACAGAAACTTAAGTTGAACAATGGCCCTAAGACACTAAAGAAAAAAACGATTCAGAGAGTACTCACAGCCCGAATCAGGAAGAAAGCAGGCAGCATTGGTCGAAATAGCTGGACTCTAGGTAATGTAAACAATGACCAGATGCAGGCCACCATCCACGTTTTGCGACTGCCACCTACATACCAAGGTCCAAGGGTAGCACGTACCTAAGACAGGCTACACTGGCACCAAGCCGGGGCACACAGACCTCATGCTTTTAGTACCTGTGCTACTATAAAAGCATGCACTCAGACAGCAAGCCCTGCCAACCATTCTTTAAAAGACGTCCAGAGCCGAGTATACCAAACCGATGAGCATTTCAGTCTTAGCAATGATACTACAACGACTTTTCTGTTGCTCCTGTTGATTGCTAAACTAACCAGCTTGCCATCGTATCAGAGACCGATCAGGGCAATTGCTACAGACAGCTAGGTCTAATGCACGGTGTACGGTAAGACTGGATATTGAATGCCCAAGGATTTTGAGGTTGCACGTAAACCTAGGTGGACAAAGTGACTACATAGTACACACTTGCCTTAACTAGACCAGGTGCCTTTGAGTCGTAGCCCAACGGCAAGAAGCACTCGCACGCACTTCACGACCCAGGTTTAGGGTTCAAGTCATGCAGCGGGCAATCCTTTACTGCTTGCTCACTGCAAGTGGTGGTGATAGCCATCAAGGTCGTTCAGACCTAATATAAAATAAGGCTGCTCGATCAGCCTCGATCATCTTTTTATTTGTTTTTACTTCTATGTCTTACAGAACTAGCACAAGTAAGACACGCAAGTACACATACAAGGGCCGGTACCACGAGACTAAGCAACGACAAAGTTAAACACGAAGGCTCTATGCAAGGCATCGCTGACAATGCACAACATAAAAAAACCATCGCTTCTATCTGAATAAAAATAGGTCGAAGGAATCGAGGCCGGCAGTGCAACGAGGAAAAACTCACTGACTCGGCGACCTACCGGCTCAGCTATGAGCTTGTTTTTCTTGACGACCCTGTGCAGCTCGCCAAGTGTGGCGATCCACTTCTGCTTCTCCGCCACGGACTCGGCCAGCATGAGCACCTGATGCCGTGAGCTATGCGGCTCGTGGAGTTGCGACGTGGTCACCTGCAAGAGCGCGGTCGCGAGGCGCCACGGAGCGTCAACAGCAAGCACAAGCGGCTTCCGGCGCCACTCACTGCTTCGAGCTGGCCCCCCCCCACGAGGGTGAGGTGGTAGGCAAGTACTGGGCAAGATCCCAATGGGCTAGCTGGCCGGGTCAGCTGAGGCAACCTCGGTCACCATGTGGCCTTCCTTACCCTGAATATGCACGGGATATCCTTGCGATTAGCATGAATGACGTCCAGCTCGAGCACCGAACCGACCGAGAACTCCTCATCCCTGCAAGCGCACGCGAGAGCAAACCATGCTGGCGCAAGAAACGACGACGACGATGCAAATTAACTGCAGTCTCGCAACTTCTCACTGCGCGTGAGCAGTGCGACCGGCCATGCAGATGGGGAGGCGCGATCGAAGGCCACTGACTTCACCACGCCGATCAGCAAGAGCTCGCTTCCGGCTCGAACCCGACTCATCACTCAAGCAAACCAGCCCCGGCCGGCACTAGGGTACACTAAAGCACAGCACCGCCTAGGTTCGCAGCTATGCGTGCAGGCAACAGCCGATTTGCACCAAAGCAACACAAGAGTGAGGCTGGTCAGGCTGATGATCGGTTCTGTTTTTGTTTTTTTATCAGCCCCATAGATGAGCCAGAGAAGTGCCGGGCACTCATTCTACTAGCTCGAGCACACAGTCGATCATTCTCGTCCAACTCACATCGAGAGTCTTGGCACATCGAAACAAAACTACTTCAGTTTTTAATAATTTTAATTTCACATTACTTGTCAAGCACGCCACAGCAGCACAAGGCACACCGCAGACAGGTCTTCCAAACACTGGCTTGCGGTTGCCCCTAGACAATCAATTCAGCGTGTCGGCAGCATTAGCGATGAGGAAGTCAACAAACCTCGAGCTGGAAAGGAGGAACTTGATGAGCCAGCACAGAAGAAACTCAGCCAGTGGAGACTGGTGGGGAATCACGATGGCAACGAACGGGCTAGAATAATGCAGTGATGCAGTGACGCAGCTAGTAACGATCAAAGTAATGGCACGACTCTCGACACTAGCCTCCGTGGTTTGCGACCGACTTTGCAATGGTCCTGTGCCAGCCACGAAGCAGCAGACCTGTCGGCGGTGGGACGGTGCAGCAGCCAGTGGGTGCCACTAGGTGAGAGGCAAAAAAGTGCGTGCCAGCACCTGGATCTAGGCTTACCAGGCACAAGAAGGCGAGCACCGAGCAGGGCGAGAGGAAATAAGCGAGATTACTTGTGGGCATCTGCCGGCCAAACGATAGAGCAGGCAGAAAAGCTACAGCAGCACGCTCAGCTGCACAAGCTGTGCGTGCCCCCACCAATGCCTAGCCAAGGCCCGCTGCAGGTTACCCTTGAGCTATAAGGTACAGTGGAGGTGCCAATCTCGCAAGCTGACATTTGCAGCAGAAGCGCTGAGAGAAGAGAATTACCACGCCATCCCAACCAGCAGAATCACCTTAGGCTGGGCTGCACTGCTCTAGAGCTGCAGACTCAGAGATAGGGCGTTTTGATGGAGTGGCACACCCAACTTTTCCATTCTTTTTTTATTAGTCACTTTGCAGGGCTAGTTGACACATGAGACCGACAAAGCCACAGCAACACAAGCGAAAATAACGATGCGCTAGGTCCAGACATCATTTAGTGATGACGCGCCGATACCCCCACCTAGCTTGAGGGGCTGACGTGAGTGCTGTAGCTGAACAGAGAGTGGCGCTGTTCCGACAAGATGCATGCTGGGTAAATAGCACTGTGTGGAATCATCGAGCAAGCCTGCCTGCCAAGCAAGCTCCAACAATTCTCTCTTACCGGTGTGATGCGACTATTACACAGGTTCCAAAAGACCTCACAGACACACAACATCCTAGTATGTCTTGGCAAATTGTCCACACTTCAGTCCCCCCACTTACTTTATTCGCATTGCAGCCTAGAAGTTTGGAGTCTTGCTGGCGCCTTAAGTGCAACCATTTGCTCTCCTGCTGTGGTCGGCTAACAGAATGCGTCGACTGAACAGCACGACTTACGAGAGTTCAGCCAAGAAGGAGAATCACACCCACTAGCAGTTGCCACCGGGTCCTTGGTAACCTTGAAGGGCTGACTCGGTAAGCTTGGGTTTCAGAGACAGTTGCAAGTTAAGCAGCACCTTCACAATACAGAGTGACCACGGCGTGCATGCATGCATAGCGGTTGTTTAGCGCAAACACGTGCTGGGCTACTATAAGCATAAGCATTCATTCACTCAGCACATCACAGCTTCGGCTCGATCGCGTGAGTCGGAAATTTTAAGCCATGGCCCTGCGCAGAACGCCTCAGGAGCATTGTCTAGAAAAGCTCAATTGGTAGAGCATCCGACCGGTAACCCAGAGGTGGCAGGGAATTCCCTGCTCGAGGCAAGCTCAGCTGATAGTCAGCCTCTCTCCGGTTGCTTCAGAGTATTTTGAAATTACCACGAAGAGAAGCAGCTAAATGAAAAACCCAAAGAATGGCCGACACCGGAAGGCACAGCTAAGGCAGCCTTAAATTAGAAATGAGCAACTGCGGCCAGCAACCTTTGCTGACACCGGAAAAGGCGGTGGTACCTGGCAATAATTTAAGGCACAGAAAAAACCAACCCACCAGCAGGCAGCAGTGACGACTGGCTGGCATAGTAATTCGTCCAGACAACATGGCGCCCTTATCACGTGTAATTAGACAACCGACAGCTGGCCGAGCCCCAATATAATTACTACACCAAGCAGGCAGCAAGGTGAACCACTAAGTGGAACCCATGTACACACGGCCACAAAAAGCAAAGTGGAACACAGCACAAGGGGGAGGTTCCGCATTGCTGGACATGCTGCATAATCCGTGAGACTACCACATTAATAATGATACGTTGCTTGTATAGCAAACTAAATCGAAACTCAAGACACTTTTACAACTGGATGCAAGAGAATCAATAATCAAGGGTCAGTAGCATATATGTTATTATGTATGCTCATCATGCTTAAAAATACATGCAAAGGCAAACAAGTATCAAGCTTAGGCCAGCATGCTAAAGTAAACACGAAGAGACTCGGCTACTGGCTAGCAGGACCTTTTACTTTAGGCATGCACTAATTCATGCACAGGTAAGAATACAAAGCACGTGGCAGAAAAGTCGAGTTCGCTAGGGCGAAGAGATAGCTAATAGGAACTGATGCACCTTTAACCGAGACTTAAATGATGCCAGTTCATTATAAGTAGGGCCGTATCTTGACGCAAGTTCAAGACTTTCGGTGCGTACAAGCTGAATCAGAAGACTTTAATTTTGTGCAAGGGACGACAAAATGACCAGACACTGCCGAGCAGGTGGCACGAGGGCACACTGCAGGAGCACAGGAGGTCGGATAGGTGGAGGCTAGTACAAGCGAGTGAAACAGCTAAGCCGTGCCGAGCTGGTTTGGTCTAGCGGTTAAGGTGCTCACCCTGACCAAGGTCTGACTGAGGTCGTGGGCTCGAGCCCCGAGGCATATGTGAAGCGCCTGAATAGAGATCAAGTTCTCTTTGGGCGCTATATAAATGAATTATATATTTATTTATATAAGCCAGACAACAAATCTTGTAATTGATTCGATGCTTGATACCGAGCCAGTGAAGCTCTGACAAAAGTGGTGCGATGCGGAAGCTATGCCGCGGACGACGAACCGGAAGAGCTTCTCGGTTTTGCACCAGCTGCAGCCGATTAAAGGCGCTGGCCCGGAGCCCATATGACAAAAAAGAGATAGAAAGTAAAGGCTAACTACGAATGGTGAATGGCCAGACCGTGCCTATTCGGTGTAACTTTCGAATAGCCGATAACGGCATGGGCACAAACATACAATCAAGGTGTTAATTCAACTTGCAAGGATAACCATTACCAGGCAATGGCTGAAGTTGCAAGAGCCAGCCTTTAAGGCTCGACTGTCGACATCAATACAACCCATTAATTTAAGTAGCACAAAGCTCTAGATGGCCAGGCAGACCCGAATCCAGCACTCACTCCACAGGAGGTGAACTTTCCCACTCGAGCTGCCATAGGAAAACTTTAAGGACCAGCAAGAGAGCACGCTAGACCAGAATTTTGCTCAGACACTGTGCAGCTGCAAGGCTTGCCCAATTCTCGTTGACAGCACTAAACACAGCCTTCCTAAAAAAAAAACAAGCTACCAGGAGACTGCTGACTTCTGAGGCGATTCGACGATTGTCGTTCGATGGCCCCACCACAGCAGCAGAGCCAAAAGCCGACTTAAGGCACAAGGGACCACTGAGACAAGTAGAGAAGCAAGCGATGTTTAGCAAAATATATACAAATAACTTTAGAGGCTTCTGCAACATATGCGACTTGTGCCCCAACTTGTTGGATATATGCCCATCGAGGTACTTGCTCGAAGCTGCTTAAGGTATTCCTTCAAGTCTACATTTGTGCTTTGTAAATTCCATCGGGGTTAAATTTTGAATATCTGTTGGGGTCTGCTTGTGCATCAATAATCTAGTTCATATTTGATGTTGGCTGGGTAATTATTGCTATATATGTGCTGACGTGTCCGTGAAGAACTTGAATAGTTCTGCATTTGAAACATTATTGTTCGTCTTCTTACTCATCCACACAAAAAATGAATTACATTATTGATGCACAAGCAGAACCCATGATCTTCTGCAGCTAAACAAATGAGGCTGTTAAATCAGCTAAACTTTTAAGCAATGAAATGTACAGGGAACAAAGTAGACTGTAAAGGAATGCTTCCAAATGAGCTGGCGCCGAAAGTGAGCTGATTAATATAATGCCATGCACACGTGACACGCCATAAGAACAGGTCTCCACCAGCCTGGCACGTGACAAGCATACCAAACCTGCTCGGCAAGGCACGATCTCAAGGTATCCCTGTTATCATCATCACCCATCCAAAGACCTGCCACCAAGCAAGCAACGTAACTCGGCCCAGCCAGTGAGGATGAGTTGGCTGCCTCGTCAGTCATCTTCAGGTCGACCAGCTGCCTCCATAAGGCAATTAGCCAACTCACAAACAGCACAAAGAGTGACCATCGCCTGTGCAGTTATTAACACTGGCACATCCATGCTCCCTGCCTGCCATCGCCGTCTTTCGAACCATCGGCAAACGATGCTGGGATTCTAGCATTGATTTTGTGGTGGTCAAAAGCGATCTATTGACAATGTACAGGCACTCATGTAAGGTCAAGATGGCGAACCATCCGACTTAAGGCAGTTGGGCTGCATTACAGACCAAACGCCCGAGACTGTAATGCAATTAATAAAAACACGCGTAATGATAGGAATGCTGCTGCCAAATGCCGAAGAGTGCCGCGGCTAATCTGACAGTGGCATAGAAAAAATGCTCGGCTTCACTATGCCATAAACCGTGCTTGGCACGCACTTTACAAGACTGGTGATGAGAGGGCTAAGGCGGCACAGTTGCTGATAATAGCATATGCTAATTTAGTGGAGTAAATTTAGTGGAATTAAGTTCAATGGGCGCTGTTTCACCAAAACAGGGTGCTAAACCATCAACCAAGCAGTGACATGTAAACGTGCAAGACTGAAACATCATCAGATACTAGCTGGCTAGTGGAAAAAGGCACAGGCAATTCCAGCAAAAGCTGACACGGCTCACATAAAAAACTAATAGTGTCAACTCAGGGCATATTACTTTTCAGGCAGGCTGGCATGCAATACACCAGCAATATGTCGAGCCAACAACACTGACCTCATGTCAAGCACCTGGCTGACAAGGGCGCTTGTAGCTGGGGCCGATGATCCACCACGCTCTTCCTTCACATCGTAAATGAACAGCTTAAAGTCGCAGACCACGACAAACTGTCTCGCCCAGCCTTTCTTGATGCCACCTGGTTTGGGTACCTTTTACATGCGACAGGCAGCAACAAATTAGTTAGCAGCTGGTCAAAGCTCACGAAAGATCATGTCGTGCATTCCTCGCGCGCCATCTGCGTCGCACGCCATCTGCGTCGCGCGCCATCTGCATGCAGCTGCCGTGCTGCCACTGCAGGAAGCAGCTGAATCAAACGAGGAGCCCGGAGCCCTCTGACATCGCTTCTGCTGGTGCATTTCACCCATTCCCCGGAGCCCTCTGCAATGGCCTCTCCTGGTGCACCTCACTCATTCCTCACAAAACGATCCAACTAATAGCTCCCACTAATAACCCCATGCACGAAGGCAGCAGAGAGTCCTCGGCCGGTGGCCAGCCACGGCCGTCATGGCAACTGGCACTCTCACCATCATTGTCATTGCCTGACCGTCCGAGCCCCTAGTGCACCTCCCCGAAAGTGGGCATGCCACACGATTTGCCAACTGTGGGCTCCTGCTGACCCCCCATCGATGGCCAGCCGGAGGTGCTGTTCAGACAGCACGGCCATTGCTGGATCGCACAGCAATGGCCGTGCATGGTCGTAGGGAGCCAAGAGAGCAAACGTCACGTCTCTGATCAATGCTAAGCAAAGAACCAAGGACGGGTTCGTAAAGGTGAAGCAACTAACTAACACAAGGGCGTATGCGAAATCGAAATGGCAGGTGACAAGCAGCTGCTGAGTAGTGCTGGGCACCAGCAAGGACAGCAGCACGAGCTACGTGCAATGCCGGCAGATGGCACGAGAAGGCAGCCTGCAGGTGACAAGGTTGTCAATGAAGGGTGTGATTCCTGCAGCTGGTTTGCTTCGGTGCCCAGATCCTTCGAGTGTAGGCATGAGCCGTACTGACAATGTGGACATGTCGGCAACTTTGCAGCCCAGTCAGAGGTTCACCAGGGGGGGGGGGGGCAACAACAATGGGTGCAGGGCTGCTTTGATGGAGAAGGAGTAAGAGGGAGGGAGGGAGAAGGGAAGAGTATGCGACTCAAGTCACCGCTAAAGGTCGCATCGTTGGCCTTCAGCTTCGGGGGACTCAGAAGGGGCCGTGTGCTCCATGTGGGGCAGCGCCTGCAAAGGCCGCCTTCACGTTGTATTAGCTGATTCAATAGCCTCATTTGCATTAGAAGAGCATTAACGGCTTTCACCACGGCTAGCAGATGGCAATAAAGGATCACCCACGGCAGGATTCGAACCCACGACATCGGTCGTGAAGAGTAAGTAGCACCATTCTGCTGAAATCTCTTCAAAGGTTGATCACGTCACTCTGCAGGGTAAATGGCTACATTTGCATAGCCATGCACTCACCTTTAGATAGCCTTCTGACATGGTGCCAACTAAGCCCTTGAGAGGATCGAAGCTGAGCTGCCGTTTGACTACAATGGGCAAACAGAGCAGTCACGTGAGAGGTTTCGGCTGCTGCTGTCCAACACGCTTGGGGTCTACCGTAAATGGCAAAGGAGAGAGACCGATAATATAAAAACTGCACAGAATGCGCAACAAAACAACGCTCACAGCCATGCCGAGTCACATGCACAAAAGAGAGAAGGGGAGAAAGCTTTGTGCGAGCATAGCAACCGCACACAGGGATCAGGCATACATTCAAAACGCAAAAGTAATTGAACGGTTTAGATTTGCTCTATTAGCAGCTGTCCTAAGCACCCGACTGGCGTGGAGCCGAGAAGTGCATCATGCTTGCTAATTATTGGAAACCCAAGCATGAATTGCAACGATAATGATGCAAGTTTTGGACAACATGCCTAACATTAGCCAAAAACCTTTAGACTCTTACAAACGGCAGGTTGTAATGGGAAAAAAAGAAACAAGTGAATGCCAAAACTGATAAGGCTGCGAACGTTCCCAAATTATACAGCAAAACAATTGAGACTTATTTATTCACCGGGAAAGGCCACAATGCCGAAGGTTGCCGAAGTCAAGCTTTGTGGAGGGTTGAATTCTGACACTGCACGAGGCTGGGCACTCGTACGGTCTTATTGCTACTACCCCAGCTATACCAAAGAGAAAAGTTGTGTGCGACAATCAAAAGTTCACGGATAATCAAAGCAAAACAATCTAAAGCAAAGACTGAAATCTGTAAAAATGCTTTTGGCCGGGTCGGCTTTGCTTTACCGCTAGTTGGGGCAATACCATCTACAGTCCGAGGTGCTAAAAGACCGTTTTGTGTCGGCACAGGCTCGTGCTCAAGGTCTGCAAACATTGTACGGGAAGCAAGTTAGCCGTGATACCGTCAGAAGACCTGAGACATGAGGCCGGTCAACAATCTCGAGTCGCAAAGACGATACCACTTCTATCCGCGAAGAGTGTCGTAAGCAGTTTGGAGTGGCCAAGGCTCGGACCTACTGGACTGCTAAAGACTGGAGTAGAGTTGCAAAGAGTGACAAAAGCAAATTCACTCACTTTTCGAACCGCAAGAGGAAGCATACTAACCCAAGTACATGCAGTCAAATTCGAGGGAAATGTGTCATGGTAGGGGGAATGCACTTCAGCAGAAATGGCATCGTGAGTCTTGCATCGCATGCCAGGCATCATGACCCAAGACGTTAATTTAGACCTCCAGAACGTCTGCCTCCCCAGTGTGATGGCATTTCGTGAACACACGACTCAAAACACACCCCGACGAAAGTTGAGCATTTTTCTTATCTTAATTTAATAATAATTCATTTATCTTAGCTCGGTAAACTTCATTGAACAGTTATGGACTGGCTGAGTTAGCCTCAGGAACTTGATCGAATTGAGCATTGGTGGTATGAGGTCAGCGACTTTTAAGGCAACTGGCTGTCTGTATCACATCCGCTGATAGACTTATTGAACACTTACACCGAGCCTGAGGCTAGTAACGGCAGATGCTTGTGAATGTTGTGATCAGTTCTATGCCTGAGCAGGTCGGACAGGTCGTCGAAAATAAGGGAGATGCAACGTCATAGTTAATAAATTAAGCATGCTAAGTGATCGTTACAAGAACAGTGCATTTTCTTATTGCAACCAGTATTGTTTGGTGACACCAACATACTATATTTACTCAAAATGTAGGCGAGAAGGCAGCCATCATGGCGGCTAACTCCTCTCAGTCCAAATACTTTTGCATTAGAGTGAATGTACACACCACCAGCTGCTGGCTAGGAGTTTAGCAAACTGGACAAAATTACTCTTCAGGCATTAGATTTCAAAAGGTGCACATCTGGTCTGCAGCAAGTTCGAGCTTGAAATGCATTTTCAGCTGCAATTCATGTGCTTGCACACTCGTGCTTGCACTGCTAAGCACGAGACTGCAAACGCTCTGCAAGTGGCATTTAGAATGCACGGGGTACAGAGAGCATCAGCCAAGACTAATCTCACCAGTGTCAATGGCTCGAACAGGGCAGATTGATGGCACGTCCGTCACGCACGATGAGTGGCACACCAGGTCGCAAGCTGAAAACGAAAGTGAGGGGCCTTTTTTGGTTTTACGAGTCAACAACAGAATACTGTCAGGATTGCAGACGAAGTTAGAACTTCACAGAACATGTGTATCAGCATCTGTAGTTCACATGCCAGACGCTGTGTGCAGTGCAGACGTCGCAGCCACAACTAGCTACACTGACTTCGACAAAGCTATGGACAAGGCAACCAGGCCAAACATGGCAACCGAGGTAGAGACCAGAGGGGACACATCCTGTAATTGAGGAACAGGTACTCACCAGCTTACCCGCTATAATTGAGCCACCCGTGTAAACAGGTGGTTTCAAGGGCACCCGGTGCAATTGAAATCGCAGCGACTGCCAGATGTATGCAAATGCGATTGTCTCTACACTACTGGTGCCATCATGGGCACCTACATGCAAGGGGGTGAGAAAGGCTACAGCAAGCTACCCCCGTAAGCCGGCTGCTCTCTTTAGGATTTGTCGATCAAGACTGGGTCCGAGTTCAGCGACCACCTTAGACCATTTCTAGTTAGGACCAATGAGCAGCACATCATGCATTCGCCTAGTCAAGCCGTGTATGCATTCGTGTCTGCAACTTTACAAAGCCACAAAAAAGACTAAGCAGCTTTCGGTTCGAATAAGGTAGCCAGCATACTACATCACATGCAGTGAAGAGAAAGACTGACAGATGAAAGAGTGACAAGCATAGCTAGGCCAGGAGAACGCTCAATGAAGTGAGTGGGATCAAAGTGGCAGCAGAGGACGACTAGAAACGAAGTGTCACTGTCGGCAGCAGAAGAGAAGATGCTGCATAACAATTGCACAACTATGTTCCATAGTCTAGTACCAAAACAAAAGAGCAAAGGCTAGCTGATCAAACGGCCTCACTAATATAGTAACAAAAGAGCCCTATCACCACTGCTTGCAGTGGGCAATACAAGATTGCTTACTAAAGGATTCAAATCTGCGACCTGGGCCATGAAGTTCAAGGACATTATCTCTGGGCTAGGATCACGGGTCTAGGACAATCAGAGCAAAAGCTTGAGTCGCCAACGTCTTGAAGTGAAAAAATGATACAGCTAATTATTGACCTGTGAGGACCTAAAGGCAAGACTATGTTTAAACTGGTGCAACAGTTTAGCTAGGTATACGCAGGACCGAATCCACTGGGACTTGTGGGTCAGAGTAAGAATTCCGCTCTCTGTCAGCTAATCGACCGGGAGAGCCATCGAAGCTCCTTTAGCAAAAGAGACACGTGGCCTAATTTCTCGGATTCATTAACCAATCATGAATCCATACTCATCAAACAGAGCCTTGTGCAACTCCACTGGTGACAAGTCTGGACTGGAGGATGCTTGACCACCACATGACATTGACCGGAAACAAACAGAAAAGACATGCCAATGCCTCATCAGTCAGATCGATTGTCGTTCTCAATCGAAAGTATAATGCCGTCAACATGGGCTCAGATCCCACGTTGAACACGGAGAGTTCATATACATCTCCCACGGCACTTGTTCAAAATGAAACCGCCATTTAGTTTCTACAAACAAGCAGACTTTTTTCTATCCCATCCAATGGATGGCAAAGAGGCAACTACGCCACACAGCAGGCACCCAAAGGAGTTTACCACAGTACCCCATTGCAGCTGACTAAGCAGCTACACCCAAGTGTGGTCGCACAGGGCAGAGCTGACTAAGCAGCTACGCCCAAGTGAGGTGGCTCATATGCAGTGTGATAAACAGGTTTGATTAAGTTAAGCAACATGCTCACATCAGGTGGGCTTGCGAGTACGACACCTGTAGCCGACGGCTAGCTCTAGACGGTGCCAAACACGGCACACAAAGTTCACGAGCCAGTGCAACTCACATTCACATGCAAGGCCCTGGCGAACCACACCGAGCATAAGGCTTGTACAGACTGCGCATTTTGTCGACGTCGTGAACGTCTTCGTGTAGAAGCCGTGTCCTTTCGGAGCAGCAATGGCCGTGACCTGCGACCCGACGACCTGCGATTGGACAAGCAAGCCCTAGAGAAATTCTGACGAATCAACCATGCGCCGCACGCACGGCACGGCTACCAAGAGCCACATTTTTCCTAACCCGGGCTATGGCTGAAGCAGCACACGAGCTTGGGCTTCCCGCCACTTACCGAAGTTGGCGACGAGGGGGTGGCCGGCACATTTTGATAGGCTTGATAGCCGACAGTGGCGGAGGGGTCGGCGGCAGCAGCAGATGGGGATTGCTCGGCCCATGCGGCTGTTACATAGGGCAGAGGATGATCGCTCACGCTGCTGTCCAACTCATCGGCATTTGGCACGCTGATGCTGGAAGACTAACAAGTTAAAAAGAAAAGTTAGCAAAACCAAAGACAGATGCTCACACTGCACTCTACTACCGCCAAGCGCTCTGCACAGGACGAATCGATCTGGGGGGGGGGGGGGCAACGAACCCCGAGCTAAGGGCAAACAGTCGCAACAGCTGTGTGCTCGCTCTGCGGACAGAGAGTCCCATGCTTCAGCATCAGCACGGCCGACTGGCTAGTATCGCTGCTCACTCGTTCCCGAGTCCAACGGGACCGGGCTCCAGCCGGGGGCCGGCAGGCAAGATTTCTTGCTAGCCACTGCGGGATTTATGCAGTTGCAGGCAGGTAAGGAAGGGCAAACTGCCGAGGTAACGAGAAGCAGTCGACCGATTGCAGCAGAGAGCCCACGATAACCCAGCAAATGCTGATTGGCTCGGAGCACATCTTTCCCATGTAAAGCCGAACGACCCATCACTTTTTAGATGGGTCAGGGGAGGGGTCTACGCTGCAAACAGTACAAGAATGCTCCTTACTGGCAGCCCATTTCTGAGGCTTCGATAACAAACAAAAGCAAAATAAAAAATCCCGATTCGATGGACACTGCTCGAACGCAAGAGCCGCTGGGTTTGGACGGCGAGCTGACTGGCCAACGGGCTCCGGGCCAGGCGCTAGTGCCGAGAGATGGCCACTGCCAGCCAATCGGCTGCAGTGCAGCAGGAAAGTTCAGAAAGTTCCAAGGGGGAATGGATTTAAAGGGCGGCCTGCATCGCTGACGTCGCTGCAAAGGCAGCTAGACCGACTGGCTTGTCGGTGCATGGCGCCAGTGTGCACGCCACCAGTCACAACTTCCTGATTCAAGGCCATCGGCATCAGCAAACCGGTGCTGGGGGCAAGGCAGGGGGAGCAAGCACTCACCAGCTGCTTGTTGATGAAGGAGAGGAAAGACTGCGAGTCATGCGGCACAGCGTCGGCTACAACAGGCGTAAGGCAACGGCGAAGAAAATGAACGACCGATACAGGATGCTGCTGCACGAGCTGCTGCCGTGGCAGAGACAGAATGGAGCGGCTCGGAAAAAAGAATGCAGACACACGGAGGCAGGCAAGTGCAGACATGTGACAAGACCCCAAGCTCGGCAGGCTATCATCCCCTTCACACACACACCAGTCGGAACTACCCGTTTTTGCCAGCTTCACTCCTTTCTTCCTTTGCAGCATACGTAAAGTGCCTAGAAGAAAATTAGGTTTTCTGAGGGTGCTATACAAATGCATTATTATTAGAAGCACCATTCACCTCTACTCGAATTTTTGTTTGTTCGGATGCTTTTGTTTTGACAATACTACCAAAATAACTACTTGCAACAAAAAGCCTCGGTAACGGGGCAGGTCTTGCAGGTGTACACGATCTCTTTGCAGCTCTTGCACACACCACATACCAAACGATCTCGGGGCTGTTTTTTAAGTTGGCTGCTTAGATACCGACGGCGCATCCAGCCCGCCCAGGCTGAGCTTCGAGGAAAGGGCGACTCATTACCAGTGACAATCACGTGAACATGGTAAAATAAGCTTCGATCGCCCATAGCCTAAACGTCAGACGTTTAGATCATGTTCTCCTAGATTTTATTTATGCAAGCGAGATCATCGGTCGAGGCAATGTAAAAGAGCAAATCAACAAGTCACATACAGCATAACTCGTGGGCTACAGGCGTCGGTCGGCAGGCATGGCAGATCTGTACATCCGCTGTGGCAGCACATCCGCGGCTACGAATTAGGCTCCTATGTACCTTGTGCATCACATCAACTGAACACTTGTGCTTGCCCTCAACTCGAACCCATGCTAAAGAGAGGGGACAAGCAGGCATAGGACAAATTTATTGCTTACAGCAAAACCATCTGATTGCTAAGAATGACACACCTCTAACCCATCCCAAGGCTAACGACTGGTGGCTAGTGGAAGTGGCTTCCCACTCCACATCCGTCATTGTAACACCGGACGGCCAGCTGCAGAGCCATTGCTCTTGCCTTGCACCGTCTCAAAAGACACCGGGACTCTAGTCACATTGGAATAGTAAATGGAGGTCATCACTAGAACGACGTGCATCCTGCCAGCAGCAACCAAGTGTTTAGACAGCAGAGACTGATCATAATACCACAGCGATGAATATGTACGCACAACGAGACCTTAGCGATAACAAATATAATTCATTCGTATAATGCCCTAACGGAACCTAATCTCTATTCAGGCGCTTCACATATGCCACGGGGCTCGAGCCTACGACCTTGGTCGGGGCGAGCACATTAACCACTGCGTCAAACCAGCGATGCAAACGACCAACGCCTTTACGGGGAGGGGGTGGGGTTTTAGAGAGCACATTTGTAAGCACGAGCTGTCGGCGGCAGCCATCTCAGCCAACGTCCAGAGAGAGAGAGAGAGAGAGAGAGAGAGAGAGAGAGAGAGAGAGAGAGAGAGAGAGAGAGAGAGAGAGAGAGAGAGAGAGAGAGAGAGAGAGAGAGAGAGAGAGAGAGAGAGAGAGAGAGAGAGAGAGAGAGAGAGAGAGAGAGAGAGAGACAGAGACAGAGAGAGACAGAGAGAGACAGAGACGAGAGAGAGACTGGCCGCAGGCGAGCTTACCACTGTCCGTGCCGCGGGGCGAAGCAACCTGGCCACTGCCGCCGTTCTCCAGCTTGGCTTCGAGCTCTTCGATCCGAAGTCTCGCCTGTTTCAGCTCGTCGGTGAGACTGCTGCTCTTGTCCTCGGCCATCTGCAGCTGCCTGAGCGAGAGCAGCAGGTGCGATGCCGCAGCTGGCGCAACGTCGACGGCCGACGTCGGAAATGGACGACGCCGGGCACGAACTCGCGTGCCAAGGCGAGTCGCCAGGGCTTGCGAATGCTGCCGGGAACCGCATCCACGCGCGGGCGCCACGAGCGGGACAGAATGAGGCGGCTGCACCGGGAGCGGAGCCGCACGCTGGAGCGGGCTGCGTGGCAGCTTACTGCTCGGTGGCGGCGTGCAGAGCCTTGGTCTGCGCCAGCTCCTCGACGACGGCCTGCTTGGCCTCGATCTCGCTCTTCAGGCTCGACTGCAGGTCGAGCAGGTGCATCTTCTCCACCCGCTGCGAGCGCCGCGCCTGCCAGCCGCCGCTTGAGCCTGCTCCGGCGGCACCCTGCGGTGGCAGCCGAAGGCATGCACGGGTCGTTCGCTCAGGCAAGCGAATGAGCAAGCGAACGAGCGCACCGGCGCGCGAGTGCCTCGAAGTTCGGAGAGCAAACGAGCACCCGACGAGAAGGCTGCCGGGAGAGCGAGCCCGGGCGGCCGCCTACACATGGTTGCAATGCCACATATGCTTGGCCACGTGCCAGAGGTCCGAATGTGCGAGCGAGCACGAAATGAAAGGTTTGCTGTACGTTTGCTCTACACGGCCACAATCAGTGCGATTATATATTTTCGTAATTTCCCAAATGTGCTGCCAACACAAACGGAAGCACACATGAGCACATGGTATGTGTGGCCGGAAAGACCAGGAAAATTACCGCCACTGCGAGCCACTTCCAGCATACAAGTTCAAAATAAATGGCAGTTACACAATTTACTAAATGAAGACCATACTCGGTCACCAAAAAATAGAGAGAGAGAGAGAGAGAGAGAGAGAGAGAGAGAGAGAGAGAGAGAGAGAGAGAGAGAGAGAGAGAGAGAGAACGAGCAACCGAGCTGCCGGCTGAACGGTGAAGCAACCAGTAGTACCATGGCTGGAGCCGACTATCTACGGTACTGATTAGGACAGCATACTCGACAAGGAGGAAAAATATTCTGTGCATATGGACTTACCGGTGTGGAAGCAGCACTGCCTGAAGTCACGGCTGACTTTAGAGTATCCAACTCATCGGACATCTTTGCAGCAAGTGCCTGAAGGTAGCCCCTGGCATCTTTTTCGTCACTCACCCTAAGGAACACGGGAAAGTTAAAGGCATACTACAACAAGGCATAATGCTTTCAGCCGCTCTTGCCAAACTATCTTGACATCAATCACAAGCTTTTACATGGCACGGGAATGGCCAAAAAATGGGTCAAAATGATATTTCGGTAATTAAAAGACAAACTAGTTATAAATGCAATTCCAAGTTTTGGTGGTTGACAGATGACCGAAATATGGTAATTAAAACTATTTTGTGAGACCAATGTACACCGGAACTAGTACATAGAGCTCAACAAAACGATTTTCTTTGAAAAATAATAGCTCCCGAAACTGCACTTTTTTGGGCAAACTTAGTAAATATAAGTTACTCAGCCCTAAATGGACCTGCAGAATATCACTTTAAAATATGAAAAAGACGTTAGATTTTCAAAATAATGACGCCCCCTCGAGGTCAACCGGCCGACTGGTAGTTAAAACAATCAAAAAGTGCAAACAGGATCGCTACTAGTATTACTTTCGTCTGAATTGGTGTGGGCGCATTACATCATGCAGCAGGCTTGCATACAATTCATATTTACTGTGTTTAGGGAAGTTGGCGATCTAGTATTGGTATCATGTCATGGTAGTGTTGCTATCATGATGCCAGATACAAAAGATCTCTTTGGCCTGCGGCCTTTTAGGCAGGCTGACCAGCTCAGCTAGCTTGTTGGTAACAGAAGCTTCTGCTGTGCAGGTCCTAGACTGTGGAACTCACTTCCACAATTCTTAAGCAATGATAACTACTCTCCAGCTGCCGACTATGGCTCATCATTTTCAACGGTCCTGAGGTGCTACTTCCATGCTACTCATTACCTCAACTGCTCTCCATCCTGACTCTGCTATGCTCCCCACTTTCTCTTTGCTGCATGAAATGAATTCTGTTGGCTACCGAATGCGTACCGAAAGCCGCTTAGGCTATGAGTGTGCTATACAAAACTCTCCTGCGTAACACCCACTTAATCTTGACTATGGCTTTGTGGAGTTACAGACGGAGATACATTAGATTAGCTCATCAGGTCGCGAGGGGCAGATTTTAAATATATATGAATATAATTGATTAGTATAGCACCCTAAGAGAAGGCAATCTCTATTCAAGCGCTTCACATATGCCACGGACTCGAGCGCACGACCTCCGCCATAGAATACCCTCATCGAATGGCAGCTCACGGCGACACTGACAACTTATTCCCCGGGGTGCCGATCTCCCAAAGACCAGCTGAACACACGGAATTCGGGACCGGGCAAAGGCAGAGGGATTCCACTGCCCCAGCACTCAGCGCCAAGCCCCAAGTTGCAGGAAATGCTACCGGCAGGGAGTGGGGTGGGTAGGAGGACGCGGAAAGAGAAGGCTTTCAGCAAGCCAACTCTACACCAGCAATCAGGCCTCTGGCGCCGGCTAGCTCAGGTCATTCTGGCATCCTTCACAGTCATTCTCTGGCATCTGTCAGACGAAAGGAAGAAAAAACGGGTGGCCAATTGCTACCGGCCGGACACAAAGCAGCTGCGAAACGAGTGTGCGTTGCGCCCAGCTTTCATGGCCAGTGCCGGCTTAACCGTCGGGGGCCGAGCCAGAGAATGCAGGCGCCGCCAAGGCCACGTCGAGCGATGCGCGCTGCGGCCACGTCGGAGAGGAAAGCGCCTCACCATTGGATGATCTCGCATATCTGTGCTTCCCAGCGAGCGACAGCTTCTTTCTTCTCAGCCAGCTCGCGAAGCTCTACCTCCAGACGGCTGGCGGAACTGAGGCTCTTCTCGTAGCTCTGCCGGAGCTAAACGTTAAACATGCCAGTCGACACTCGTCAATCAGCAGCTCAAACAGCCGACGCTCATGTGCCAATGGAGGGCGTGTTGGGAGGATGAGCTAGAGGAAGGGATGAAAGGTCTGACACCGAGATAAACATGGACAATCAGAGCAGTCAGATTTCACGTGGTAGACCTTAGCAGTGAACCGAGAACCGACATACACTGGCATCGAACAGGCGCAAGGCTGCCATTCATCACAAGGGGACGGGTGACACGACATGACAAAAAACTGCCGCAGCACAAAAACTGGTCGCCACTCACTTCGGCCATCTCGCTGTGCAGAGCGACGATTTCGGCGCTCCGCTGCTCACGCTCGCGCTGGGCCGCCTCGTCGCGGCGTCGCTGCTCGCGCTCAGCATCGTCGAGATTGCTACGCAGCTGCTGCCGCTGCGCCTCCGAGTCGCCAAGGCGCCTCTGCAGGTCTGCAACCGTGGTGGCTGCGCTGCTGCTGCCGCCGCCGCGGTCCTGCGGATCGGCAGATGCGGAGGCAGCGCGCGACTGCGGCGCTTGATATTCCACGGCCGTCGAGTGGCGAAGCTTATCCAGCTCGCTCTTGAGCCTAGAAAGCAGCCGGGGAATGATGTGCGTGCGCTCAACGGAGGGGTGCCACATGCCCGTCGCCGGGTGCGCCAGCAGGGCAAGCACGCTCGCAAGCGCGCTCGTCAGTTCAGAGCAGCCGATCCTTGCCCCAGGCTTGGGCGAGCCACTTGGCAGTGGGCAGGGACCGATCGCTGCACAATCTCTGGGAACGTGCCTCTGCAGTTCCTGCAGCGGTTCCTGTCCGTCGGGCGGCATGCGGACCGTCTTCGATGGATGCCTCTGCAGTGCAGCAGCAGCCCCGGCAGTAGCAGAGCGCAGCTGCTTCGTCGCCGCCTCCAGCTCGCCCTCCAGCTGGTCGGCACGACCCTGCTCGTGCTCGTACAGCTTCCGCTTGCGCAGCACGTCCGCCTCAAGCTCCTCCACTCGGGCCTCCAGCTGGCAAACACGACGACACTTCGCTAGAGCCAATCGCCGAGCCCGACCGCAGTGGAGGTCGGGTCTGAACGCTGTTGCCGCCACTGCTCTGGATCGCAGCGAGAAGAGCAGCCCGTCCGTCGTCGCACGACACGTCGGGCAAGCTCAAGCAAGCTTCGCTGTGGTTGCACGCACGCCGAGCACTGTAGGAAACTCGCACGTAACCCAGAGGTGCACACACTCAAGATTCATCCATTCATTTTGCGAGCTCTCTGGGCCGCGCCAGCCCTAGTCCGAGATAATAGGACAGCACGCACGGGCACGAGGCTCCGATTACCCTGCGCCGCTCTCTTTCCGACTCCTGCAGCTTGGGCCTTGCCGTGTCGACTTTTTGGTGCAGGTCTGATAGCTCCTCATCCTGGTCATGTAGCTGCTTCTGCAGCTTCTGCTTCACCAACTTCAGTTTCTCCAGCCTGCGATATGAGTGCGCTTCGCGAAGCTGCACCCACATTTTCACTTTGAAATGCACAATGCTGCATGCGAGGCTCTCGTGGGATTTATTTAAACCAGCGAGGAGGGCTACACACATAGCATAATGCTCAGACCTCTGCAAACAAACAGGAACATAAGCCTACACAGCACGAGGCAACAGATCCATAAATTACAACATGGGCTGAGTGCATAACCATCTCATACCACTAGCCCACATGACCAATACTTCAAGGATCAATGTGAAATTCGAAATGTAAGTTCACATTTGCTTATACATCACTGTAGCTGTTTATTTCTGATGTCGATTGATATCAATGACTGCACAAAATGAAGCTCCCCATGACTGTTGATGACATGTACAAAGCCCCTTGCCCAAACGAAATCATTAAATAAAATACTGCTGTGATGTACATGCCGAGTTCAACTCAGTTTCAAATTTCAAGTTGATCCGTTAAATATTGGCCGAACCATGGAATTTACAAGGCATACAACCACATGGTCGATGAAGATGCATAAGAGTCACAGGCAGGCACCCCAACAAGCTGCAAACATGTACCTCGATATACTAAGATTCAATAAGTTTGGACACAAGTCGAATATAATACAGAGATCGGTATATTTGTTATTTGCAGAAATGCTGCTTCCGGTTTACCTCAGGGCTGGACATGGTTTGAATTATCTTTTTTTTTCATTTTAAGTGAAGATCTGTGAGGTAGTGGGGCAGTGGAGATTTTCATAACCTCCTATTCCATTTCTCAGAGTTTGTCTTTGAAAAGTACCCTAAACGTGTATTTGATTGTCGGATCACTGTTTGCAGTATTTTCTCGACGTTTACCATAAGGAATGGGTGAGGAGAGAAAGTGGTGAGGAAGCAAGTCATGTGAGCAGCCACAGAGCCCACCCGGCACGTCCAGCCCTTACTTACTCTTCATTCTTCTCGGAGTAGCCATCGATAGCTAGTTTCTTTGCAGACAAGGCTTCCTTTAGCTCCTTAGTCTGGGCCTTATGACGCACCTGTAGTGCTTCCAGATCCTGCAAGCACTAGGAAAGCTGTGCCATGGCAGACCAGCACAGCGGTGCTCCAATCATAAATAAACCAAACCAAAATACAGCAACTAACGAACAACCGAGCAAGCCAGCAGCCACGGTCGCACCTTCAGCTGGTCGGCAGACTCCTGCTGCAGCAAGCGATGCTGCCGCTCCAAGGCGCTCAGCTGAGAGGTCCTCTCGGCATCCAGGCGCTCAAGCTCAGCAATCCGATCGAGGCTGCGCTGCACGTCAGCAGCTGGTGGCGCAGCTCGGCTCGCCTGCAAAGGAGAAGGGTGCTGCACGTCGCAGCTGACAGCAGGCATAATGGGGCGGGAGCGGGAGGGGTAATAAGGCATAACGAGCCCCCCACATAACGTAGGAGCATGATCACGTGCGAAGGATGCACTGAGGAGCAGCCTACGGCCGGAAGCAGCACCTTCGTCAAGCTCACCTTGGGCGAGGGCAGGCCATTGACCGCTGTCGATACTGAGTCCCTGCCGTGTCTAGTGCTGCCGGCGGCAACTGCAAACGACAAGAGCTCTCAATAAAGTGCACTCACAAGCACAGTATGATCAACCCAGCCACAGCGAGGTCTGTACATGCAGGGCAGTTTGGTAAATATGCAAAGCCACAAAATGATGCCGAGTACAATGCTACCCAAGTTAAGGTATACACTGACACAAAAATAATAATTAACCATTTGCATAGAACCCTAGACAAACTTAACTTTCTTTCGAGGCCGCTAACATATGCCGGAAAGGCAGCAAGTCAATTAATTAGCAGGCGTTAGGGCACGATCACATGGACAGAGCAAATTCGCCGAGAAAAGAGAGGACATGGTCAGCCACGAACACGCCGAGGTGCCGGCACAGCAATAATAACAGTAGAAACAAGTGCATGGGAAGGGAAGAAACAGCTAGCCGAGTACAAAGCAGACCGTCACCCGAGCTAGCACAGAGTGGCCGGAGAGATAAATAAAAGCTCGTCCTTTACCATCACGAAGCCAGCCTTACTTGACACCAGCAGCCACGTGAGTAGATACGGCCAAATATGGGCTGCTTAAGCCTGCATGCGGGCTTAAGCATGGGCAGGGTGGTGTCCGCGGGTTGCCAGCAATACACACCGGTTCCCTTCTGACGAAGCTCCTTGTTCTCCAGCTCCAGTTCTTTGATAAGCTGCTCGAGATTTCGGACAACCTGGGCTTGGCTGGCCGAAGCCGGCATGCCAGTCTGGGCATCGGTCGACGAGTGAGTGCTCCTACATTGACGTCACAGAGCACATGCATGCTGAACACTTAAAGGACGCCCTTACAGGAACAGGTCACAGACGAATGCCAACGCATGCACCACACTTAAACACGAGGCTCGCCGCAACTGTTGCAGTGGAATAGCCAGTTTTGCTACGAGACATAAAAGAGACTCGGCAACTCATCAAGAGCAGCCTTCAGGTAACCACAAGCAACCACCAACACGCCAGACACAAGCACGTAATAGCAACAGATCGACATACCCTCCACATAGGTAAGTGAAGCCAATAAATGGTAAATGGTGTCCTGTGAACGGTGCGTGCGCTGCAGGAGCTGCTGTTTCCTGCAACAACAAGAAATTGCATGCACTTGCCAGGTGACAACATCTAAGCACGGTATAGCACTCAGTGCAGTCGACGGGCATCATGCCAAGGTGAGGAAACCATGATCGCACACCCAGGCTTGCTACGAGCATGAGCAGGCTAAGAAAGGCAGCCAGGTTAGGAGGCTGTGCCCAAAGCGCTGGTTCACTAGCACGTACAGAAACGCGCCACAACTTCGGTACATATTACATACCAAAAATTGAGTTACAGCAATACTGTGCACAAACATGGAGGAAAACCACAAGAAAATGCAGCATTCATCCCGTCGAGAAACATTCTCCAGAATTTAAGCCAAGGAAATGGTAAAGATAAAATTGGCGATCGCAGTAAGTCAGCCGAAAGAGTGCTTACCCGCACGGTATATCCTTCATCATCGACATCGAAATTCGACGTGTCAGTAGGGCTACCAACCACAGGCACAAATGGAGGAGTAAGTTTCTTCATATTGTCCCAACAGATACCTTTGAAAAAGGGATGCTTTCGAAAGTCATCCAGACCATTCTGGCCAAAACGAACGTCGGCACAGCACACGAGACGGCGCATCAGATCTTTGGCATCATCTGATACATCATCCTCCGGTGGAAAGTCGAAGAGTTCCTGCTCAAATCAAACACGGTAACCTCATTAACTATAAGCAGCATCTTAATTATTTCGAAAAAAGTATCACAACCTATACTTAAATGAGGTGCACACAAATGGGATAAATTGCAAATATATGAGAAAAACAGCGACCGATAGACTCTCAAAAGCAGGCACATTCTGAAATATATGAACAACTATGCAGCGAAAGTTTAGCAGAAATGTTAGAAGGTTTTATTTAACAAGACAGCTAACCTAAATGCAACAGACTACGTGACGAAACAAAAATCCCACTACTAGGAGTATCAATGTTTGTTATTATTAAACTAAGATGCATGATTCATAAGCATCAGAGGGTCTGTGTTAATAGACCAAAAATAGCGACTTCAAGGTATATGATCTTTGATTGGGCCACTGTAACAGCATTGCATTCATTTATCATTCTCTATGTTCAGTGAACAGTGAGACAAACCAAATAACCCGACATAGCAATAATGATCAATATGTCAATTTAGCCAGCCACACATAACATGATGCAGATGAGAGATGCACTTTGTAAGAGTTCAATCTTTAGCAGGACACAGATCAGAACTAATGAAATCCAATCGAATTAAGGTCAAATATAATGAGACCTGCACTGCTAGGTTTTAATAGCTGATTAAAGTAGAGCGACAGGCACCCAGCCTCTTCTGTAGATATAAGACCGTTGAATCTGCCGATATTTATTAATTAAGATCGTGCCTTTTGTTCCCTTGTACATAAGTCTGGAACTCAGCTAATGCCACGACAACCCTTAACGTTCAAAATAAAACTAAAAACCGACATCACTCCTAGCAAATGCTCCCGCCTTCCTTAATGTGATTATGCCTGCTGAAATTGTACAAGTTAGATTCCCTGATCACTAATCTAGCTTCCATTTCTGCCTCTGCAGGACAGAAAGAGATTTAGCTCTCTTATTTAATATAATGTCTCTCAGTGTGTAACTCCACAAAGACTAAGTGGGTGTTATGCTGGAGTTTTTTTTCTATAACGAACTCAAAACATGAGAGGCTTTCGGTAAGCCTATGGTAGTCAACATAATCCATCTCAGGGAACAAAATTTCTGTCAGGGACGGTTTTTAGGCTCAGGAATGGAGTAACTAATTTATTGTCCGAAGAGGCCCTGAGGCAATAGAAGGCTTACAATACTATAACAATGATATCGACCTATATAATCTTAAAAGCAGGCAAGTCCCCCGGCATTAGAAGTCACTGCTGATTTGCTAGCCGGCGACGAAAAATGGGTAGAGCAGCCTCGAATAACTAAATGCAAATGGTAAACACGCGTTAAAGACTTTTGGCCAGTAGGACAGGCTTACAAAGTTCAAAGGACATTTAGGGCTAACTAAAAACTCAAAGCAGGATTTTTGTGATTTTTCATGAGCATAGGCTATTATTATTGTTATTATTTGTACACTGGGTTTGGCCCAGGGATAATGTGCTTGGTCACTTAACGATCAAGTTGCTGGGCTCTAACCCTACAGCAAATGTAAGGTGCCCGAATGAAGATTAGGTTCTCCTCAAGCGCTATACAAATAAACACACAGAGAAACACTCATACACATGTACACACATGCACGCACACACACACATATACACGCACACACACATATACACGCACACGTGCATGCACACATTAGAGTTATGCTGCACCACCAGCATCAATTTTTCCTAACTTAAACGTTCGAATAGTAATATAGAACTAATTCTGAATATAAAACCAAAGTTAAGTGGTAATCAGTAACGTCTGTTGACGGCAGAATAGATTGAAGGAAAACTTTGGAAGTAATGCTCTCCTCCCTAAGCAAAAATGATATGAAACCCCAATTTAGACACCACCGAAAAAATAGCGATTTTCTTATGAGTGAGCCATGTGAAAGAGCACTAGTGTGTGTGGGGATATGCGGCATGTAGTCCCTTGCAAAGGATGGATTTTGAGGTTGGTGCCGTTTACCAGCTACTGAAAAAGCTGTACACCCCAAACCTCACATCTGGTAGGCACGTCCCACAGACGGCAATGTTCTAGGGGCTGTCTGACACTAAATTCCTGTGGATTCTAAACCTGCTAGTATACAAAATCAAGATTGATCTTCATATGTACTGCCACTTTTTGCAGACTTCACATGTTCAAGATAATGCGTGGGAACTCAAAAATAATTGAGTAGCCGATTCACCAAAACTAACCAAAATAGACAACATTTCAGCATCCATTTGCACACATCGCCTCATTTGCATAAGAGCAGAAGGGCCTCACAGGCTATCACCACCGCTTGATGTGAGCAATAAAAGGTCGCCCACCACAGTACTCAAACCCTAGACCTGGGTCGTGAAGAGCAAGCACCCTAGCCCTGGGCTAAGACCCAGGGTCAGAATAACAGGATATTAAAAGTAGTTCGGCTTCTGGTCATCTGGCCAGTACTCACAAAACTGGAATCTTTTGGTGGCGATCGAACATTCAGTTCGTATACACCGAAAGTCTTGAGCATCCTTCTTGCTACTTCTACCGCCCTCACTGACTCACCGGCACCATTTAACTCTCAGCTAAAGAGCCAGCTGTTTCGTGCTCAGCTCTCCACGCGCCTCAGTAAACTTGCAAGCTTTCTGCACTTACGCGTGCACGATTCAGTGCATGTGACTCACCGAGGGCCCCCTAACAGGTGGCCCTCAGCAGCTGTTTTCTCGTGCACTTTTGGATTCTAATATTAGTATGCAGCATGCCATTCATTTGAAATATTGCTTTTATTGCAGTGTGTTGTAAAACACCATGGCATAGATTGGGTTCTCTAAAGGCGCCATACAAGCGACTTATTATAGTTGTTCTGCACAGAAGCTGTGACAGCTAGCTGCTAGGCAATGCAGTCTGCATAGATTATCTGGCTCGGCACGCCCAGCTAAATGTCACCGCCAGTACAAGCTGTCGCAATGCTGCATCCCCAGCAGAGTTTCGAGCCAGAACTGGCCAAGATGCAAGGCCAATCTAACCTCAGAGTGCCTATTAGTGGCGGGCCGCTGATCATAAAGGCTATGCACGCAATGGCACCGAATCAGATGCCAGCACGAGAAGTCTGGAGAGGAGCACCTCGGCGTGCCGGGACCCGGCTGAAAGCTGCGGCAGCCCAGCTCAGGATTAGTTCCACCAATGTTCGCTCTACCAATGTTCGCTCTACCGATGTTCGCTCTACCGAGCTGGTCAGCTTACCGTGCGCCGACACAAAGCTGGCACAGCGCAACAGCCTGGATGGATGCGCGCGAAGCCGACGGCCACCAAGACAGTGGAATGGCGCACGGCTCACAAAGGCACTTGCTTACTTTGTGATTCATGATCTTTCCGTAGGTCTCGACAAGTGACTCGGCATAAAACGGTGTCACACCGTACAGCATCTCGTACATGCATATTCCCAGTGACCACCAATCGCATTCCTTGCCGTACACTCCCTGACTGTCTTCCATGGCCTGGCAATACAAGCACTTCATAATCCGCGGCAGCAGAAGCAAACCTCTGCAGTCAAGCTAGGGAGCTCTGATGCTGCGACGACGAAGCTTACGCGGAGTATCTCTGGCGATATGTAGTCGGGCGTGCCCACGGCCACGTTGGACTGGATCATGCCGTCATCGCGTAGCCGTAGGCACGAACCGAAGTCGGCAAGAACAATATGGCCGCCCTGATCGATGAGTACGTTATCAGGTTTGACATCGCGGTGTACATAGCGTCGACGATGGAGAGAGTCAAGGGCAAGCACCATTTCGGCCATATAAAAGCGAGCCATGTCCTCTGGCAGCCTGTCACCGTTTTTGCTTAAAAGCGTCAACAGATCCCCTCCTGGGTAGTAATCCATGACAAGGTACTGCAGCAACATATAACAAAACTTGTATAAAAAGCAACTATAAAAAACTATCAGGCCAAGACTGCAACACAAACAGGATATATAAGACGGCTAAGTTGAATTTTAAACACTGCTGCAAGCATAAGTTTCCTTTGGCATTAATGGGCACCAATATGGCTTTATTTAAGGCGTAAGCTTTTCCCTTGGAAGTAGGATTCTTTATTTATAAATCGAGTATTTTTGTAGTTAAGAGCACATGCAACCTGTTGCAGACCTTGTAAATACGGTTTTAACACTATTAGAGCCCTCTGGACATGAAATAACACCCCCTTTAGTCACCATTTTACTCGTATTACCCAATATATTAGACAAAAGAGGAGAAACTAAGACATATTAGACGTTATCAAGGAGTGGCCTAGCTGCTGCACCTGGTGTCGAAGGATTTGTGGGGTGCTCGAATACATCGGCCTATAGTCCATACATACAGTAATTTTAATTGTAATAAAAGGGTGTCTAATTGACTCAGGCAACCGAGTGTGCTGTTTCAGTTTCACTCTCTCGATAAACTTTTAATGAATACATTTGACAAAACCACGATAGAGTGGAGCCGAAAGCAAGTCGAAGGGCAAAGCAAAGGGACGACTGTATGCACATTCATAGACTTGGAGCCCGGCACTCCGAAATTCGTGGCTACTAAGCGACGACACATAGTTTCAAAGGATGCGACTGGCTGCCACTGCTGCCGCCGCCGTTGGCACACTGGAGCCCACAAGGCCTGTCATTGCTGTGCAGTGAGGCAGCAAGCAGTGAGCTTGACGTACTGGCTTCAAAGCTACTAAGGAAGCATAACCAACAGGACGGTTTGCTTTGAAGACCCTAGTCTTGGAGAGCTAGTCTCGTCGGTGCCCGGCTTCGGCTGACCACGGACTGCCACGTCCACGTGGTGAGCTCGAAAAAGTGCTGCCCATTAATGTGCACCTTGGACATTGGTGGGTAAAAGCATGGCGGCCCGAGGCAACGTCACTGATCACATCTTTATCGGGAAAAATTTGCCAGACGGCATCTCGGAACGTACTTGCACCCTGGCAACAGTACGAGTGTTCTGCACTCGGCACGAAGTGCAGCAGCACAGCTTCACGAACCGTAGCAAGCCGGCTTCATTCACCCGTGACAGCACGACGGGGGGGGGGGGGTGCCATTTGGAGCGAATTTCGGTGCTCTATAACTTCTTCCTCATACCGTTAGATTCAAAACCCGAACTAAAAAGCTACCGTGACAGCCAGATGCTGTGCGGCACAAGAATCGACATACCAAGGCCGAAGCCTCGGCCTCAGCACGGTGGGGGGAGGAGGAGGAGGAGGAGGCAACGGCAGCAGCTAGACGCTGACCATATTTAAAAGACTTGTTAGTTAAGAACATATTAAAAAGACCCCAAGTTTAACAAGCAAGTCTCAATTAGGCACAGTACCAGATAATTCTCATCCTGAAAGGCAAAGTGCAGGTTGGTAATCCAATCCCGGTCGCCATAGACAAGGACGTCTCTCTCTTCCATGAAGCAGGCAGTCTAGTAAAGAAAAAGGGGTGACACATCAAAGACAGGTCAATGGTCACGTACTCTGGCACACACCTGTACTACTAGAGCAGCAGACAAAACCAACACGAGCAACAGTGGGGCGGCCGAATAAAGGAACCAAACAGCAAACGAGCAGCTATGTCGACTTCACGCTGACTGCACATAGGGTGCTCAGCTTAGTTATGGCACACCACAGGCAAGTGTGAAACGGCGAGCACGTGCCGTTCAAAGCATAAATAAAGACTCTGGACTACTTCGGCCTGATACAATTTGGATGCCTTTATTGAGGTACAGTAGCAGCAGCCGCACCAGACATTAAACGTGGAGAATGCAGCAAAGGGTAGATAGTAGGTTGAACGGCAACTAATAGTTGGCAGGTCCTACTTCTTCAGATTGGCAATGCAGGGCTGAAGATCAGGGCGATGGAGAAACGCGGGAACCAGACAATGGCATCAAGTTAAGCCGAGTGCTGATAAGAAAGATCAACAAGCACAAGGCACTCAAGAGCTAGTGCCACAATGAGCTAAGCACACATGACAATAGATTAAGTGAAAAAAGTCAATGCCATCACAGAGATTAGGAGCACAGACCTATCACAATTACCCAGTTGTCTGAGCACCTTTCACCATTCGCATGGCATGGTGCACAGCCTATGAGTAACCAAGCAAGCAGCAGTTCATCTAGGCGCCAGAAAGTCACTGTGCACACATGAGTGCTGTTTGCAAGCACCAAGCTTACTATGTTTAAAAAAATAGCAACAGGACAAGGTCATCAAAAGGTGCATTAGCATAATTGATGGGCCTGAAAATACCTTTCTTTGCAACACATCTGTAGCCCCCCATTGGCTCATAACGCCACTCCACACCGAGTGTACACTCACAGCATGACTGGCAACAAAGCTCACATCTAAAGTGAAAGAAAAAGAAGTAAAGAGTAACGTAAAGAACAGCTGATCGAGCAGGTTCACTATTCAGTGGCTGAAGAACAAGAGCAATTTTTCCAGCAAGCAGCAAACAATCAAGAACTGATAGTTAAAAGGTCACGATTCCAATATGCCATCGTGAAGTGCAAACCTAAGTGCAAGGCTAAGCTCATTGTGGTCTATTGCTACGTGTGTTGCGTGAATGAGTGGGTCGAGACGATGGGTGAAGAAAGTGTGAGCGTGACAGCGGGTATAGTAAAAAGCATGCGGAGATGTGGCAATTATCGATGCCTACGGTCGACCCAAGGAGCTGCTTTGACATTCCCATGAACACTATTCTTGAGCTTGCACTCTTGAGCGAGGAGTAAAGAGGTTATGATGTTGATTGAGTATATGCATGAAAGTACATTCGTACACCTCTGCAAATCCACAAAGCCATGAGAACTAAGCGGCTGTTGGACAGAAGAGTTTCGCACAACACACTCAAAGCCCCTGCCACGGAGACACTAATTACAAGATCATAAATGTATATGATCGTTTAGATCAGAAGACAGAACTCGTCCATACAAAAACGTGGCCCCAGCTGGTTGCTAAGCACAGCTTTCGGCACACCACAGTTGACCGTATGTGGCTGAAAATTAACAATGCAGCAGTGGTTCGGTCATTGCTAATGCATTATTCTAAATGAATCTGTCTTAATATTGACACATTAAAGTTGGCATCACCCAGATCAATATAGGTGCATATGGAAGACCACAGCTAATACATCTGTACTTGGCGGTGGATCTAGCATTTGCGCGTGTTTCTCATGTTGCCGATTTCGTCTGCCTACCGTCTTCGTCGAGACTCGAATATGCTGGCAAAGGCCAAAATCATTTAACATCTGACCAGTGGATAAGTTCGATCACCCATGGCATGACTGCAGCAGTCTTGGCCCTGCAGCTACTGCCGAGGCAAGGATATATAGATCGGCTGCAGCATTCTTTAATACATGTCTCATAAGAGGGTTGGAAGCTTCTGCTCAACAAATACCGTAAATACCAATGTAATCCTGACAATTTGTGTTCAGCAACCTTGTTTATAAAACCGATCCTCTAGATAATTACAGCTGTACAATATGGCCAAGGCTTGAAACAGCAGGTAAGCTTTGTCGAAAGCCATAGGCATGGACAAAACGACTTCCTGTGAAGCTAAGACCAGACCAGACTATAAAAACAAAATATCAGTTGGCAACCGGTGGTCTTACAAGAGGTGCCCCGGTGTGTGTCGAGCAGCAAACAGCCATAATCCCGCATCACGAAGAGAGAGAAGTAAACACAAATAGCATGCTGGTTGAGGCACTGTGCACATCGCGTAATAGTAAATTAGGGCACTTATTGCAAACGTGGCTCAGTCTAGAAAAATATACACTGCCCTCCAAAAGTTTCTGTGCATCTAGTCTATCCACCCGAGTTCGGTTGTTGCTAGTGCCAGTATTCGAGCAAGTCATTAGGCTACACTAATTATTAAATTGTAACAATCTGTTAATATAATTTTGCACTAAATTGTGGTTTGCTATGCTTGATTTAGTAAATAACGGCATTCATTGGCAACCGAGTCAACGGTTCCCATGTCAACAGATGGGAAAGTGACTTCACACAACCCTTCTTGAATGCCATCCAGCAGAACCCGTTTGGCCCATTTAGTCACCGACGATGCCTCGGCCAATGATGAGCCAAAGTAACCGAATGTGTCCCTGACCTGTTGAGGCCAGCCCCTGCCATAGAGACATTCGGTATGCGACCAGATCATGCCTCCAGCTGCACACCTTTCTGAGGGTACCAGAGGGTTTTGATGTTGCTGCACGGAGATGGCCATTAAAACCTAGAAATCGCGAGGCAGCTGAAGATCTCAGGGAGTACTGTTTGGAACATAATTTGGAAACATCTAGGAGTGCAGAAGCACTGCCACGATCGGGCCGCCCTTGAGTAAACTTCTCCAAGAATGGCAAGAAGGCAGTCGATGCACCCCTTCTACTTAACTTCTAGGGTGGGAATATTGCAAACGTTGCATTCATAAGTCAAGCTTCGGTGCTTTTTCAGACTACTCGAAAACAATAGAGGCAAGAAGACAACAGAACTACATTTGTGTACTACATGTTTGTGGCTGAAATAGAGCACATCAAGAAAGAGCACGAAAACTCGGACTCCGGCTAGACTACTAACACATAAAGGGCCAACTTTAGAAATATTTCAACTCCTATTTGCACGCATCTCAAGAATGAATATATGTTTTTTGTTGGAAAATAGCACCACAATAAAATACAATCAGATGCATTAGAGAGGTGGCCAATTGAAACCAGGACTGCGGTACTCACCTCTGCCCTCTTCAGCATCTCCCATTTGTTTAGTATCTTCATTGCATACACCTGGCCAGTCGACCTGAGCTTGACTACAGCAACTTCTCCAAAAGCACCTTTACCAATTATTTTTAATGTTTCGAAGTCATCGCGCGATAGCCGAAGCTTCTTCACTTTACTTGTAAAGGATCGAGCTAGAAATAACATTCGGGAGACAAATTAAATCATCTTTGGCGTACAACTGTGTACAAGCAAAACAAACAAAACTTACGAGCCAGGTAAGCATAATAATAATAATAATAATAATAATAATAATAATAATAATGCATTTGCTATAGCGCCCTCACAGAACTCAATCTAAATTACTAAATTCGGCATCAACATCACTGTAACCATGAGCCGATCCTTCCATTTGAAGGTCGAGGGTCACACTTGCAGTGCCCTGCAGGTGGCATCGTTATTCGCGGCATTACTATAAGCAGTTATTAGCCATCAGTCTACAGGCGCATTACCGTCCATCCTGAAAGATGCTGTTTTTCGGCCTTGAGAGTAAACGATCTGACTTGTGTATTCAAAACAGTCTTTACTATGCAATTAAATCAAGACCTCTGCAGGGGAGACTAACATCGGTCTTAAGCCATCCAATGTGGCATTCTTAAAGCACTCATTCCACTGATAGCCCATGACATTCACATACAACACCTTCCCATTCTCACTGTAGTTCCATGAGCGAAAGTGAAAAATTTAGCACTGGAAGAAAATGCATTGCACAACCAACCTACATCATGGCTAATAGATCAATCTTTGCTGTGGCACACCTGCACAGCAGACACATGCATATAACACACTGAGGAGCATACTGCCCATAGATCTGTCATGCCAAAACCGCCTAAATATAAGCCCAAATAAAGCAAATGCAGGTACTTCATATTCCGATATGTGCGCCAATAAGCTCAAAACAATGCAAAAGTCACTCAAACAAACAGGCAAATTTCCATGCACACGCATAAAACCACGTGCGCACACAAATGTGCATGCATGCTGCATACCACGCAAACAAGTTCTATTCAACCTTGCGGATCACACCACTTCAGGCTATCCACGAAACATAAGGTCACTGAAAACTAGTAGATGTATAAGGCAATACAAAGGGAGCCATGGGCTAATACTGGCATTTTAAGTAGCATAGCAAAAGGCAAACCCGGCAGTGAGCAGGATAAGGATGTACTTAACGTGAAAGCATTTTAAAAGAACATCGTTCACCACAAATTCGGGCACTGCAAAAGTTGGTTGCTGCCAAAGTAAGTCACTGATAGGAGCCGGCAGAGATAATAATGCACTTGATAAAGTGCCCTCAGAGAACTTAATCTCTTTCTAGGCGCTTTACAATTGCTACAAAGTGAAATGCAATTGAATGGTAAGTAAAATCATGCTTGAAAAACAAACAAAATAAATAATATGGTTAGGGGTGACATGCACAGGGTCAGCATGCAAATGTGGTTAGTGGCAGCATGCACAGTGTCAGCACGCATAAACACAGTCTATATGATCTTTTAGTATTGACAAACAAAAGAAAGGGTTTAATGCAAATGTTCCCAATGGGTGCAATACCCATGTGTGTGGGTGTGTGTGCGATCGAGTGTGTGCTTGCATGAGTGCATGCAGGAAAAGAGACAGCATGAACGCTCGGAACAGGCTGCATGCCTCCAGCAAAGACAGCGACGCCGAAGCTGCACAGGTTAACACATCAGTCGTTACAGCTGAGAGCAGTTTCCAGCTAATCACGCTTTCCAGCTAAACACGCTCTGCAATCAGACAGCCACGATGGATCTGAACAAGCAGCAGAAGTGCATAGAATGCGCTGCTGCAAACTGTACGTGCGACGTGCTATCTTAAGTCACCGAGTCGAAGTGCATTCCTACCTGATTCCACGAACTTGGCGATGCTCCTGTCTCGGCGCAGCACAGGATTGCTGCACTCGTCGTAGAGCACCAAGAAGGCATCCAGGAGAGCCTCGCCGTTGAACAGCTCACGGCTGCCAATGATCGCGCCATTATCCGGGGCAGACAGCAGCGATAGGTTCGTCGTCAGCCGTTGCAAATCGGCAAGACGCTGGCCAAGAAAGTCATTCACAGCAGTCATAGCCCGACGTTAAGCCAGCACCACCAGTGCCAGCACCACCAGCGAGTGGGCACCAGCAGCAACCGACGTTATATCAACCGCTTGCAGAAGCTCGGTTTACTTGCACGACAGAGTATCCGCCTACAATAACCACGGTCAGTATAGCCAATGCAACACAAGCTACAAAATCATCGGCAACAACCACAACAATCCCTGTTGCTTACGAGCAGCTGTGCCACACGATACCCAATATGGCACATTCACTACACTGCCGGCGCCAGCAGTGGTAAGGCGCACTTAGATCCATAACAGATGGAGGGCAAAAGAGGCGTGACCCACTGGCTGGTAAAAAACACTCTAAAATATCGGTTAACTGATTTAATAGCCTCATTTATATAGTGGCAGAAGAGCCTTAACGGCTATTACAACTGCTTGCAGTAGACTACAAAGGATCGCCCACTTCAGGATTCGAACCCACGACCCAGGTCGACAAGAGTGAGCACCTTATCTCCTGGGCTAAGACCCAAGAGCAATGATTTGCCAAAGCTGGACAACTGCTGAGGTCCAAAAACCTGCAGGAATGCATTAATGAAGCAAACAGAGTAATAGATTGACAATACACACTCCGGGCACATCATCTTGACCGAATTGCCGATCCCATGTCCCAGAGAGAAGTTGCAACAGCAAAAGATCTATATGCTCGGCCAGCAGGCTACAAATTCGTAGCAACAAAAAGGAACAATCCTGCTCAACCTCTGTCAAAATTTAGCTTCCTTGGTACTTGCACACCGGCAGAACACAAAATGCTCGAATCAACATGGCAAATTGTTCAATAATTCGTCACTCGGGTCATAAATCATTAATACGTTTAACACATGCCTACACCCAAAAGTACTTGGCTGGCTAAACAATTACTCTATTGTCCTCTGTACCATGATTCCTGATTAAGCTCACTCCATTCACTTATTGGCACATTTTCAGTAATTAAGGTAGATTTAAAAAATACTAGAATCAGTTCAAAAGATAAATCGCAGTCTCGACACGGTCTGACCATCGGAGGTCGACTAATACAGCTGTATTACAGCAATCACTATGATGCCATGCACTATAAATGAGAGCAGCATCCCTGTTTTTACACCAGCACTCTACCAGTCACACCTGAGGGTGTCGAATGATCGACCCTCAAAATATTCTTAGTTAAACCATCATGCATTGCTCCAGACTGCAATCGTGAAGTTGCCCCTGCATGTCTAATTCTGACACCAGTTGCACACAAAGTGAGCCGTGATGGGTCATTAGTTAAGGTGGTTGCTCATCACAACCTGAGTCCCGAGGTTCGAATCCTACGGCGGGCGATCCTTTATTGCGCTGCAAGCAGTGGTGAGAGCCTTTAAGGCTTTTCTGCCTCTATGCAAAAAGAGGCTGCTAAATCAGCTAGTAAAAGCGATGACTGTATGCAAGCTGTATGATGCATCTCGGCCCTGCCAGCCCCCACCAGCTACCGCTAGGCACGAAAGCACGATTCTCACTCAACTCGAACAGGTTTAGTCTGCTTTACTCCAGCAATCCTTCAAGGTGCTGTCTGAGAAACGAGTCAGCACTGACACCGTTTAAGGAGCAGTCGGTACGGGCCGGCAAGATTGCTCGCATCGGCAACAGCTGTTGCATCCTATGGGCTACCGCTCGACTCTACCGTGCAGCTTTAAACTGAGGAGAAATTCATGCACCGACAGAAGTGAGAGTTTAAAACCAAGAATGTGTTGGCTGCATGTATGAATAAATGATCAATTATGAATGTTAAAATCTTCTAGTCTAGAAGCCTGCTTGCCAGTAACGGTGGCATAGTAATATCATGCCCACCAAACCCAACAACATGACTTGTAAACGTTATTGATGTGAGATTATGTCAATCTTATCTTCAAAGCAACGATTAAGTCGCACGGCTGGGGGGGACAGACACCAGCCTCTGCTTGGCTGCTGCTGGCACATCGGCCGAATGACCTGTCGATTGGGTGCTGTTAATGGAGTCAGTTTCCCCATTAAAGTTCATTAGTGCACATCACTTCTCACATGTAAACTCAAGCTGTCTGCAAAACGGCTCAGGCAGAACCACTGGCACCCTTTCTGCCCCAATGTTCAAAAGGCGGCATTACCTCGACACAGCATGTACACACACCTCTGTGCCGTCACAAGCAGGCCTCGTGAATTCATCCTTAATGTCCAACTTGTATTGGTCCGGCAGCATGCTACCGAAAAAGCACAAGGCTAACCTCGAGGTGACACAGAAAGGGAGGGGTGTGGGGGGAATCAGGCAAAGGGATGAGCAGGGCAAGGCAGGTTTGCTTCAAATGAAAGTGCACTGGACACCAAGCCATAATCTGCTAAGCCACATTCCATGGATGTTTGCCTGTAGCTTCAAAGATAGATTTTCACAGCCTACTGACAGGTCTGCAAAGCCGAAGATAGTCGTCCCTTGGACACCGGTGATGTCCATGTCAGTTAGCTTCCACAGAGAATACATAACAGACAACCTTGCCCAAAGACAGGCACAATGCTAAGCGAGTCAATCTTCAGCCAACAATTGGACGGCCACAGTGAGCATCACTAGCTCTTAGAACTGGTGGGAGACGGACAACTGGGAAGAGTGCCTACAGGATAATGGACATCTTTCCGAAACAAACGAAAGTCCACTAATGCCCTCTAAAAGCAGTGACTTAGCATCTGCAAGAAAGCACAGGTTACAGCTATTTACAGTATGATATGCATTCACCCGACCAGGTGAACAGAAGAGAGATCACAACTGTCCCAGACGAGCACATATGGCACCCACGTGCACACTGCACAGATATGCATGTCATCATTTAGTGCAGTATGCACGTAATCATTTAGTGCACAACACAAACGCACATGCATGTTCACACAAACACACACATACAAATATTACCACAGGACACACATTCAGCACACAGAGATGACAAGCTAAGCCCTAGCACATCAGTTGCAGGCTAAGGTTTACTCAGGTACCAGACCTAACAACCATGCCGCTGTACTTGCTAGATATGAGTAATCTGCACTCAAGATTAAAAACCTGATTAATAATGTACCTATTCTGTCAGTAGCGTAGTCTTGCCTAACACAAATTCACAGGTCACTGCTGCCACTCACGACTACCCAACATCTATCAAGTAAAGGTCTATAAAACCTAGACTGGCACTATCTGCTGTCGCATCATTATATGAACATGTGGATGTGCAACTCTGTGCGGTACTATTGCTTCCTCTTGCAATCTCTCTTCCCTTCTCTCCCCAATACCTTAAAGGGGTGTCTCATGTCAAGTGATTAGCTATCTGCTCAGATGACCAAAATGAAAACAATTAACTAATAATCATGACTTAACACATACACAGGTAAACATGCAATGCCGTCTGAACACTAATATCAGGTCATCTAAGAGGAACTCGATCAGCAATACATACATAGCTAGGCCTTGAAGGGCCCACAACATGCATCTCCGACAGGAAATTATGTTCAGCTTTGGCACCGGCGAGGCAGCAAGGGCCTCTTCACATCTCTCGGTACACTCACTATACATGTCCAACTGGCGTGCATTTGGTCTAAATTATGTGTATATAAACACACACACACACACACACACACACACACACACACACACACACACACACACACACACACACACACACACAAACACACACACACACTCACACACATACACACGACAGACCGACTCACATACACATGCACACAACACACTTGAGTCAGACACCACATTACCAGTGCTTGCGAGAGTGAAAGCACAGGCACTGTTCAGCCATCAAGTGTGCTAAAGCAACTGTCCCACCCTAGGCACCACATCTAGAGACTATACGATGAATTTAGGGGACAGTCTTAGGAACAGCAGCGATACTCATTGCTACCAAAGCGAATCTGGAATGGGCCAATGTCACAATTAGATACCAAGTATAGTCGTCAGCACCATGGCCAACAGCTGCAAATTTTCAATCATAAACTACAGTACCCGTCCTCTGCTAGTCAAAAGTGGCACAACCTTCCTAATCAATGGCATCAAAAAGTCAAATCACAGTGAAGGCATTAACAGCTCCTAAGACAAATACTGAGCCTGCCGCCAACAGCAGATGCACTAAGCATAGTCACCCCACTCTTCCTCAGAGCACCAAGTTTAAATTCAAATGCATGGGCACTGCATCCTATTAGCAGCAATTGGCTAGCCGTGGCCAATGGCTGCTTCCTGCTCGGGTAAAATTTAGCTGTGGATATAGCTTAGGATTGGCAGAAGAAATACTTTGGTGGCCAGCTGCAGCGCTTCACCCCGTGGTGCAGGGCTGCACAATTTAGGGAACACGTATGCTCGGATTAAACTCCTTATCGGCACCGGACTCGAAATGCCACGTGCTATATAATCTCTAAACAGCCAGCCCCAATCCTCATTAGGAACTGAGCCAACAACCTCCGAAACAGGAGGCTCGAGTCATCACAGCTTTAAGTGTCTGGCTTGATATGCATTCATAGTCGAGAAGGCCAAGCACATCGACTGGCTTTTGTCAAACCAGCATGAAGAAGCAATGCCTCAGTGCCATCGGCCGAGCAGAGCGATCACAGGTGGACATCAAATCCCACCACTACAAGTGGTGCATCTGAGCTGGCCACTTCGTAAGAAGGTAGGCAGTGATTGCCTATTTCGATAACCGAGTAGTTTCAACAGCTGTGGTGTATACTGCACAAGTGCCCTATGCTTCCATCCTTGACGAACGAAGCCATGCAGTCACTTGACCCAGACACACGCCGGTCGACACCCAGGCATCTCGTTACTTGGCTGAAGGTTGGCACCCGTGGCGGCAGTCTTCGATAATTGCGCTGCTGCATCTGGTCAGTTGACAACCATAAAAAATAACCCAGTCAATGCACTACCAAGAAGACCACGAATGACTGAAGGTGCCATCCCTGGGTTGCTTAAGCTGTACAACATGGGACGTGACACTGAGAATAGAGGTGAAGGAAGTGCAGCGACTTCTCAGGCTGTTCAGAAAACATTTTGCCTTAGCCTTGCAATCATCCCCTACAAAGGCATTCTGCTGCAATGCTAGGCCACGAGCGTCTTTGTAATGTATCTTCACCTGTAACTCCGCAAAACAATCAAGACTATGTGGGCATAAAGAGTTTTTTTGGCGTTAATTAAAGCCTAGGTGGCTTTCTTGTGCGCACAGCCTTTCTTCACAAACCTCGAAACAGTGACAGAAATGCGATGTACATTTTAAGAGAAAAAGAGACTGCAAAGCGGTCAACTCAGACCTCGACAGTCCTCACAAAACCAGTGTTGTAAGCACACGAGCTGTAACTATCCGCAAAGTCAAACTCTGCTGGGTCTAATCACACTTTCTCCAATTGAAATCACTTAAAGCTAGCACATTCCTCTCGCAGATGCACCACGAATGCAAGCCGACAGGCTGCCTACGGTTTTTTCCAGCACCTACTCTACCACAATAAACTAATAATAATATAATTCATTTGTATAGCACTCTTAGCAAACTTAATCTCTATTCAGGAACTCACATATGTCACAGGGCTCGAACCCACGACCTGGGTCATTTATTGCATTCACCTTGACCTTGGCCGGGCCCAGCACCTTGACCGCTGGCCCAAACCAGCTCGGCTTATGTGCATGTCTTGAAAAGTGTAACAACGACAACGGTTGCCGTCGCTCGAGAGGCTTGTGCATGCAAGGATGAGTAGCTTCCATGGCCCTAGCACGAATACTGAAGTCCATCGATGTTCAGCATAGATCTTCGGAGTGGCCTCTAGCACGGACAGCAAGCAGCACAGCACGTTTGCACGGCCAGCGAGGCACGGAAGTGATGGCCACACGCACGAGCGAGAGCAGCTCCAGCTGCGTCAGTTTGCACTGCCCCCTTAAGGTGGGCACAGTCCACCGGATGCTCGGTGCCATACACCCCAGACCCTCGGCAGTTTCTTTGCCATTGCTATTGCCAGTGGGTATCGTTAACTGCTGGTCAAAGCACCCACCACCCACTCTCGGGGCACAACTACAGTACAGAGCAAACGACTCATAAACCAACACTCGATGCAAGCGCATCGAGCCGATCGAAAGAGCCGGAGCGCATTCTAGCGAGCATTTGAGCTAAGACAATAGCATACCGCAGGAGCCGAGCTCACTCACTCGTACTGCACATTGTTTCTGGCAAGCTGGGATGCCGAAAGCACCGGCATGCCTACACGGCCCCTTCTTTGCCCATAGCACCACTAACCATTGTTTTCTCGTAGGGTGAGTTTGCCACTGCGCTGCTGTGCAGTGTGCTCTGTTGCAGTGCAAAGCAGCGAGCAGCCGAGCGTGACCTGCAACCCGAGCCTCTATATTACTCGGTGTAATCGAGTTCCGTGCATAGTTTGAGCAGCTGTAGCTAAAATCAAGTTAGGTTTACACGAAAGTACTCATACGCACTATGCTCTCACAGACTGAACCGTAGACAAGCACATACTATCACAACATAGCGTAAAGGAAGTTTCTGGGACGAACATTCGTCTCTAAGCTTCCTAGAGGCTCTGAAAGAGTGAAATGCCAGTTGCTTAGGAGTTCCGGTGGCATAACTTGAACCAAAAAGTCTGTTGAAATAAGCGAGTTGGCATGACCATTGCCCCAACACCAAATGGGGTAATGGCTACAACTACTGAGTCCAACACGACGCATTCTTCTATCTTTCTGGAGATGCAAAACCCCTTTGGGGGTGCCAAGCACTACATAGAGTGCTGGCACAATAACTTTATGTGCACCCTGGAGATCAAGAGATAACATCACACATTTCAGCGTTTTATGACTTTCTAACCAAAATTTTTTGCAAAAACTTGAGATTTGCACGGGTTAGCAATATTTGTAAATAACCGTGACTACTACTACATTCCCTTTCTGATCAGGTTTTTAATACATGCAGATAATTCTTTTGGTGCCGTGGGGATTTGACAAAATTCTGTAGCAGTTTTATACAGTGCCACAGCTCTTCTTTTAACCAGGTAACGCAGGTAGCTGGTTTCTCGCTCCGACTGCACTTTGGTTTTGCGCACAGTCTCGATCCAGTTCTGGCCTACTTGTGCATGTATGCAAAACTAGACGTGTCACATCTTGACTAATCCTGATGAAGTGCCCGATGGAGAAGGAAATACTTGGCATACCTAACAATTCTAGGACTTGGCATCTTTCTGATGATGCTACAAAAAACCATTCTAGGAAAACTGCAAGTGTTTCCAAACCCACTAAAAACTGTCAAATGTGTTTATTTTTCATGCTTTTCCCAGCCCAGTAGGCTAACCAAAGGATGCACAACCTGCAACATCTATTGCTTCCTTACATTGATACTACTTGATGGAATTATGTTTTGGTTGGGATTTTTTTTAAACAACGATGTTTGAGAGCTGTGTTGACTTCCAGGGTGCACTAAGTCTTCACAACATCACTGTACATCGGCTGACGTTTCAGCTACATTATTTCTAATTGACCAACAAGGCAAATCTCACTAACAGAGCAGGTTACTTTCCTTTGCTCTCGGGCAAGGATGAAGGGTCTAGATGATAGCAATCTTAGCCTTACAAAACGTACAACTTCCAATTAGCATTCCACATTTTGTCGAAGCCCTGAAACTTGCTAGCTCCTCATTCCTTCGGAAGATGCAACAGTAAAGGTAAAGTATGTGCTCATGGGCATGCCAAATGTGGCTGAACGTCTTACAACCTTGCTTTTGGTTCAGCTGCCGACTCTGTACACCAGGACGAAACAGATAGGTCAACTTCTGTGGGTGCGCCTAGCACGTGTCAGCAAAAAGAAGGGGTTTCTTGGCTAGCACTAGCCTACCAACCACAAAGTTAGATGCACTTGTATGCATGCAGTGGCCATTTTCTTCCACCAGGCCAGCGAAACAGCTGGGACAGGCCAGTGCAGTAGGCTTGGCCATGGGGCATCATCATCTGCACAGCAGCACCTTGAAAATGAAGCCATTGAGGACCAGGCATCTCATTTCTTACAAGCTGATTAAATGGGGCTATAATTGACGATTGTCAAGTACACATACAAGGCACAATAGGTAGCTCATTCAACAGCCCTCCCCCCCAGCAGTGGAGGCTCACCTTTCTTTAGCTAACCTACAGCTAGCCGGAACAGCTTCGCAGGGTGCCAGCATTAGCTCCGAAGCATCGGTGATACATGAAAGTTTGCACGGCATCTACCCGAGCAGTTCCAGCAACAGCACCGACTTCAGCATGGGCCACATACCCGACAAGTGCCAACCACACCACAGACTCCCATCAAAGTAAGGTTCTTATTATGGGAAGCAACTAGGGTGTCTGGTCTCTCTCTCTCCCCCTCTCGAGTGCCAAACGAAGGTGCAGGGAAGGGACTGATGTAAAGCCAGTGTACAGGCTGCCCCAGTCCTGCCTTCGGGGTCAACTCAGACATTTCCAGTGCCATATCCTTAGTCATCACTTATAGTTAGCCGGAGAAATCCTTTTTTAAGCTCTTTTTTTTGACGAATCCTTGTCAAGTGCTGATGCAGTAGCCCAGCCAGTCACCAAATTTGAACATCCATAGAACGATTATGGACAGATATCGACAGACGGCAAACATGGTATGTTCGGCCTAAACCAACAGCCAATCTTATTAGTAAGTCAGGCTCTGTCAAATGTGCTGAAGCAGAAGAGACAACACGGCACCTTGTGGCCTCTGAGCCTGACCAGACGGGGGGGGGGGGATCAAACAGATTCGTGATTGGACGTCGGCACACTAAATGCACACATAACAACAGTATGTGTTTGATTGGCCTATCAATAAATATTTTCACATGCTGCTAATAGCTTTAGCACACATGGCCTCGTCGAAAACTCAAGCATTACCCTAACACATTTACAGCAGTTTCAGCTGGCCAGAATGCAATATAATGTGTCGGCTGAGCCTAAACTAGCATCGTTTGAAGGTGCCGTTGGATAGGCGCTTTTTACTGTGCTCTGCCCGGATAGGTAAATTTAAGAAGCATTAAAAAGATCATCAGGTCGAGCTATGAACAGCCACACACTCATTGTCAGGCGATAGATGCAGCTTGAATTCCCCAACTCGAGTGGTGCGACAGAAACTAGAGCTCCCGTGGGGGAGGGACTGACGACCCACAACCCTTGCAGAAAGAAGCTAACACGGTCGGACCTAATGACCTGGAACCTGCAAGAAGCCAACAATCAACTGACAGCAGGAATCGACGCTGCAAGGCTGTGCAAGAAAACGGATTACTGTGCAAACGGCGCAGCCAACAGGGCAGATTTTGATGCAAGGCGAAAGCTAGCAAACCAACCCTAAACAACCATACTGGTAGCCCACTTTAAGGCCTCAGCGATCGCCTAGCTGAGCTCGTGGAAGCTGCTATAGTATCAGGCCAAGCTTTAAACCAGCATGGCTGCCCAAAGGAAATGCGCATGCAGTGATCATGGAGTGAGCGCGGGTGAAGTTTTCACGATATCGGCACATAACAGGCCACCTTGTACGAATAACAATAAAGAGATATGCAAGGGTTAAGATATGATAAGATCAACAATAATAGACATTTTTATAAGATCCTAAGAGGACTACAGCTCTTTCTAGGTGCTCTACATAAGCAAGAAAGGAAGTTGCCTGCGAAGCTTAAGACGTCGAAACTCGAACAGTCAATCAAGATCTATACTCAATATGAATCAGAATGATGCTTACACAATCAAGCACACAGCTAGGTGCCCATACAACAGAGAAGAAACATGATTGCATGTACATCATGAAACGACCGAAGAAACAAGCCATGTATAAGATAATGAGATGACAGCATGTACATCATGAAACGACCGAAGAAACAAGCCATGTATAAGATAATGAGATGCAAGGCCAACCTCAGGTTAATTGAAAAAGATCGCCTAAATGCAACAGATTCCAAATCAGAAGCAGGAAGATGAGCGAGTCCTAGGGAATACAGAACTAGCTAGCAGCATCAGCGCATACACAAAGATTGCATCAAAGTCATTGCTCTGGATGGCCGCTAAGATGGAAGGCTTAATTGTAAGGGATTCTCTGCTGACGGACTCCTCTGGTAGAATATGCTTACGAAGGGTATAATGGAATTAGTAGGACTTTGACCTAACGATGCTACCTGTTACCATGTGCTCCAAGCGATAATAGGGATTCAAAGAGAAACCTGCAGCTGCATGCACCCCATAGTCTCCAGCAGAGAAATCAATCCACCGGTTCGGATAATTTTTTTACAGAAAGTTAACAAACATGTCAACTGGTAAACACTATCTAGAAATTGCTATAGATTGCAGTCCTCCAAAGCAGCCTTTTGGAAACTTACAAGCTGCCGATACAGCAACATCCTATCGCTCAATATGCACTTTCTCATTCATAGGCCCATTCATCAAGTGTCCTATGCCAGCCTAGTAAAGCCCTGCCCCTAATCGACCGTAAACAGGTGAACACCTCAGCAGCTCGCCTGGTCTGTCGATAATGGTTATGCTATCGCCTCACACCTCTTCTGTCTTGAGCTTCACTGGCTCTCGTCGAATCGACTTAAAGATCATCCTTTGGGCTTAAACGTTGCTTCAATTGCTTGCACTAGCCTACCAATTGGATATCCTTGCTCCTGAGTGCCCTCGAACCGTCCGAGCTTCGGCTTCAACTCTTCTACCCATCCTTTGCACTAAGTTGCAACTGCTGTCAAAGATCACTGCCAACACTGTAGTTGCATCACTGTAGTCTAAGCTAAAGACGAATCTATCTCGCCCAGCTTTCTATGCACCCCAATAAACTCGCCTTTTTGTTCCTTAGCTTTGCATGCTTACTTTTGCACGATTCAGTGTATAACCGAGAGTCTTCTCGCCAACTTTCGGATGCTGTCCAAGCACGATAGTCGGGTGCTTTTGCATACTCTTCTCAGCACTACACCTTGCAGCATGTAGTAAAGTGCCTGCCTAGATTCGATTTTCTTAGAGTATTAAGCTAACTACTCACTACTATTGTAGTCTGGGTACACAGGCCGGCTGCATACCATCAGCAAGGGGATCTGATGAGAAAAATCAAGACACCATACAGGAGAAATTCATGCACATAATGGTCGGCTTAGAATAGCAGCCACTTGTACACTACTTGGAGCAGCACATCAGCCTGCCAGATCTTGACGGACTGAGCCAGCCAAACAAGAGACAGCATCGATGCATAGCGTTACCTTTTGCCACGAGAAAACCCTAAGGCTGAGCAGACACTGTAAAACGACCAAAAAGGTCACTGCTACTTGCAGCAGGCAATAAAGAGCCGTATACTGCAGGACTCGGACCAACGACCCAGATTGCAAAGTGCTAGCACTTGACCCCTGGGCTAAGATCCAGGTGCTGAAGAAGTCGGCTAAGCACGACAACCATGCCCGAAACTCACGTACAGCTAGCAATGAGGGTGACTGACGTAAAGGTGCTGCTTACACTCACCACTGTGCATAGGCTCTCTGAGGGGTAGACCGATAAGAAGGCAATTCAACCAAGTTACATTCACAAGACCACTAAGTTAGCACCTGACCGGTCATAGTCACAAGAGAGCGACTACGTTTGTCAGGAGTGGGATGGCAAGCGAGCAAAGTAACCAGAAGGCAATTGCGATGCTAGCACTGTCTTGCCAGTTATCACGACATGGTTGCACGACAATAAACACTCAACTCGGGATGTGGTACCTGCAATAATCCAAGAAAGACTCGTCAGCGGAAAGGGAATACGAGCAAGAGTGACGAAGGTTGGAGCAGGTAGAGCCAGCCGGCAGGGTTAATGGCATTCTTGCTGGGCAAATCGAGCATGCAGTGCTCCGGGACGTCTGAGCCTGCTGAGGCTGGACGCGGCGGCAGTCCACCGCTAAATCATGAGCGGCAGCCAGTACAGAAAATCTTGCACCTAGACGAAGTCGGAGCCCGCTCCCGCAGTCAGTGCCACCCTGGTTTGGCCCAGGGCTAAGGATCAAGTCCCTCAAGCCGACGAAGTCGGTGATCGGATGCCTAAGACTAGACGGTGGTTAGGTACCTGTGGCTTTCCAAAAAACGCGAAGCTCGTAGGTCTAACCTTGGCGGAGGCGCGTTACGGACTTCGGCAGCGACTTCCCGCAATTGTCAACAAATACCGTTCTCGCCTGATACCGAAGGCTTACCCTTCCGTACATCGCCTACGTGCAGAGGCAATGACAGAGCACCCTGGGCTGGCGTTCAGCTCACCTTCAGGAATCTTGTCCTGTGAGGGTCAATGTTCCGCGAATTCTACGGCGAGCGACCAGCGGATCGGCTTTCGATGCTATCGAGTGCTTTCTTCTCTGGTCAGTGACTCACACACCGAGCGCCTTCAATTCTAAACATGGCGGCTCAAGGCTGCTCAAGGTGAGGAGCCGCCCCACAGGAAGTGTCTCCAAGGCCCGCCTCCTCAGGTCGCGATATCTTTTAAACTGGTCGCAGGGCATACATTCGGTTGTCTTTCGCTTTACGTCTTATCACAAACAATGCTGTGAAGCGTCGGGGTATGATGAGTGCTTAAAATTGAAGGACCGTATCTTCGCAGAGTTTGTTTGGAGACAGAATCGTGATTTTGTCCCCTTCTGCATTCGCGACCTTCGCACGTGCCTGGGCAGCATGCTAGGTCAGGCTGCCGTGTTAGGCTGGTGGGATCGGCTGTCAAGAATGGTAGCTCTCGCAGTCGCACTGGCCTTTCTTGTACTCGGAATCGGCTCGAACACGGCCACAGCAGTTCTGAGTGACGATACTTTCGTCAAAAGAATCAGCCAAGCAACTTTTCCTAGCGTCCTAGCTCAAAACCATATGGTGGCAATTTATTTCAGTAATGGAGGTAAGCCATAGCAGCCCACGTTTTCAGCCGCTCGCACGCCTGTGAGATAGCTCGTATGCCCAGGCGGAGGCTACACTATCATGTGAATTTCTTTAGGGAGCCCAGCTAGGGTGTGACTATACTAGCCGTGTTTGCTTTTTGTTAGGAAAGAGATTTATTACCGCAACGTAAAAGGTAAAAAAAGTAAATATAGGCTGATTCAGAAACCTTATCTAAGAAGCGGTAGCGGAACCTTAACGGCCCTCACGCCACCGGCAAAGGGAAACGACGGCCTTCTGCCACTGTACTCGAACTCACTACTGCCGTCCAGAAGTGGTACTTGGATCTTGAAGAAGATCTGCTTACGTGCTGAGAAGTGTGCTTATGGGAAAGCAGACATTGGAAGGCTGCTTTTGCATTTTTATTAGGCATGCTACTGTATGGAAGCCGAAGATTCTATTTGAAAGTTTAAGATAACGGTATACTGAACCCGTGAACAGTTGTGCTGTGAGATTGTGGCACTATTGCTAATAATAATGATAATAACAATAGTAATAATAATAATACATTTGATGTAGCACCCTCAGAGAACTCAATCTCTTTCTAGGCACTTTACATTTGCTGCAAAGGAAGCACAGCATGCTAAATAAAAGAAGAATAATTTGGTTAGGGTTGACATGCACAGGGTCAGCATGCAAGTATGGTTTGTGGCAGGATGCACAGTGTCAGCATGCATAAGCGCATACAAGGACTAATCACAGGGGCCCACTAAATGCTGTCATAAATAAGTACTTTTTAGCTTCTTTTTCAAAATTTCGACAGGTCAGGGAATGTAGGACCTAAAAGCAGGTGGTGGGGGAGTAGATCTGATAGGTTAGCTGGAGCCAAAGAATGAAGGAGTTCCATTCTGGTAAGTTCCAGTCTGGCTTTAGAGCTAATAACTCCACAGAGTCAGCATTGCTTAGGGTATACAACGACCTACTTAGGAATGCAGACATGGGTAGAGTGTCTCTGCTTGTTTTGCTTGATCTTTCGGCAGCTTTTAATACTATCGATCACAAAGTTCTTCTAGAAGGCCTCTCATCTCGCCTGGGCATCACTGGCACTGCTCTGCAGTGGTTCAGGTCCTATCTCAGTAGGAGACTCCAATGTATTGACGTGAATGGACAAATATCATCCGAGGTACCTCTGAAATATTGGGTACTTCAGGGCTCCGTGCTAGGCCCGGTTCTTTTCACCGTTTATACTCTGCCTCTTGCTGATGTGATTGCCAAGCACAATCTAGGCTTTCACTTCTATGCGGATGACACTCAGTTGTACCTTTGCTTTGATCCCTCCCAGCCTTCGAGCACCTCAAATTCTCTCAACTCCCTTGCTGCATATATTGATGACATTTGCACATGGATGGCAGCAAATTTTCTAAAACTAAACGATGATGAAAACAAACTAACTTACTAGTTATGGGCAAACCCAGTGTGATTCATAAATTGGAAAGGCCGACCCTCAAAATTGACTCTGCCAGCATATCTTGTGTTAAATCAGCTCGAAATCTAGGTGTCATGTTCCAACGTGACCTCTCGTTAGACGACCACATCAGCTCCACAGTCAAATCTGCCTACTTTTAGCTACATAGCATTGCTAAAATTTGGACTTGTTTAGATAAGGATATCACGTCCAAGTTGGTCCATGCATTTGTGACTTCCCGACTTGACTTCTGTAACTCCTTGCTTGCCAGTCCACCTGCCTCTGCACTTAGGGGCTTACAAGACTCCGCCGCTAGGCTTGCTTGTCTTTCGTGAGCGTGGCAGTTGCCACATCACACCACTTCTAGCCGAAATGCACTGGTTCCCAGTCAAGCAACAGATTGACTTCAAGGTTTTGTCACTCACTTTTAGGTCACTTCATTCTTTGGCTCTAGCCTATCTCTCAGATCTACTCCCTCACCAGGCCAAGCATCGCACCACCTGCTTTCCGGAATCCAACAGTTTACCAATACCTTGTACAAACCTCAAATCCTTTGGAGACCGTGCATTTAGTTCGTATGCTCCCAAAGCCTGGAACTCACTCCCGATTTGCATCAGAACATCCACTGACTTTATCACATTTAAAAAGAACTTAAAAACGCACCTATTTAGGACAGCATTTAGTGGGTCCCTGTGATTCGTCCTTCATGTGCTTATGCATGCTGACAATGTGCATGCTGCCACTAAGCACATTTGCATGCTGACCCTGTGCATGTCACCCCTAATCATGTTATTCATGTTGTTTATCAAGCATGATATTACTCACCACTCAATTGCATTTCCCTTTGCAGCAAATGTAAAGGGCCTAGAAAGAGATTGAGTTCTCTGAGGGTGCTTTATCAAGTGCATTACTATTATTATTATAAGGTACCTAAAAGTGAGTGACAAAACCGTGAAGTCGAACTGTTGCTTGGCTGGGACCCAGTGTAGGTCGACAAAAAGTGATGTGATGTGGCAACTGCTGGTCCACGAAAGGTACTGTCTTACCCTCAAGGGGTAAATAGCATTTCGTACCATCTTCGACTATTTATGGTGACTGCTGCCACCTAAGTTCTCTGATGCAAGTTCGAATGGGCTCTGGCTAGACTCAGCATGGCCCGACCTGCTGCGGGTCTGGTATGCCATTCACGTTTAACCCATTTGGCCAAGCCTTTAATTGGCTATCAGGAATTTTTTTTTTAATCAGCACCAGACCAATAATATTAATAAGAAGAATAATAATATTTCTAATACATTTGTATTGCGAATGGTATAGTGCCGTCGGAGAGCCTGACCTCTTTCTAGGCATTTTACAGATGCCATGAAGGGAGCATGATCAATGAGCCGTGGTACATTTATCACAAACCACCTCCACTGGCATAAATCCATCTATCAGACCTGGATGCTATCATGAGAGTGTATTTACTGAGTTGGTTATTCGGAGTTGAAACTTGACAAGTGCTGCTTTCGTTGTATTAGAATGACAACTCATTAACTCATTCCTTAGGGACTGAAAGATCTCACTGAAAACGTGGGTTTCTGTTAAAATTCAGCCAAGCTAAGAATCATCTTTATTGCTAGATTGCCTTAACTGTTTGGTTGCTTTTTCATCACCTAGAAGCTTTGCTTGTGGTTGGTGTTAATTAGATTACCGGACACCAACCTAAGTGCTTATCGGTCTTGCCCTTTGGTCAAAAATCCGATTTGTAGTATGTATATTAACTACTCTCTCTCATCAAGGTAGGTCATCGTGAACCACGGGGGGGGGGGAGAGGCTTGTGCCTTGTTAGCGCCCTGGTTTGGCTCAGAAGGGCAGTTTTCTTATAGCAGCTATCATGGTCGTGGGTTCGAGCCCTGCTGCTTATGTAAAGCACCTCGGTAGAATTTAAGTTCTCTTAGAGAGCTATACAAATGATATTTTTTAGTCAGGCTGGTTGCGATTGATTACATTACTTAGTCACCTGAAACATCTTGCTGCCAAGAAGCTGGTATATAATTCATGTATGTAGACATGTCTATTTCGTGCAGGCATGAATGATAATAATAAATAAATAAATCCTAGCTGATTAAACAGCCTCTTTTTGTATAGCGACAGAAGAGCCTTTACGGCTATCACCACTGCTTGCAGTGGCGATACAGAATCGCCCACCACAGGAATCGAACCCACGACCTCGGGACCGAGGTCGTGAAAGCAACCGCCTTACCTAGTGTGCCATCACGGCTCACCACGAGTTCTAGTATACCGTTTTATGTAGTTAGTCCCACTGCACATAACTCATGCGTCGATATTAATTGGAGCCAAGTTTCTTATCATAGCTAGATATTGTCTTTAGTGAGGATTTGGCTGCTTTCCGTGAGCATTACCATGACCTCAGGTCACAGTGGTTTTGTTATTGCCTGTGCCGGTATGATTCAGAGACCATGCATGAGAGGTTGTATGCACAGAGCCCTGCCCTTGTTAGCCAAGGCCATTGCTAGGCTTCCTGCTTGCCTTATCGACTTTAGCTTTTAGATGACTGACAGCTTTTCTTAAAATGACTCCTATTGTCATTTAAAGCTGCTACTTGTCATGCAATGTCAGGCATCTCCATCTGTAACTCTACAAAGCCATAAAGACTATGTGGGTGTTAGGCAGGAGATCAATTTGTTTCTGACATTTCATTCTTTTCAATATGTGCAACCAGCTGCTTAGCGACACATTTTTCAAGAAACTTTGACAAGAAAGGAAGAAGGGAAACTGGGTGTTAGTTTTCAAGGATTTGTTTATCTAATCCGGGCTTTTTAAGTATGGGTCCAACGATTGCCAATTTGAAGGACTTGGGTACAACCACCTTTTCCAAAGAGGCATTACATATCTCGGTTATGGCAGGGTTGGTCTGCTAGTGAATACCACAGAGATGATAGTATAGGGTCTAGGAGACCAGCTCTTTTTGCTAGACCTTATTAAGGTAGCCACATCGCATGCAGAAACCTCAGAAAACCTTTCAAGGAAGGTCACAGGCTGGGATTCCTCAATTGCTTTACTCGGGAGGGGGCTTTATGGAGGCACGAATGTGCACAAGTTTTTCAGTAAAGAGGGCTGAAAACCTTTCGGCTGAGCCGTTAATATGTGGGGAGTCGAACCTCTCAGCATTAGCCAGTAAATTGTTTACTGTCTGATAAATCTGTTTTGGGTCCGACTGGCAGGAATTCAGTTTCTTAGTGAAAAAAGGAGCCTGGCTTTTTTACGCTTCCGGGTGTAAACTCGAAGGAAGTCTTTGCAGCAATCCGGTTTTCTACTGACACCAGACACACGAGATATATAGAAAACTTGAGTACCCAGTCATTGTAGCCTCAAGTTGAATAAGTATCTGATTTAGTGAGACTCTATCAAGGCAGTGCGAAGATGGGAGGCAATTCATCTTTGAAGATACAGTGCGTCTTGCAGTATAGAGAAAGAGAAAAAGAGAGACAGTCAGGCAGAGACAGAAAGAGAGAGAGAGAGAGAGAGAGAGAGAGAGAGAGGGAGAGAGAGAGAGACGGGACAGACAAGCAGAGACAGAAAGAGAGAGAGGGACGGGACAGGCAGACAGAGAGCCTATTGTGGGAAGAGGAAGTAATGCAGCCTGTAGGCATTCCGAAAACTCGTAAAAGTTTTTCTCAGAAACAGACAGTAACTAGCACTTAGCCTGCAATTTTTCTCAAGTGTTTTCATTCTCTTTTGTAGTACATGCATTTAAAGAATTTCTATCATGGATGAAGGACTATCTTGTAGACAGCCGAGTGAGAAAAGCAATTTGAGCAAAGATGGATGCATGCCTGTCGGCAACATCAAGTATTGATGGAATAAGATAATTTATAGTAAGATGAATGCAAAGCTTGGGCTGTGATCAGACGTTTGATCTGGTATTACTCACAAGCTACAGTATGCTCACATGTACAGTAGTTGATCAAGTTAATGACCCCCTGACTCACAACCGTAGCTGTTAGCTGTCATAGCCAACTAAAGGGCCTTGTCCGGTTTTTCCTTAACTGCTAGTCATCATCGTTCACAGGCCAAGTTTTCAATATAGCTCTGAACTATTTGCTTAATGTTCACTTAGACTTATGCCGTTGCAGCATTTCTGTGAAACCAACGATCGCTGAGCCCCCAGACAGAAGCTGGCTACGCCTTGCCACTGCCTTTATTGAGTGTGAAGTCTGGTGGCCCGAGCATTTTAAATAGGCAGGCATGGCTGGTTCTAAGCCCAGTCTTCCTACGTTTGGGCTGAATGACTCTCCGTGGGGCTTTTTACCACTAACCTTTGATCTTTGCCGTGATCTTGTGCTGCTCTGTCTCCTGCTGCTGCTGTGCTACTCTGGTCGGCTACTCCCCCATTGCTTTCTGCCTGCACCAGCCAGCACTAGCAGAACGAGCGCAGCCAAAAACGACTCTGATCGCCACTGGGATCACGGCCAGGTTCGATAGTGTAGCGGCTCAAGCCCAAACTCTCAGGCTTGCACGCAGACTGGTGGGCGGGGCGCTGGATCCTGTCGGCAATGCTGGACCGGCCAGCTGATCTGAAACCTGGCCTAGTGAAAGCCGTGAGCCATCAGGCAGGCTTATCTGCATGTTGCCTCCCTCGAGATCCATCGCCCAGTGTTGTAATGCTGCTTACCTTGTCAAGGGAAACATGGCACTCCCAGACCTGAGTCATGGTTGACTACCAAAGCAAGGCTGGTAGCATGGCTGCTATTCAAAATAGCTAGCACATCGACTCCTGAGATAGTAGATACTTTGCTCGCTGAACACCTGTGCAGGTAGGTAACTAGGTCAGATATCACCTAGCCTATTGTTTCACTGCCAGCACTGGTTGCAGTTGGTACTTTCTCCTTGCATATGCCATAATGGCAAAGTCTCTCTGACTACGCAGGAAATTGGGAGCTAGCTTTAATAAGAAAAGAGCACAAGAGTTTTTAAGAGAGCCACATTTGCTCGGCAGGCGGGACAGCTGTTCTCTTGCGGCCACTTATGCACTTCTTTCTCAACCGTCATTTGCTGCTTCGCAGTTGCTACTGACTGCCTCGATTGTTTTCATAATTCAGCAATGCTTTGCACATATTTCCAGTATGAGATGACTGCCTAGACGTCTACTAATTTGGCACTGAACTTTATGTACATGAGCTTTTTAAGCTGCATTTCGTTTCGGGCACATTAGATGTGCACTGATCAGGCAATGTGCACCCTTACCTGCACCAGTCAGCAGTAATTGCTTGCAAGCAGCACTGCCACGTTGAAAGCATCCCCTCTGTAGTTGTTGGCAGTGTAGTCGGCGGTGGCGTGGGCGAATGGCTGTGAGGGTCTACGAGTGTCACGTCAGAGGGCGCTGATTGCTCAGATGTTGAGCCCGCTCGGACGGTGTCGATGCAGTTCCGTGTCGTCACGCCTTGTTGCAGGCTTGGGTGCTGATCGTAGTGACTAGCTCGCAGTGCCCAAGAAGAGGTGGCCGACAGCTAGCTGCTGCTGCTGCTGCTGCTGCTGCTGCTGCTGCTGCTTCCATCAGAGTCTTAGCCCCTAGCACTTACGATGGTAGCTCCCGTTCCGAAGTGAAGCCCAGCATGAGCTAGCTAGCTAGCTAGCTTGCTTCACCGTCGTTCAGCCGAAGCAGGGCATGCATCCGGCGGCTTGCTGGAGGTGTCTCGAGGGAGAGGCAGCTGCTGTCAGCCATCATGTGGCAGCTGCTCTGAGTAACGGGATGAGGCACCCCGGCAGCAGGTGCCCGAGTCTGCCGTGCCCGAGCAACGGGAACTTGAGGAGGCGAGATGGCATGCGAGAACTTCAGCTGCTTATCCCTCAGGGTCAGGGCATCTGCAGCCGTGCCACGCAGCAAATCCGGCTGCCACTGCAGATGGCACTGCCACCGAACCTCACATTCTATGTACATGTGCAGTTGTGGCATGCAGCCCGCGTTAGCTTCTCCTAGGCTCGACTGCTCTATTGCCTTACCGATCATGTGGTCGACTCACCACTATAAGGGTGATCGGTGTGGCTGAAGCTGTACTTCCTGGGCCCCGGCGGAAAGCCCAGTCGTGTGAGATTTCGTACTAAAATCCTGTGACAGCAGCAGCGAAAACGATGTCCATGCTATGAAGTAGCTTTTAGTAAACACTAGCAATCGTTAACATTAAAGTGTCGCATTGACTTCGTGCTGAGTAAGAAGTAGGTCCCTTCTCCATTTTTGCTTGAAGACCCCCCTGTACTTGTCTGGGTGTCGAAGCCACCAGCAGCTAATTAGTTGTGTGCCATATATGCCTTTACAGCCTTTGAAGCTTCTCAAACAGGTCCTTCTCACTAGTTGGCTGGCTGGGTATGCTTTAGCATTTGCATTTCACGATCCTGGTGGTGGGCTCGAGTCCTGCAGCAGGCACTTTTTATTGCCTCATGCAAACAGTGTAATAGCCACTATGGTTCTTCTAATCAGCCGACCGCTCCTTGTTTTAGCATTATCAGTCGGTTTGGGATCACTTATCAATTACCAGTCGTCCCATAGATGCTCTGGGATTCTGATCTATTCGCTGACTGCCGACCCATAACCTCGGTAGTGCTATCGATATAAAAAACATTGTAGAACCTGCTTTGCAGTGTGCTTAGGGTAATTGCCCTGCTGATGAATACAACTGTCCCCGACAGTTGTTGGCACTCGGATTTCCAACGTTTCGTAGCACACTGGGGCAGAAACTAATTATTGCCCAGAATGCCGAAATGTGATACTGCAGTCTGGCTTACCCTGGCCTTCTGAACAATGCTGATCTGGTTAGAGCCTCTGTGCTGCTGGTGCTCCTGGATCCAAACAGCAGAATTTGACACCATTGACTACCAGTTTCATATGGAGCACCTCTACACACTGATATCAGCACCACTGTACTAGACTGGGTTAGGTTATTTCTTTGTGAGAAAAGTCAGGCTGTAGATGTGAGCGGCTGACGGTCATCTAGGGAGCCCCAAGATAAGATTTACCTCAGGGTTCGGCCTTATGCCCCCCATCGTTTTACTATCTGAACTTCCCATCTGGCCGTTATCATGGCCAACACACAACACTAGCTTTCATTTCCATGCCTATGACAGACACCCAGATTTACTTATTCTTCTTCGACCCTTCCTAGCCTTACTCCTCACTGACTCACTTAATTCCTTTGCTGCCTGCCTCGGCGACATTTGCGTTTGGATTGCCACTGACTTCCTGTAGCTTAAAGATGATACTGCCAACCTAGTGGTTAGGTAAACCTTGTAAATAAATAATTAGATTAGCTGATTAAACAGCCTCATTTATGCAGCAGTAGATGAGCCTTAAATGCTATCACAACCAGTTGCAGTTGGCAATAAAGGGTAGCCCTGGGTCTTAGCCCAGAGCAAGATGCTCGCCCTTCACGATCCAGGTCGTGGGTTCGAGCCCAGCAGTCGGCGACTCTTTATTGCCCACCGAAAGTAGGGGGGTGCAGAGTGATAGCCGTTATGGCTCTTCTGCTGCTATACAAGCTGAGGCTGCTGAATCAGCTAATCTTTAACTTCCTTTAACTTCATAGACCACTGCAGGACTCGAACCTTCTACCCGTGTCCTGTGTTGTGAAGAGCAAGCACCCAACCCTGGGTTAAGAACCAGGGGGAGTGTCATCTGAAAAGTTTGGTGATCTAACCCTCAAGATTGGATAGGCTAGCATCACTTCCCATCACATCTGCCCTTAGGTGTACTATTCCAAAACGACTTGCCATTAGATGCGTTCATTTCCTTCTTCGTCAAGTCGACCCTACTTTCAGCTAAGAAACATGGCTAAGACTAGGGCCTGCTTGCAGGAGAGTATGACAACCAGACTAGTTCACGCGTTTGTGACATAGCATCTAGATTATTGCAATTCCCTGTATTCAGGACTACCGGCTAGTGCCCTCAATCGTCTGGAGCTGGGGCAAAACAGCAGCTCACTTAGAAGCTTCTCTGGCTCCCAATCAATAATCGAATCGATTTCTAGATCCCCTGTCTTACAGGTCACTTAGTTGCTTGCACTAGTCTACCTATCCAACGTCCTTGCTTTTCCAGTCACGTGCTCTCACATCACCTGCTATTTGGCATCAAATCATCTCGCTGTTCCACATACTAAATTGGAATCTTTTAGTGATCGAGCCTTCCATATGTACCCAAAGTCTCAAACTTGCTTGCGACTAAAGTCACTAGCTGTAATGTACTTGCATTTTTCAAGTCTCGGCCAAAGATGCATCTGTCCTGCTCACATTTCCCTTTGCCCACGTGAATGGCCGCTTTTTCCTTCGGGTCACTTTTTGTGCTTGCCTGTGTGTGATTCAGTGCATTTTAGGAGCCAGAGGTCTTGCTGACCACCGATGGCCCTGAGTGTCTTCATGTTTGCTTTAGCATGCTAGCCTGAGCATGATACTTAATTGCTTTTGCATTCTTAGTACTGGGCATATCACTAAGCTAATGGGTATGGATTAACTTGCAGGGAATTGTAGAGCGCCCGCATAGAGATTAGTTCCCTTAGGGGACTATACAAGTGACATATTATTGTTTTTATTGTCTGTAGGCCTAATCACACCTATGTGTTGCCTCATGATACAGTCAATCATGTTCATTTCATTACAAGACACTTCTGAGCTGCCAAGTTGCTTATAGTGCCTCAGTATTATAATTTGGCGTATCCCTGGTTGCTCAGTATCCCTGGTTGCTCACTATCGGATGGCTCTGAGTGTATAACTGGACACCCTCCTTTCAGGATGCTACTAGCAGGTAGTAGGTAATGAATATCGAGTATGCCACTCGTGGACCTCTGCTAGCAGAACTGGGCCTGCTGCCGTGCCGAAGTGAAATACCCAGACTACTTTAATAAGACATTTCTAGGTTTCGCATGCCCGTGCTTGCACCGAAGTTTTGACAGCTCGTCTTCAGACTTCATTCCTGCAAACCGGCTGTCCATAGGTGTTTAACTATGCTCTCTATGGGCTAATGTTCTAAGCCTGTTCGTTACAGGAACATTCAGTTCCCCTGTGGGGGCAACCCCTGGGGCTTGACTGTTAATTGCAGGCTTTCCTGCTTAATGATGTGGTGGCTGCAGGGAGAGGTTTAGCTGTCCACCGTGAGCAGCACTTACATGATCCCAAGGTACATACTGTTGTACCTGGTCAGCAATGCAGGCCACATTTGACCCCTTCAGACTGAGATTCCCTGCTGATGTCCTGTCGACTGCTAATGCTTATTGAAGATGTCGAACTTGCAGATGCGACTTGAACCCTCTGTTGCTTAGCCTGTGGAGTTGATAAGCTGTAATTTGCTATGCTGGAGCGAAATGGTGATGTGACTAGTGCCTGGTTGACTCAGCGTTCTGCATTATGTGCAGCAACTCTGCCACGGCTGGTTAAGTGCTGGCTCCTAGTCAGCAGTGACCTGCCTCCTAGGCTGCCAGCTGTGCAGCCAGCATGTGGCTGAAGCTGCTAGCTATGTGCCGACATCAGAAAGCTTAGAGCAGGAGTCGTTTTTATTGGATTAGAGCCGGCCACTGGATAGTAAAGCCGGCTGAGCTCCATTGTCCAGAGCAGTAATCCTATCACAGCAGCTGTAAACCTGTAAGGTTAACATCTAGCCTAGCAGATCGATTGCTTGGAGCTCCAGTGTCACCTGCTGCTTTCATGTGAGCCGCCTATTGCTGCTGATGCCTCACAGTTTCTTCCTTAGGCATAGCCAGTGTTGAGTGTAGGATGAAACCTGATCTTGACCTTTTTTGAGAAAATGTGTTGCACCACTTGGCTGCCCCCATCTGGTCGGTCTTAGAGGGGGGCAGGGCAGGCCCCCCCCCCGGGCTCCCTTCCCTATGCCCATCCCATTGTTGCTCAAGTCTTCCTCTTGCTCTGCACCGGTTGTGTGTGTGTGTGTGTTTGTTTTAGTTGACTTACACTTGTCCTCGTTTCTGGATGCACTCGAGAAGGCTGCAGAAACCCTTCTCGAATACGACGTGGTTGTAGGACTGGTAAGTCAGAACTGAGATGAAATCAGACGATTTTCTTGGACTTCATCGTCATTCAGATTGTTTAAGTGTGTTATTACTTGCTTGCCCGGCACAGAAGAGCACAGCAGTAGGTGTAAGAAACCGGACACGAGTGTGCAAAGAGCCCGAGTGTCGTGCGGATATAAGGCACTCAAAAGCACACAAGAAGGCACATGGGGCACCACTGGATGTAGGACCCGTGTTAGTAGCATTCATCGCATCATGTAGTGGTAGCACTCAAAGTACAAAGAAAAATGTAGGTTCACTAAAGTGCACTATGAGTATATTGCACTTGCCCTTAGTCACGAGTGCGCTTTTTCGCAACTTTTAGGTCCCCTCGTTCTCTCTCTCTGTCTCTCTCTCTCTCTGTATCTGTCTCTGTCTCTGTCTCTCTCTCTGTCTCTGCCTGTCTCTGTCTCTCTCTGTCTCTGCCTGTCTCTGTCTCTCTCTGTCTCTGTCTCTCTCTCCAGGCCTACTTATTAGAACTACTCCTCTACCAGGCCAAGAATCATACAAACCACTGTTCCGACTCGAATCACTTAACCATACCTCGTACGAACCTCAAACTGTTGAAGACCGCGCCTTTAGTTCGTATGCTCCCAAAGCTTGGAACTCACAGGGCAATTTTGGGATGATTGAAATAAGTTTCAAATCTAGCGTGCATCTAGCAGAATGGAGTAGATGGTGCATTGGGAAACATTTTAGATTTAGAATTGTCATGCATGCTACCCGAGGGCCTAGTAGAGCTTGAGTAGTAAGTAGTTAATTTTGCACCACAGTTTCTGCGAGAAGCCATCTTATACAATTAATCTATTAAAATGAATTTTCTAGTACCCCAAGACTCACTGTGAAGATGGAACAGTGCAGTGCATCACGAACTCAGAATATGAATGAAATAATAACTATGAAACGGTTGTCAAATTTTACACACGGATGCCACCCGATAGACAAGATGGACAAAATTAATCGTCTGCCAGGCATCTAAATAAATCTAAACCAATACTCTCTTCCTTGTAATGGCCTTGCATATGACTCATTTTCATGTTTTTTGATAGACTGACCGATTTGGTCCATGTGATATTACTGAACCAGTACAGCCTCTATCTAACAGGTCTTCACTGGCTGAACCTTGCCGAGTTAGGCCTATCTTTGGTTCCGGGCCGTTTACATTTACCCAGCACTTATTGATCAAGGTCTACAGCATTGCTTGGCCCTTGTATGCCACTGGCATTCAACTTTATTTACCGTTCAATCCATCGGGAGTCGGTTTCGACATACTGAGTTAGGTTAAAACCGAAATGGTCCTCACAGGATATACTAATCCTGGGTCTGAATCAGATCATGGACTTCTAAACTTTGATCAGTGAAGCGCCGATGTATTGCCACCTGGCTGCCTGCAATCTGGGTATCATCTCTGATGACTTCCTGTGTTTTGACGTATTTATTCAGGAAATTGCTTTTGCGGCTACTTGTCTTTCACGTTCATTCTCTCTTAAGTTATATGATATTTCAACAGTTAGCCAAGGATGCTACTAACCCATTGATTTCCTTTGAGTAGGATTACTTGTATTCTCTGTTTTCATGGCTGCCGAAAAATGCCATCAGACCTCAGCCATTAATGTGACCCATAGGATTCATTTCTATAATAATAATAAAACAATAATAGTGCTTCAGTTTCGTAGCACCATAATATAATAATAAAAAATGTAATTCATTTGTATAGCACCCTAAGAGAACTCAATCTCTATTCAGGTGCTTCACATTTGCTACAGAGCTTGAGCCCACGACCTCGGGCAGACCTTGATCGGGGTGAGCACCTTAACCACTGGGCCAAACCAGTTCGGCATAGTGCCCTCAGAGAACTTAACCTCTTTCTAGGCACTTTACATTTGCTGCAAAGATAGTACGATCGAATGCGATAAGAGAACTTAGTCTCTATCCCCACCCTTTGCATATGCGGAAGGATTCAGACCCACGACCTTGGTCGTCAAAGGCTAGCACCTTACCCCCGGGCCGAACTAGGGCGTTTTTAATTCTGAGAAGTTCAGCTGCCGTCTCCTTTGCGGAGGAAATCCCTGTGATTCGTCCTTCTTGTGCTTATGCATGCTGACACTGTGCATGCTGCCACTAACCACATTTGCATGCTGACCCTGTGCATGTCACTCCTAACCATGTTATTCATGTTGTTTATCAAGCATGCTATTACTCACCATTCAATTGCATTTCCCTTTGCAGCAAATGTAAAGCGCCTAGAAAGTGATTGAGTTCTCTGAGGGTGCTCTATCAAGTGCATTATTATTGTTATTAATATTATCATTATTATTATCTGAAATGGCTTTTAGCTGCCTTTACTAACCAAAAATCTCGTTCTAATCCACGAACAATGCCAGAGACAGCTTGGCTCCACCAGAACCAGCAGATCTGCTACTACAGCTTAATCTTCCTCAGGTCCTCTAGCGACACATTAGCTGTTACTTTGCTGCATTTAAATGGCTCTGGTAACAGCCGCTATTGCAGTGCAGGTTGTTTGATTTGGAATCGACTTCCACTGCTCTTTGAGATGACGTTTTTTTCTCGCCGGCTTCCAAGTCTTGCACATTCTTTTCAAGCAATCTGTTGCTGCCACTTTTGAATTAGTTGCCTCTTTTACTATCCTTGTGATGCCTGAGAGTACTCCTTGGATTTTCTTCACTGTGTGAGACGCATATTCGCTATCAATTTTGCATGGAAAGCCACGTTGACTTTTGGTGCAGAATAACGAAATTTCTTGAAACCAAGTAGGCATTATCGTTTTGTTGAAATACAGACCTATTCCCTTATATGTAGTTGCATATGCCGATGTATGTATATTTAAGGCATCTAGAAAGAGATTTAGTTCTCTTTGTGCTGTTTAAAAAATATTACTATATACGTTAAAGCTGCAAGTCTGCCGCACTTTATATCATCCTTTGAAATTTTTTAGTATTTTTAGTATATTGTTGCACCCACAAAAAGTCAGACAAGACTCGCATAGCAGTTTCAAAGGTTTCTCATGCCCCAGTTAATCAGGTATCACGGTGTGGGCAGTTGTTGTTCCAATCTACAGAAACCTGTGGCTGCTCCTGCATTCAATCGCACAATTTGAACTTACCCCTGCACAGAAAATGCCTTGGCCAAACAGGCCAATGTTTTTCTCAAAACTAAACTTCTTTCTACATACAAGATTTGCTAGAATCATGTGACGATGCATGGCAACTTTCTAGGCAGTTTTTATGGTACAACTACAATTTATTCAGTGCATGAGACTTCATAGAAGTGGGAATAACCTTGGTTAGAGTGGGTGGGAAACTAGCTTGCAGTTGTTTAATGCATTCCACTGAACGTGATTAGCACATACTCAGATTTTTGTCATTGGTTCTTAAGTAATGTCTGTCTGGGCACAAAGAAGTTGTGTCTCTTAACTCAGTATCCAGGCCTGCACCCCTCTTCCTTGAGGTATGTAAAGCAATAGGCCATATTTTTCTGTATGCAAAATGTTTGCTTTATCTTTGTAAGGTAACGATCACTCAGATTCGAAGTATGTGTTAGGAGAGCTGGTGCAACCATCATCACCAAAAAAAACTTGCTGGGGTTCGGCAAAGTCTGCCTAGCTAAAGGTCCTCAGTGGGAAGCACTGGCAATAACACATTATTTCTTTTAAAATCCGGAATGTAGATTGATAAGGGCTTTAAATTACAGGAACCGAATTTGATTGCAAATATGCAAAGGGCAGATGTAAAATAAAGAAGAAAAAAATTAATAATAATAATAATAATAATTCACTTGATAAAGCGCCCTCAGAGAACTTAATCTCTCTCTCTAGGCGCTTTATATTTGCTGTAAAGTGAAATGCAATTGAATGGTAAGTAAAATCATGCTTGAAAAAACAAACGAAAGGAATTATATGGTTTGGGGTGACATGTACAGGGTCAAACGAATTGAATTATATGGTTAGGGGTGACATGTACAGGGTCAGCATGCAAATGTGGTTAGTGGCAGCATGCACAGTGTCAGCACGCATAAGCACATCAAGGACGAATCACAGGGACCCACTAAATGCTGTCCTAAATAGGTGTGTTTTTAGGTTCCTTTTAAATGTGGTCAGGTCAGGGGATGTTCTGACGCAGGTCGGGAGGGAGTTCCAGGCTTTGGGAGCATACGAACTAAATGCACGGTCTCCAAAGGATTTGAGGTTTGTATGAGGTATTTCCAGACTGTTGGATTCCGAAAAGCGGGTGGTACGATGCTTGGCCTGATGGGGTAGTAAATCTGACAGATAGGCTGGAGCCATAGAATGAAGGGACCTAAAAGTGAGCGACAAAACCTTGAAGTCAATCCGTTGCTTGACTGGTAGCCAGTGCAGGTCGGCGAGAAGTGGAGTAATGTGGCAACTGCGACGCTCACGAAAGACAAGCCTAGCTACAGAGTTTTGCACCAGCTGCAATCGCCTGATCGCACATGCTGGTAGGCCAGTAAGCAGTGAGAAGTAAGTTAGTTTTATCATCGTTAAGTTTTAGAAAATTTGCTGCCATCCATGTGCGGATGTCATCAATGCATGCAGCTAGTGAGTTTAGAAAATTTGAGGTGCTCGAAGGCTGGGAGGGATCAAAGCAAAGGTACAACTGAGTGTCATCTGCATAGAAGTGAAAGCTTAGATTGTGCTTGGCAATCACATCAGCAAGAGGCAGAGTATAAACCGTGAAAAGAACCGGACCTAGCACTGAGCCCTGAGGTACTCCATATTTCAGAGGTACTTCAGATGATCTTTGTCCATTCACGTCAATACTCTGGAGTCTCCCACTGACATAGGACCTGAACCACTGCAGAGCAGTGCCAGTGATGCCCAGGCGAGATGAGAGGTGCTCTAGAAGAACTTTGTGATCGATGGTATCAAAAGCTGCCGAAAGATCAAGCAAAACAAGCAGAGACACTCTTCCCATGTCTGCATTCCTAAGTAGGTCGTTGTATACCCGAAGCAATGCTGACTCTGTGGAGTGATTAGCTCTAAAGCCAGACTGGAACTTACTAGCAAGGTATGAGGTTTCGATATACGAGTTCAGCTGGTCCGCCACGACCCGTTCGAGTGTCTTTGATAGGAATGGTGGAAGGGACACTGGGCGGTAGTTGCTCAAGTTCTCTTGGTCAAGTGTAGTTTTCTTGAGAAGTGGCCTGACTACAGCTCTTTTGAAAGGTTCTGGGACATGACCTGAGGCTAATGACATATTAATTATGTTAGTTATGCATGGCAGCAGCAGATCAATAAGAAACCAAGTTGTTTTTCGAACAAGGGTTGTAAGATCAAAGCAATACATTTTGCTGCCAAGGAATTCATAGCTCAGTAGTACAGCTAAAATTTCATGTCATAATTTATTTGATATAATTGTAATATATTTATGCCATTAATTGACTGTGTATACACTCTTTTTTACGGAAGTGAGACCATGGTGGGCTGTCCGAAAAGTAGCAGCCATGCTACCTTGCCATACCAGCTTTGGAGTAGGTGTAGGGAGGAGCTACAAGTAAAGTAAGCAACAGACCGCATTAGTTGTGTACAAGCAGCACACGTGCCTGGCGCCACACTGCCACGTGCACGTGTTGTTTATGTCGCTCTGCCATGTCACTGTTGCAGTGCTGTACAGCATGAAGGTCTTTCTTCCACTCAGCAGAACTAGCAGCTGGTTTTTTATTTAGCAGTCATGCACATATCTGTGTTATGTGCCATATCAACAGGTCAGCTCGGAAATTAATTTGCATCTTACGGCTGATATCCTACGCAAGCAGAGTAATTAAAGAGAAAAGTGCTTACCCGACACGGCACTAGTATTAATTTGATGGCAGCAAATCGAACCGGCTTATCTGCTGAGTGGCGATGGCTGTGCCAATGCAGTTTTTATGAGCGTGCTTTGCTGCCGGCTTCTGACCGTACAGACGAGTGCTGGTGAGTCTTTTGGGAACCAACATTCTGGTGCACAGCTACCTAAACGACACAATGCCTGCTTTATATCTGTAAGGTAGCTGATTCCATCCGGTGGCACCTCGCACTATTTTTTTTATTAGCTTTAGCACCGGTTACTTGGGCTAACCGAGTGTGGCCTCCGGACTGCTGTCTCCTAAAACTGGGCAGTGCCCCCATCTCAGGGCAGGCTGCTTCTATTGGCTGACTTGGTAAAGGTTCATCTTCACATTTTTTTCTTTCCACTCCATTCAGAGCTCTAATTGATTGTTCTATCTGCACCAGCAAAATTCTTCGTTTAGTCTTACTGTGTTGTAGAATGACTGTACAAACAACACCGTGGCAGTGCCTGAGTTGTGTGCCATGCCAGACATTCACGAGTCACTTCATATTTTTCGGTAAGTTATATCTTGGGCTATGCGCCTGTGCATCATCCAGTAGCTAAGCTGTGGTTACTTATGTTCTCTCTCTTTCTCTCTCTCTCTCTCTCTCTCTCTCTCTCTCCATCTCTCTTTCACTGTCCCTCAATTTCTTGTCTGCCTGCTCTCTCTCCTGCATCGATTTGACTACTTATTTATGTACATTTCTTAGTACATGTGGTGTATATGTTTCTATATATATCTCTCTCTTTCTCTTGATTTTCTCGATTACCTTGCTCAGTTCTTTCGCTTATAATGTCGGGACATTACAGTATTCCGAGGCTTGATTGGCCTAACAGGTATATACCTCAATCGACTATCAATGGCGATCGACATGACTATCGATCTGATCATAGTTTGGCTACCTGGTCTACATGCCTGTGACCCGGCAATGAAGAGATTTTCAACAGGAATGAAACATGATTGGGATGGTCACAAAACAATGGTAAAGGAGCAATAAGATATTGTAAATGGTTTTTGAAGGTTTGTATGATTTTTTAATGAGAAATCGGCTGCAGCCTTCAAAATCTCATCATTCATCTCAAGAACAGCAAATCTAGGGCTGCAGCTTGCTTAGTTAGACTCATTAAGGAGTGCGTGCTAGTTGGGTCACTAGGCATTTCAGCTATAAAAGATAGGGACTTCGAACATCTGTCTCGCAATGGCACGTAACAGACCTTTAGTGTCCTTGTGCTAAGAAAAGCTTATCCTCCAAGTGATGGTGGCCAGCCAAGAGTCACCATGATAGTTGCCATCAAAAAACCAAAGCACACTGTCGGAATAGCACAGCCATTACACAATTTCAAGACTCCAGCTCATGTTGCTTAATTGAAACTGAACTTCTGATTTTTTCACGGCTCTACCATAATTCTTTTTTTAACCATGGACATTAATTACGAATATGTGATCCTGTAATTCCTGTCATGGTCATAAGATTCTTCTATAGGTAGTCTTTTGTCCATTATCTTTTGTATGCTGCATATATGCGATCGCAAGGATAGGACTTCTCGATTGATTGTGCTTCTAGTTGCATGATGGGGCAACTTGCTACTGTTCTTTGCTACTGACCTGGTTGTATTTTTGCTTTGATTTGCTAATATCATGCACCTTTAATTGGTTTTTAGGAACGGCCAATTTCTCATTAATGCGAACGTAAAAGCACTGTTTGACATTCCAGCAATAATTTCCAATCTCCTAACGTAAGTCTTTGCCAAAAACGCATGAGCTACTTTCTGATATGGTTTTCTTCCAAATGCTTGGTTAGCGCATTACCACCATATATAAAGTTGTTTGATTTAAGGTATTGGGTCAGAAAACTCCGTGTACCCCTTAAATGAAGGCAAAATATGAAACAATGCAGAGTTTTAAATCAAGGCCGAAAAAGACTACATTAAGTATGGCTAATGTCAGAGCAATATTTGGAGCATATTATACATGCTTCAACCTCAGCTTGGCTGCTGGTGGTAAACATTCAAAATTAACTTTTTGTCGGTTCAAGTGGTTGTGGTTTTTCGATGGACAGTTATTTTTAGTATCGTCAGAATGCCTTGCAATGAGACTTATTGGATTAGCCACATACACAAAACGACTGTGTCGGACATAGTTTCTGGAATTTATGAGGTTTTTTCATCCTGTTTTGCAGTGCGCTAGCATGGGGCATTCATGTTCGGGAGTGCGCGAAAAATACAGCCCCCTCGCGGCAGCCACGGCCCCCCTCGCGGCGTTCAAATGAGGATTGCCTGTTGCAAGACTCGAACCTAGGGCCCGGATCATGGAGTGTGAGCACGTCATATCTTGGCTAGAACCCGTGTCTGCCCTAAGCCTGCTCGTATTCAAAATAGCTTGCTTCTACCGCTGGATTATTATTAAAGAAATGCCCGACATTGTCGTTGAGATTCAATTTGAGCTAGGGAGATACTTTGCACATCCAGGAAATCTTACTGAGCAGTTTTCTGACGGTGTCACAAAATAATTACTATTATGGCAATTCTTGAAAGTAAGAAGTTCTCCGGAAAAAATAGACTAATGTCGAATGTGTGTGCACTAAGTAAGCGAACCAAGGTTGTGGCATGTAAAGCTTTTGCCTATATTGCTATCTCATGCAAATTTAATGGGCTTGCGAATTTCGGTGGCCACAAGCTCAAGAGATTGAACCCAACAGACCTACTTCTGTTTTCCACTCAATCCCGTGTGTGCTAGTAACCCAACCCCAAAGCCCAACAGCAGATGATGTGCAGGGGATTGTCATGACAGGCTTTTTAACAAAAGCGTCTGCTCACCCTTTTTTGCCAATCCTTTACATTTAAATTTAGTCAGTAAGTAATCTTTTCAATGGGATGCTTTAATGGGAGCTTAAGCTTATTTTGCTGCCGACTAGCTTCTGCTTACTGAGCAAAGGCCTGTGCGGGTCACTGGCCTGTCAGTGATGCATGGAAGGTGGTGCCACTTCAGTGCCCTCTCGTGCTCTTTTTGCGTTTAAATATGTTCTTGCATTTACAAATCATACAATAAATCAAGACAGACATTAAAAATACTGATGGTAGCTGCTGTATTCAAGCCCACACTGCCCCCACTAAAGATGCTATACTCCTGCTACCAGCGCACTATTTTACTCAAAACAAACCGGATTTCAATCAGATTTAACTCGGTAGCAGCTTTTTATTATGTAGAGATGCTAATAAATATATACTTGCATGTAATATTTTTGATAAATCAATAACTAGTCGAGGCACCATGATTTCTGATTAACTTAAGCAATCGCCTCTGCATTGACTACACCAGCTTCCGGCATGTTTCTGGATGAGTTAATGCTACCAGCATTCCTTCAAAACCTCAAATAACTATTCGGGTTTCATGTGCCGTAGAACTCTGAACTGTAAATGGCGATCGACTTCGTTCCACAGATGTTCTATTGGGTTCAAGTCCAGGCTTTGGCTTAGCTAGTGCATGACCTCAATTGGCTCAAAGCTGTAGTCTTCGGGTTTGTTAAGAACTCTTTAATCGCCGAAGAAGAGAGCTTCGGATCGTCATCATGCTACTAGAAGAAATTGAACCTATAAAGAGCATAAGGAGATTGCAGCCAATATGCTCACTATATCGAAATAAACATTCTGGTTCACGATTCCTTGAATCATGTGCAGACGCCCAACACCGATAGTAGAGTACCAACACCATACCATCGCACAGGGGTAAAGTGCTTGATCTACATGGCTTAGGTCGTGGGCTTGAGTCCTGAAGCAGGCAATCCTTTGTTGCCCTTTGCAAGCAGTGATAGCCATTAAGGCTCTTCTGCCACTAATATAAATGAGACTCTTGGTTCAGCTAATCTTTATATTACTTTACACTTTCACCACCGAATTTCGTGGTCTTTTGCAGACAACACTCAACATACACCTGACCCATTTGCCGGCAAATGGTACCCTCTCCTCTTGTTGCAGGCAAATAGATTGAATGTGTACTCATCAGTTCTCAGCACTCTGCTCCGCTATTCATTTCTCCAGTGCTGGTATTGTCAAGCAGAGTTCGGCTTTGCTTTTTTGTGCTACCCAACCAACTTAGCCACCCGCAACATCTCAGTGACCCATGATTGGGTCATTAAGATGTCTACTTACGGTATTTTGGCTTATGCAATTCTGGTAACCTGGCAGAGATTCTGACAATGAATTTTAGCAGTGGCAATGTGGCAATCTGTCCTTCAGAGCAATGCTTTTTAGGGGCCAATCCTCTTTCGGAGAAGTTACTCGAGGAAGACCCGAATGCTGAAGTGCCTCTCTGTTACCGTAGCCCAGATGTTTCCTAATACTGTTCCTAACAGCGCCCTCAGAGATCTTCAGCCACCTCCCTCATGATGTCTTGATTTGAACTACTATCTTCATATAGTGACATCAAAACTGCTCTTGTACTTACACAAAGCTTGTCAACTAGTAGCATTTTCTGGTGGCGTACCAAGCGTCAAAATGACACGGGCTGGCCCTGATAGGTCAAGGAGACATTTCGGTACCCTAGCTCATCATTGGCTGATGCATCGTCGGTGACTACACAGGCCAAAAATAGATTCTGTTAGATGGCTTTCAAGAGTAGTAGAATAGCCTAGTGATCACACCTGCCTATCTGTTTACATGGGAAACATAGGCTAGGTTACTGGCGAATGTAGTCATTCACTAAGCCATAGTCTCAAATTGTGACTAATGCCAAAATTGTTTTGGCAGATTGTTACAAATTAATAATTAGTGTAGCATAATGACTTACTCGAATACGGACATTAGCAACAACCTAACTCAGATTGACAGGCTAGGTGTGTAGAAACTTTTGGAGGCGTGTGTATGAAGTTTTAGCAAGACACTTTTAATGCCCTTTGCTAAGCAGCAGCCACCCCCAGATGTATACAAGCAGCTGGAAGGCAGGCTACCTCTTACTTCAGTATACTAGACTTAAACGATGCTGCACTTCACACACCACTAAGCAGCATTGAACCTAATAACACTGCGTATGCGTGCTGACCCTGTGCCTGTCACCCCTAACCATGTTATTCTTGTTGTTTATCAAGCATGACATCACTCACCATTCGATCGTGTTTCCTTTGCAGCAAATGTAAAGCGCCTAGAAAAAGATTGAGTTCTCTGGTATGCTTTATCAAGTGTATTATTATTATTATTATTATTATTACTATTATAACCTTATCTTTAGCACTACGGCTGGGGACCACATGGACTCACGGTATATGGCCTGATCTTTTCAATGTTGGCACACACAAAAACCACGTTTAAGGGAGAATGTAAAGAAAATACCTATACAATTTGTCCGGCAGTCAAATATGTGTTTGTGGTACCTTTCGAAAGACAAATATGTTAGAACTGGGATCGGAAGTTCTGAAGATTTCCGCATGAAAGATAAAATTTGGTTTGCAAACCACGAATAACCCGGATGTAAACCGGAAGCAACAAATCTACAAAAAAAAGATGTACCGATCTCTACATCATATGCGACTTGTATCCCAACTTGCCGAATCTTGGTAGATCGCGATATATGCTTGAAGCTTGTTGAGGTGCATACTTGTGACTAGTATACAGCTTTATTTCCAGGATTAGTTGGTGCCTTGTAAATAAAATAGCTCAACTAATATTTCACGTATCGGAGTGAAATTTGAAATGCGAGTTCAGCCCTGCTTTTTTTTTACCACGGCTGTATACGTCATCAAACGTCCCGGAGCTTTGGAATTACATGGCATGCCTATTTAGGCATATCTAATTTAGAGGGAGGGAGGGAGATAGAACCGATTATATTGAACCGATATCAAAAATATTAAAGACTAGGGTCAAACAAGCAGAGCTGAACTCGCACTTCAAATTTCACTCTGATTCCTGAAATATTAGTTGAGTTATTTAATTTACAAGGCACCAACCAACCCTGGAAACAAAGCTGTATAAAAGTCACAAGTATGCGCCTCAGCTAGCTTCAAGCAGATATCGCGATCTACCAAGATTCGATAAGTTGGGATACAAGTCGCATATGATGCAGAGATCCATAAATCTTTTATTTGTGGATTTATTGCTTCCGGTTTACATCCAGGTTAGGCGTGGTTTGCATAACGAATTTTTCCTTTCATTCGGAAGTCGTCAGAACTTCCGATCTCAGTTCTAACATATTTGTCTTTCGAAAGGTACCATAAACAAATACTCGATTGTCAGACATATGTTATAGGTATTTCCTTGACGTTTCCCCTTAAATACTGACTTGTTGAATTTGTACTGTACAGCCTCTTTGTAGCTATGGAGGAATCTACTTAAATTAATTTCTACTGCTACATGGCTTGTACTTAGACGAACTGCTCGGCTAGGAGTCACTAAATGCTTGTGGTTGATACAGCAGCCTTCCCGATGAAGACTTCTTGGAAGCTACGCATGCCATTTGTATAATGTCTTAGCAGAAAAGTTAACTTCAGTTATTTTATTGCCATGCCTTCTTAACAATACCGTTACAATATGACCAATGACTTGATTAATTGTAAATTTATTCGCGAAGTCGTCGATTCCAAAGGCATATTTAGCCAATCTTCAAAGCGTTCATAGAGAGATCGCAGGAGTTACTTACTCTCTCAGAAATGCACATCTTGGTCATTCCTATGTGTAGTTTGGTTGCTGTCGCGAACTGCACAGAACGCCAGCCGACGAGCAACAACACCAGTTTATTCGACTTCACACTGAGCCGGAGGAAACACAACTACCGTCCTGCAGACGTTCAAGCTAACTAGCACTTCTGTCGTATGCGGTTCAGGAATGCTGTGCTCTGATTCGTTAGCATATTTGCTAGCACCTAGCAGTAGAATGCTGCACTCCTATTGGCTAGTCGGTGGTTGGGAGGGCCCTTCAGCCTAGTACAGGCTGACAACATCTAGGTGCAGCACTGTCGTAGACTGCAGTATCAGGGCCAATGACATCAATTAAGCAAAACCACACTATACAAGTTTCTTACGATGGGATCCACAGCGAAAGCAGCAAAGCTTTATTTGCTGCATCAGGTAGCCATGGCTACCCTTTCCCAACCGCATAGGAATATGACTAATGTAATGTAATGTATGTCCCTCTGTAACTCAACAAAGCCATAAAGACTATTTGGGTGTTACGCAGGAGAATTGTATATAGCGCACTCACAGCCTAAGCAGCTTTTGGTATGCATTCGGTGGCCAACAGACTTCTTCTCACACAATAAAGAGAAAGTGGGGAGCGTAGCAGAGTCAGGAGAGCAGTTGAGGCAGTGCATAGCTTAGAAGCAGCAGCTCAGCACCGCTGAAAAGAATGATCCATAGTCGGCAGCAGGAGAGTAGTTGACGTTGCTTAACAATTTTGGAAGTGAGTTCCACAGTCTAGGACCTGCAGAGCTAAAGCTTCTGTCGCCAACGGTCTTCAAGAGGAGGAATGGAACAGCTAATTTGTTGTCCATACAGGACCTGGGGGCACGAAGATGCTGGAACTGGTGCAGCCGTTCAGCCGGGTACGAAGGAGCCAAGCCGTGGCGGGCTTTGTGGGTCAGCGTAAGAACTTTGCTCTGGATCAGTTGCTCAACCCACATCCATCCTAGCTCTTTTAGCAAAACAGACACGTGGTCAAACCTCTGGGACTTGAAAACTACCTTCCAGCTATATTCGTAGCCAGCTGCAGTGGCTTAGTTGCTTTCTTTGGTAGTCCAGCCAAAAGGAATTGCAATAATCAAGCCGAGACAGAACTGAGGAGCTAATTGAAGTTTTTGCAAGCCACTGTGGAAGACAGCTCCTAATCTTAGATAGGGATCGGTAATGATGGCTAGCTGTGGAAGCAGTCTTCTGAATGAAGCTTTTAAAGTTTAGGTAGCTGTCGAAAATGACACCTAATGTTCGAGTACGTGGTGATGGTCGCACAACAGCATCACCTATTAGAAGAGCTCCCTGTTAGCATAGCCTCTCAACATTCGTAGAGTCGTCCAACAGAGGGTGTGCTTACTGAGAGGTATGCCTGTAATTCACTTACATGGGGTGGCAAACTTGATTTGCTTGCATAGGACTACGAGCAGGTCGGTACTAGCGCTGTCTCACTGTCTCTCGGTAAAACAGAATCCTCTGCATATGTGAGGCTACAGCCAGAAATTACTTGTATCGAACTTTGCATTTGGCACCCTAAGTCGTTTTGCCTGTTTTCCCCAAGTCCACATTCTCTGCAGAATAGTATATCAGCCCTTTACCAAAGCATCTTGGCAACGGCATACTTCAAAATGTCACGACCCACCAGCAGGCCTGCTGCTGGTACTGCTGTGTCTTCTCATCACCTGCTTCGGTGTTGACTAACGTCCACCCTGATTTAATGTGGTATCGATTGTCATGCATAATCTAAATGTAGCTGCCTCGTGGCAAGTCGCACACATGCATGAGTGTGTTCTTGTAGGCTTCGATTGCTGACTGAAGTCCGCGTGGTGCAAACCGATAACGACAGGCTACTTGCTGAGCAAGATGCATCTGGCAAGTGCATAGTGCATGGCTTGTTTACAAGTATCGGAATTACAGGTACGTTCATGTGGGCAGCACGATCTTGAGGTAGCCTCTTGGCTCCGTGGCTGATAATGCAGGTATATTTTACTACCTGGTCTGGTTTAGGCCATCAACTTGGTTGGTACTGTTTGCTTCCTTTTAGAGCATGCTGCTTTCATGAGAGTGGCTTATGTTCATAAAGATGACATAGGCATGAGGTTCATTTTCGGGACGCACATTGACGGTGCAAAAGAACTGTATGTATTAGCTTTTCTGTGTGGCTGCTGTCTCGTGCCTCCCTTGTAGCGCAAGCTGATCTCGAATGGCTGCGTGATTTCCTAGAGCATAGCATGTCGCGAAGGTTCATCTGCTCGTTTGACCTCGTACAGCCTGACTCACTTGCTGTAGCGTATGGCAGGATGACCAGTTTACTCACACATCTATTGATATTCACTCACAAACCTGCATATATACCAGGCTTGCGACAGTATTAGAGACACAAACTTTACCGTGGCCGAACTGAAAAGCACATCCTTGGTAAATCTTTCGATTAGTTGAGAAATTTATGTTCGGGCAGGGAGAGCTTGGCGATTAAAGCAGGATGCAGCTAAGCGCATCAGCTTAAGTATAACAGACTGGATGGTTCCTGAAGGTGTGAGTTTGCTTGTGTGGTGGGGTATGCAGAGATTGTTTGTTGTGTCACGTCTGTGCAGCACATTCCTGAAATCAAGTCTCTCCCCCTTACAGATTACTGTCAAGAATGGTGTGGGTCCAAGTTTTTTTGAGGACTGGGTCGTTTGGACATCGGTTTGAAGTTGCACAGTCTAGGGCTTGATGAGTTCTGAATCGACCTCAGATCGAGGCTTTGTAAATTTCTTTTTCGCCACTTCTCCAGTTTAAAGCCTGTTGTGAAATTATGTGCCATTCATTCCGTTTAGCTGTCAAGTTTCAATTCCTTAGACACTCGTCACCAAAGGTTGGCGTTTATTGTTTATGAACACATGTTTATTCGGTAATTTTAAAGCATACTAGTTGTCCTGTATACGTGCAGCGTCTCGGTACCACTGCTGTTTTTTATAGGAAAAAAGTCCCCCTTGTGCCAGGACCTCTGGCACAAGGTGCAACAAGCGGCGTGTGGCCGTGAGCGACCTGAGCCCGTAGTCTCATGGCCTCCCCAGTGGTTGGTTATCTAGCCAGTGCTTGGACTATCTTTGTCTGTCTATAAAAGTGGAAATAGCAGCTTTTTAAATGGGATTCAAGCATACATCTGTAGAATATAGTTTTAAGAAGCTGTATTTCGGCACTAGTATGTGCAACTGCATTAATGGTAATTGTGGTTTAGTCAAAGAAAGCAGATCTACAGCTCATTGCTAGGAAAGGCGAAAGCAAAGCATGTCATAAATCACTTCGTCGGGAGCTTGGACTTTGTAGCTAGTGCACCTGTCATATTTTTGAGTGTGTACTTTGGCTATTTGATGCTATCGTGCCGATGAGCACTAGCTAGGCAATCCACCGTTACTCTTGTAATTGAGGCGGAATGATCTCCTGGTACTTGTTACTTTAAGAATTCTTCGAAATCACGTGCCTCAGTGTGTGAGTTTTCATTCAGTAGCCATTTCCTGCCTGCATAAAAAAAAAAGAACTGTGACCCCATCCACCGTTGCTGCTGCTGTTGCTCAGAATGGTACTCAGGTACCGACCACGGAACCTATCCAGCATAGACCGTACTATTTATGAACATGTATATGCTGTATTCCTATGAATTTACTAAGCTTCCCAAAATGTTACAACCTTCCTATTTGCCTCAATCGTTCGAGCATTTACTGTGATTGGGATATTCAGCCAGAACTCGGCGATTCACTTAGCCAGCTTTAGCGGTTATTTTCTCAACTGTGGTTTTAAATGTATACCAGTACTATTCCTTAAAGGGGGATCCTTAAGTGAAAAGCCAGACTACATAGTGCCTGCTGAAATTATCACGTGGGCTATTTCATACTGAGGCACTATGTACTGTGTTGCTGGGGTCAGCAAGAGGATTGCAGATTCTGGTGTCGTCACATATCTGCACTCAGGTATCGCTAAGGGTTTTGCACACTACCAGGTCTAGGCTGCACTAATTTTTGTTATCAGCCACACCTCGGGGCACCAGAAAGCAGAAGTCATTAGACTTCTGGAACGATTAGCAACTTCGAAGACTCGTAACACGACATGCTCTGCAAAGAACCTACTCCACTGAGACGTTTCTTAGATGCTAGCGCTGCAAACTCGGCCCAGAACCTTTTTTCATCATCAGCCATCTATCTATATTCGTCCTTTGGCCAATGTCACCACCAAACACAGTCTTGGCTTTCATTCCTACGGCTGTGATACCTAGCTGTACTTATTCTTCGACCCTTCAAATCCTTCTGGTCACTTAATTGCCTGGCTACCTGCATCGATGGCATTCAAGTTTTGATGGCTCCTAACTTTCTGAAGCTTAACGATGATACAAAAATGTAATTTTGTGGGGGTACAAAGTTTAAACCAAAGGTTGGTAGACCTTACCCTCGCGATTGGTTCAGCTAGCAGCATCAATCCCGTGGCGTCAGCCTGTAATCTATGCGTACTAATACAAAACAACGTCATTAGATTAGCACATTTCTTCTACTGTCAAATCAGCTTAATTTCAGCTAAGGGCATGGCCAAAATTATTGCCTGCTCAGACAAGAGTGCGAAAAATAAACTAGTTCGTGTGTTCGTGACATTGCATCTAGACTACTGCGATTCCCTTTATTCATGACTTTAGGCTTGTTCCCTTAAGTGTCTGCAATTGGTGCACAACTGAGCAGTTCATCTGTTCTGCCGTCAAAGTTGTAACAGCCATATTACACCACTTTTGTATGAACTTCACAGGATCTCTATCAACTATCGAATTTATTTCAAGATCTTTTGTCTGGCTTATAGGCCGCTTCAATCGCTTGGACCCGCCGACCTATCCGACCGCCTTGGTCCTACAGTGTGCCACCTGCTTCTCGGTTTTGATTTGCTTCACTGCACAGAGAACTCCTTTCATTGAATTGAAATATTTTGGCAACCGTGCCTTCGGTTTGTAAGCACCAAAAGTCTGAAGCTTGCTTCCAGCTACATTCTTTTTTGTTCACGTGACCTAGGCGTGTGTAGCTGTGCAGGATTCAGTGCTTCTTACTAGCCAGAGGTTTTATTAAATATGGGCTGGGAATTCCCACGGACTTTAGTAGGCTGTAAGACGAATAGTGTTAAGGTGAGCAAAGATCGTTTCTCCCATGAATCAATCTTTCACTGCATAGTAGGGCTACAAATTCCAACTTGCTCAGAGTTCTCTAAATTCGGACTAAACAAATTAGTGTCATTTACCTTGCCATTTAGACAATTGTCCTGATAACTTGAGACTTGAGCAGAGTAGCCACTCGGCCTCCATAAGGTTGATGGGCTGAGTTCGTTTAATGGCCACTGCTGGCTTCAAGGATTCAGGAGGAAAGAACTGTGCATTAAACTCACTATTATTATTATTATTATTATGTAGTTTAACTTTGGTACTGGTGTACGCTGGATGTAGTTATCTTATTCAGCGGACTAAAGATTACTTGGGTCAGTAAAAAGGAATGTCACCCTGCATCGAGTTAAAGCATTGATGTTTAGTTAACAGCAAATCCTCTTGCAAACCCTAAACGTGTAAGCAGGTTGTCTTTGAGCAGGTCTTCTGAAATACGGGCACTTGTTATATAAACTCAGAATCATCTGTAATCCTGTGGTCTTACTGCTACGTGTCCACTTTTCAATGCGACCTTACAATTGACAAATCAGAAACCTAACATTCTCAAAGCCATGCTCAGGCCAACCACCAAAGTAAAGCAGTCAGAGTGCTACACAGTTTAGGGTGGGATATATTACTACCGGATCGGTATTTTCTTGTACGGCTAGTTATTTTTTGTATTGCTATTCCCAACTCACTGTCACTCTATTGTCATCGGGACTGAAACATTGTCGTGCTGTATCTTAAAGAGAAAAACTGACCTGCAATGCAATGCCATTTTACAGTGTTATCTATTACAGAAATAGGTACCGGTTCTTTGGGGAAAACTCTTGTAAGTTTCTAAGCCGTGATATGCCCATGTTTGCCGCTGCTCTGGCCTACACAGCAGCATTCTGCCTGGCTTTTGCAGCCTCCATAGTGTTATTAGCTGCATAATTAACTACTGCTGCTACACCGACCAACCGTAAATAACGATGTCAGCTATGGCAGATTCATGCTTGAGCTTGGTAGTAGCTGCCTCCACTCCCAATGGCCCAATGGCTGTTCGGTTGCACATTTGTACTAGGTGCCAGCTGGTGCTGCTGTGCTCGAGGCAGCTGACATCGGCTTGCATGTCGTCGTACCTATCTATGGAGTCGGACTGCTGATTTTACTGTGTGCAGGCGTATGTATGTGTTTCTATGTGTGTGTTTCTATGTATCTGTATCTTTGTGTGTTTGTGTGTGTGTGTGTGTGTGTGTCTATGTTTGTGTGTGTGTGTGTGTGTGTGTGTGTGTGTGTGTGTGTGTGTCTGTCTTTCTGTGTGTTTGTGTTTCTGTGTTTTAAGTGTGTGTGTGTGTGTGTGCGCGCGCAAAGTATGTATGTGTGTAAGCTTTCACCCAGAGGGCATTCGGGTGATGGCTGCTTCATCACTAGCTTCCTTGCATGCTAAATGCTGATCTCTTAACTAATAGCATGACTTGCTTCTTGCACATGTTCCCAATCGGCTATTTTTACTGGCTATGTCTGTACTGGCTATGATTTTCTTGGTCGACTCGGGAAGCTGGCCTCGACCTGCCAGTGCGACTGCAGTAACTGGTTTGTCTACTCTATTCAATGCTTGCAGCTTTAGAGGTCACCAGGTTGGATGAGGTTTGCATCTACACCTAATCGGCAAATTAACCCCACCGTTTAAGGTGGTGCAGCTTTGCTGTGCCAACATGAATAACTGTCAGACTAGTGAACATGACGTCAAAAGACATCAGAGTTGCCAGCCCCTTGCTTAATGCAGTGCTTTTCCTGGTCAGCCGAGGGCTGAAGCCACCCACAGCCTGTGCTAACTTGCTCTGCTATGCCATCTTGGTGTGGGAGTGAAATGATAAGCTTGCTTGCTGCTCAGGGCAATTGTCCTTTATCTGTTGTTTCATGTCGACTATTTTGGTGAGGCTTGTAGGTAACTGTTGCTTAATTCGTTGCTTAATATTATCCGTAACTCGAAAGTAAGCTCAGGAATGAGCTAAGATGAATGCTTGTATTCACTCAAGTAATGTTTGAGGGATTTACCGTTTTCTCCATTTCGAACCCGGCAGCCATGAATTCGAAACAATGGAAACATGGCTAGTGTTGGGGGAAAGCACATTACAAGGCGTTGGGTTCTAGAGGCCTTAGATAAGTGCAGCTTTGAGCTTAGTAAAGATATGCGTACCATTAAAAGTTTAGTCGACTATCGAAAAATAGACATTGCATTGACCAACGCCCCTCCAGCCAAGACAAACTTAAATGCAGTGGTTTACACGTGCTGGCACACACACTAACACATACGTATATACAGTATACATATAAGTAATATACACATCATGGGAATTAACAGAAATCTGATACTTTGCTGGGTTTTATAAAATCGTGGCCAAAAATACTACCTCGTGGGAAGATTAATTTAAGGAGCAGTAAATGTACCAGATTGTGCCTGCTGCCACCTCGGTTGGACTATTCGGGTGGGGGGCATGCACAATTAACCTGTTTGGTGGTTTAATGGGGTGTGGAAACAGTTTCGGTATTCGAAGGATTGTTTTTGACAGCACAATCAGAAGATGGTGAAGATTTTTTGGATGTTCCAGATATACCTCTCTAATAAAATGCATATTAGCAACCTTGTCGGGCACTAGTTTGGGGAATGTTTAAGGTTTGAGACTTCATGTTTTGCACACGCACATTCACAGGCCAGGTCTGGTTTGAGAATGTGCAAGAAATCGGTAGTGCAATTAGAGCAAGAAACCAGCTCACTATATTTCCTGATGGAGAAAGAGCTGTAGAGCACTACAGCACTGCTTTAGAAGTCTTGGCAAACAGATGAGATGCCAAAACGATGGTGACCTGCACGGGTTATAATGTGTTACCTGAAGCTATGAGGCAGCAGTTTAATTTAGTGCATGGATTTAGCAAGCTGAGATAATTAAAACCGAGGACACAATTTAAAAAAAAATTTTTAATTCCTCGTTTACCAGAAAACGTTCGATATTTCCTTTCCACTGTGCCATTGAATTTTAGCATCACTTCGAGCCATAGCAAACCTATCGTTGTACATGCTCAAATTAACATGCTTCAAACTCTCGATGATTGCTGAAAAATGCCCATCACGGCTGATGAGATGATTTTTTAGAGTCTGATACTAGATGACTCTAGTAAATCTTACTTTGCGATGCTCCGACGGTACTAGAAAATCATATCTGTCGTGAATGGTGACTGTCGTTAGCCAGAACTCGCCTCAGTTACTACAAAAGCAGGTCCACTGCGCATGTTTTCCCCGGTAAGATAACTAGGTTTCTAGAATGTTCGATGTTTTTAAAATATCGCTAACTCATGCAAATCAAATGCTTTGGTGAAATTGTGTTGATCTGCAATCCATGAGAAAACTGAATTACAAGATATTATAAGTTGATTCTCAGGATCCACAGATTTTTTGGATCAGCACTGTATATTGTAGCCACGGGTATGTGAACGTTCTAACTGGAAAGCTAATTGCTTTCAGTAGTAAATCATCCGGCACTACTTTTCAGGACGTGTTAATTCGCATGCATATACAGTCAAAGGTTATAAGTAAACCTGTTACACTTCATCATATAATGATTTAGTGAAGTAAGCTTAAACATCGTCGCTCTGCCATAATTGTTTATCACATCTTGCATGTGGGCTGGTATGAGGATGCTATTCGGGCGTAATTGTGTAGAACTTTTCTAGCTAGCAGTGACTCAAGTCTCATAGTCCAACTTAAAACTAATATTTGATAGTTGTACACTTTATGCTGAAGCATTTATAAGATCAGGGGCTGATGCTTGGCCATGTTAACGTGATTCATGGAGAACACCACTGATCCAGTATGTTGCCGAACATGCACTCACCAACAACACGGTGTACTTTGGATCATTTTTATTTTTGTCAGTCAACAACCAGTCCCTCAGAATCGCTTCACTCGGCATACTGAAATTTTCATGTAGAAGTGTATGCTGCTTCTTAATATCGGCCTATGTGGTATAGAGTTATGGCACTATTGGCTTTGCCACAGCCCCAGGCTATCACTTCACATCAAAATTGTACTACCTTCTGTAGACAGTCGGCACTTAAAACTTTTTACTAATATGCTGCTTTATGCTTCCTTATTGAAAATAGTGGTCTTTTGATTCCCCAGTCTACATGCTGTCTCCAGTTTGTCAATGTCCAATGTGCACGGCATCTCTACTTAATCTCTTATTGGCTCCCAGGCAAAAATCGCTGCAGCAGCAGCAATACTTTATGACTAGATGCCATTTTTGTAAATGCATTTCTCACATCAGGTTCGTGTTTTCTTGTTCTGTTCTCCGGTGCCTCTTACGTGCTGAAATTGCTTTTTTTCCAACAAGCAGCTGTATGTGAGTCAGCCCCTGCTAAAATGTTGGTCGTCGGAACATCCCCATAGTTTTACTTGCTGAAACTGTTAAGGGTATCTGTATTTTAGCGGTTAAGCAACCGAACTTCACTCAATTACTAATATATTTACAAAATAAGTCTAATTAAAATTCTACTCATTGCAACAACGTACATGAATAATATAATAATACTAATCTTGCCTTGAACGGTGTGAATAGTTCCATTCTGAGCACAGTTTTTGATTCAGGTACCTATCTTGACCCTCAATTAAAGTTTTCAAAGGTCTCGATCTTGTATGTTCAAGTTCACATTTGTGTTTGTGCCTCCTCGTCCTGGTGTGCACACGTGCAAGCAGTTTGCACAATCGCTTGTTCACACGTGTTTGCATGCCACCAGCTAGGTGTGTGCACTCTTTGTTAATTCAAAAGCAACTTTACGTTTTTAAATTTCTTAAATGGTCTTTATGGATTCTTCAGCAATAGTTTGAGATGCAAAGATATTTTGTCATGATTAATGCCTATCTTACCATGCCTTGCAAACTTGAGTCGATGTTCCGAGTACTATCTGTGGACCTGGCCCAGGTACATGCTGGCCCTACTATACAGCTCGACCACTATTTGACCTCTGAAATCAATTTTTGGATTGCAGTGGCCATCGGCTAGGCCTGGATGGTGAGCACCTGGAGACTAGCAAGGCCGACCGGGCTATAGTGATCGTGACTTGTTATGGGGCTGATACTAACACATCTGGCACCAGTCACATCTACAGTGGCTCGATGGACTACGAATCGTTTGAATCATTTGTTGCAGCCCTCAGAGAACCGGATGTGGTACAGCTCTCTCGTTTGCCTGCTCATTGGGTCTCTGTAGTGCCTTAACGTGTTGCTTACCTCATGCATTTTTGGCCGTGATTTGGTTCATGGCTCTTGTATGCTGCTGACATGCACTGTTTGTTTTTCGAAGGTGGACCTCAGTGCAAGTTCCGTGATGAGTGAATATGCTGCTACTCTTGCCGGCCGTCGCCACGTGCTTGTGGCCGTGTTCGATCACACGGTTCGTTCTATTGTGGATGAGGTTGTGCAGAGGCTTTCGGCCAAGTTCTACAAGATCTTCGCAGCTTTGCTAACTGAGAAGTGAGCACGCTTGGCTCTCGCTGCTAGCTCATCCCAAATGCTGTATCTGTTCAAGTGGATGCACCCTAGTGTCGTAGCTGCCTGCCGAGTGTTTAGGCTTGTTCCGGTGTAACATCGGTCCATCCACTCTTTGACTGTACCTCTTAGGCCAAAATTGTCATCAGGCTGGTGAGGTTGCATCGTCCATTCTGGATATACTGCTGACTCTTATGTGACTGTGAATGCGCTGTCTCACCCAATGAGGCTGACCGTGACCGGCTGATAGTAGAATGTTCATGGAAGTGTCTCGGTACAACCGCAAAGATGAGAAAGATATCGACCTCTGAAAACGTGTTTGTCTGACCAGCTGCACCCATTTGGAAGAAGTAGGCATGCTAGGCAGGGGGTAAGTGTTCTAGTAAAGTTACATTAACAGTCTTAAGATGTTAACGAGAGTCACGAAAGCCCACTTGGCTGCTAACAGTGCTGCAAATTCACAGGCAAAAAATAATACGATGCTAACGACAAAAGAAAAACTATAGCAAACAGTCAGACGAGCTTAAAGACGAGCCGGACTGTCGTGTTGCCGTGAGAGATAAGCATGCCAGTATAGGCCTGAAATCTATCTATTTTAGTGATCGTGCCAAACCGACTGACGTTCTAACTTCATTTCGGGTATTTTAAATAAATCCTAGCTGATTAAACAGCCTCTTTTTGTATAGCGACAGAAGAGCCTTTACGGCTATCACTACCGCTTGCAGTGGCGATAAAGAATCGCCCACTGCAGGAATCGAACCCACGACCTCGGGACCGAGATCGTGAAAGCAACCGCCTTACCTAGTGTGCCATCACGGCTCACTGATTTTTTGCCTTATCAGAGAAGGGCTCGTGACCTTGTTAAGTTACTAATGTAGTTTTAGAGTATGGCTGGAGCCAGGAACACTTAAGGGAAGTTTAACTTTGACCTGGCCAACCAATCATAGGAGAGGTTCAAGTAGTCACATACTGGCATGCTGCGTGGCTTAAGAGGGGCTGAAGACCCTTTCAGATGTGCGACCGATACTGAGGGTTCTAGCCTCCATGCACAGCTATAGCTAAGTCTTAGATGCTGCATCAATACACCCAAGTATGCCGACTGTTGCAGAGCACGGCAGAAATCGAGAATGCCATCATATAAATTTTGAATGCGAATATCCTGCTTAGGCAAGCATGCAAAAGAACTCGACAAAGCACTCAGGGCTGTTGGTTAGTATTAGGGTCGTGGTTGGTAAGAACTAGTAAAGTGGTGGTTGCCACGATTATCCTATCTTGGCGACTAGCTTGTCACTACACTTACCTTTTAGCAGCCATGAATGCCTTTAAAAAGCAACACGGAGGCCACCGAGTCTTGAGTGCTTTCTCTTGAGCAAAAGCTCCATGGGTCTGCATAAACTACTCGAAGTCTTTGCTATAACCACTGAACAGGACTGGGACGTCTAGCATCTGGTTAACCGACCACTGGAAATAGAGGGATCGGTAAGCTCTTGTGTGTGCCCACCATTGCTAGTATGCTTTGAGTTGAGTGCTACTTTTTAGGAATCTTCGAGTCGTTTCAGCCGTACAGTGCCTTCTCTCACTGCAACCAGACCAAATGCCGATCTGTTCAGCCCGACATGCAACTTGATGGTACTCCGAATGCAGTTTTCCCAAACTACATGATAAATCTTGCTCTGCCTATCAAAATGCAATGCCTCCAAAATTGTTCTAAAAGAAGAAAGAATAACTAGTCATCCTCTTCATATGTTTTACCTATCAACCAGGGCCCTAAATCGGGAGTTATGTTTTACATACTATAGAATTATCGTCATGCTCTGGTCTGTGCAAGTATGTTTTGTAAAGAAGGAGGGCCCACGTCGTGATTGAAAAATCTCCACGGCCTTGCATATAGACCAAGCTAACCTGTCAGGCTGCTTACAGATAGTGGTGTCAGCATGCTTACAGCACCTACTGTAGAGGATGTGTCGTGTTGCTCTGGTGATGGTAGCCGATCACTGCCTTCTATAGCCTTCTTCATACCATGTGACACGTGGTTCTAGCATGTACCAGCTCTCTATGTCTGCTTGAAATGAGCACGTCTGCTATTGCTGGTGCTAACCCTTTTTGTGTAAGCCAGCTGATCAAGGAGCTAGCAGAACTTTTGCTTGCTGTCTGAGACTCAAGTTGTAACGTTGTAGGGAAGGCACCCACCATATATCCCAATATGTGCAGCTCACTGCCGCGGATCTGACGACGGTGCCTATCTATTGCTTGGCCACTCGCGAAAAGGTAGGCATGATAATAATAAAAATAATGAGCATAATCATAAGAATAGTGAATTGTTTGCATAAAAGCCTAAGAAAACTAAACCTCAACCTTGGCACTTAATAATTTGCTGCTGCAAGAGAGAATCGATGATCAAGGTTTAATGACAATGTTTAGGCCAGCATGCTAAAGCACGCAAGGGGAAACTTGAGGTCACCGGTTCGCATGACCTTTGGCTAGTAACATGCACTGATACATGCACAAGTAAGTCAAGAAAGCACGTAGTAACAAGATAAGTTCACTGGGGCAAAGGGATGCTGAGCAGAACGTGTGCGAGTCTTTAGCTGAGGCTTAAATGCAGCACAGTCATTGTAGGTAGTGATGCAGAGCTCGAAGCACATTACAGGCCTTTGGTGCACACAAACCGAAGGCCCAATCACCAAACGATTTCATTTAGACAAAGGCACAGAAAAGCGACTAAAAGCTGAGGAGCAGGTGATTCGAGAGCACACTGTAGGTATGGCCGAGGATGTCGAAAAGATAGGCTGGTCCAAACGAATGAAGCGGCCTGTAAGCCACGTTGAGAATCTTGAAGTCATTTCCATGCTTGGTTGAGAGCCAGTATAGCTTATACCGAATTGGTACGATGTAGTAGCTATGCGGTTGATGACTGATCAGACGAGCTGCTGAGTTTTACCCCGGTTGCAGACGATTAAGGACACAGGCCGAGAATCCTGAAGGAATTGCATGCTGACCCTGTGCATGTCACCCCTAACCATGTTATTCATGTTGTTTATCAAGCAAAATACCACTCATCATTCGATCGAGTTTCCTTTGCAGCAAATGTAAAGCACCTAGAAAGAGATTGTCCTCTGAGGGTGCTTTATCAAGTCTATTATTATTATTATTGTAATTAATTGCAGTAATATAGACGAGATGTCACAACAACGGGAACTAGTGTGGCAGCTGTTCTCCTGTCTTTGCTAATCCCCTGATTTTGCCCACGTTCCTTTGCTGAAGGTAGGTTAACTTCACAGTGAAGGCACTGTGCTCATCTAATAACTTGTTTTAGAAAAGTATACTCAAGATTATTTGCAGACGTCACTGGAGTGATGCTAATTGAACCAATCTTGAGGTTTAGGTCTTGAAGGTGACAACTTGAGGGGGACACTGCGATTCTTTGCCCTTAATCGTGCTGTACACTTTCAATATCATATTCGACCTTTGCTATCTGCTCCATTGTTGAGTCATTCTGCCTGTATGGCTAAACTTCTGTTGGATTTGCTTGCTGGTGAAGGTTGAAAGGCTCTCAGATCCTTGGTTAATTAGCCCAGATCTTCCGGTGGTTATGTGGATGACTATGAAATAACTGTTTCCGTGGTTTGGTGAGGGTACTGCCATCAAACTTTGGCTTAATCATCGGGGAATTTTCCTACCCGAGGCCACTAAATGCTGCTGATACGACCGAGCATTCCTCCTTGATGGAGATGACAGGAGCTTTACCACCCACCACTTTACTGCTGTAGCATGAGCCACCCATAGGAAAGAGGCATATTTGGAAGATGACATTCTTACAAGGACACTTAATGGACAAGAATGGAAAGATAAGAAGTAAACTTGAGGCAGAGGAGGAAGGTGAAAAGAGGGAGACAAGAGAGTCAGTGACTGCAGCATTGGAGGATGGGAGAGGGGGGAACAGGAGCATAAGAGGTGGAGAGAAAGAGAGGAGAAGGGAAAGAGGGACAAGGCAGAGAGCCAATATATGTGTGTAAAGAATGGGCAAAAAAGAGCCAGAGACAGGAAGCCGAGTGCCTATGTGCATGGGAGTAGTGAGAGAATAGAGCAGGGAGTGCAGGAAGCAGTAAGAGGACTAGGGCACTAAGATGTATTAGCCCAGGGGTGAGGTGCTTGCACTTCATGACCCGGGCTGTGGTTTGAAGTCTTGCAGCAGGAGCTCATTTATTGCTCGCTGTAAGCAGGAGTGATAGATGTTACGGCTTTTATATAAATGAGGCCGTTGAATCAGCTGACCTTTATTTTTTACCCCTGGGCCCTAGCCGAGATTAGGTGCTTGCACATCACGACCTAGTTCGTGAGTTTGAATCCTCTCATCAGATAATCCTTTATTGCCAACTGCAATCAGGGATGGTAGGCGCTTATGCTCTTCTAACTCTATAATAATAATATTAATAATAATAATGCACTTGATAAAGTGCCCTCAGAGAACTCAATCTCTTTCTAGGCGCTGCTCTATATAAATTAGGCTACTGAATCAGCCTAGCCGTACCTTTTTTTATCTAAGAGAACCAAGCTAATGCAGCTTTAGAGCATGATAAGGCAAGATGATATTTATCGGAGAAGGGCTGCTGAAATAAATAAATAAAAGTTGATGTAAAGCTGACCGGCTTGGAATGGTGAATCTAATTAGTTTTGCGGTTTGCCTTGTGAGTCATAGTCTGAATGCTTATGATCAGGTGTTAAATGTCTCGTTAGAACGTCCTTGCACTTCACGACCCACGTCGTAGTTTCAAGTCCTTCAGCAACTAATTCATTATTGCCCACGGTGAGCAGAGCTGGTAGCCGCTCAGGCTCGTCTGCTGCTATTTAAATGAGGCTGGCAAATCAGTGGATCAGTTTCGAATGGACGCCTGCATCTGGCAGCTGTTCAACAGCAGTGTCTGGGTTCGACGAATTACCACAGTCCACCACAATCCACTCTAATTAGGCTAACCACGACCAGACGTAAGCGTTGCCGAACTCAAATTTGTCGCTGATATTGTAGTATGTGAACGTTCGAATTTATCTATCCACTGCATTTTTTTGATGCACACTTATGCAAATGAGCATTGATGCCGGACGCCTGTACCACAATCCATTCTAGTTCCAGTCAAATCCACAAATCAGCTGCACACATGCACGGTTGCATACCGCATATGCATAGTTGCACGTTGCTGTAATTTTCTGTTATTGTCTAATCGCACAATTTCACTACAATCGCCTCGACCATTCGGCAGCAATGCACTGCAATTGACTGCAAAGGCCCCTGCCAATACAGCAATCTACAGCAATCCGATGCTTATGATCAGGTGTTAAATGTCTCGTTAGAACGTCCTTGCACTTCACGACCCACGTCGTAGTTTCAAGTCCTTCAGCAACTAATTCATTATTGCCCACGGTGAGCAGAGCTGGTAGCCGCTCAGGCTCGTCTGCTGCTATTTAAGTGAGGCTGGTAAATCAGTGGATCAGTTTCGAATGGACGCCTGCATCTGGCAGCTGTTCAACAGCAGTGTCTGGGTTCGACGAATTACCACAGTCCACCACAATCCACTCTAATTAGGCTAACCTCGACCAGACATAAGTGTTGCCGAACTCAAATTTGTCGCTGATATTGTAGTATGTGAACGTTCGAATTTATCTATCCACTGCATTTTTTTGATGCACACTTATGCAAATGAGCATTGATGCCGGACGCCTGTACCACAATCCATTCTAGTTCCAGTCAAATCCACAAATCAGCTGCACACATGCACGGTTGCATACCGCATATGCATAGTTGCACGTTGCTGTAATTTTCTGTTATTGTCTAATCGCACAATTTCACTACAATCGCCTCGACCATTCGGCAGCAATGCACTGCAATTGACTGCAAAGGCCCCTGCCAATACGGCAATCTACAGCAATCCGATACAAAATGCCCTGAAATTGATTTCGCAATGTTTCAATTTTAAATGCATGCTGCAAAGCACACTGGTTAAAGTCAACCACATTATTTTAAGCAATAGCGCTCGTTCAATCTCGGGCAACGTGTGGCAATCAATGGCTCGGCTCGAAGCATAAATCCACTACAATCTATTGCTAGTTGACCACAAATTGGCGGCACAAAGTGCCTATTGTCATCGCATTTTACATTTTTTGTGCTAAAAGGGAAATATTAGAACTTTTAAGCTATTTTGCACGCTAATTGGCAACAATGCACGGCAATCGACAGCAATAGCAGAGATTAATACAGTAATCTGTGGCAAATCGACGAGAAGTCGGCTTCGCCAAGCTCTAATTTTCATTCCACGTAACATCTCACTGCGTTCGCACATACTTTCAACCAGCTTCGACCTTTCAATTTTCGGCAATGCATGGCAATCGACGGCAATTGCCCGGGCAAATACGGCAATCCATTACGATTAATCGAAAATCACTGGAAAGTGACTGAGCCAAGATAAAATATATCTTACCTGTCACAGCGAACTGTGTTTAAAGTGCAATCATATCTTTTCAACCAATCTCGCCTGTACAATCTCGAGCAATAAATGGCAATCGACAGCAATGGCCCTTGCCAATACCCCAACTAGCGGCCGGTTGACGAGAAATTGGCAGCTTGAAGGCCCAATTGTCATTACATATAACCGTCTGCTACGTCCAAAGTAAAACCGCTGCGTTTTTAAGATGCTTTGCTCGTTGACTGTCAGCACGGCGATCCTCAGCAATGGTAGGGGCCGATGGTGAAATCCGTGGAAAATGGACAAGATTGGCTGCAATAAGCTGCAGCTCTCATTCCACGTAACATGTACCTGTGTGTGCTCATAATTTTCCCCCACTGTGTGTGCTCAATCGACGTCAATGACCCGGGGAAATACATCTATCTATAACTGTCAGTTACAAATGGACCGACAGTCGCTAAGAGAAGCTCCAACATTCCTTGCGTATTGCACTACACTGCATTAAAAGTGCAGCCACGTCCTTTTAAGCAATCGACAAAGGCACAATCGAAGGCAATGCACAGCAATCGACGGCAATGGTCCGGCCTCCGAAATCGTTCAAATTTGTTGGAAATTAGCTCTTTGTCTTTGTAATTATCCTACTACATACCGCTCACTGTGGGCGCACATACTGTTGTTTGCACCTTCAACTTTGAGCAATGCATGGCAATCGACGGCAATTGCCTTAGACAATACAGCAATCTATGATTGTCTGTTACAATAAAAAACAAAGCTGATGCGACAAGATAAACGGTGAACTGTGTTAAAAGTGCAACCGCATCCTATCAACCAATCTTGAACTTACATGCAAGGGCAATGTTCGGCAATCGACGGCAACGGCCCGGGAAATTACGGAACATTGCATAGTGTACATGGTTTGATATTCCACACTTTTTTGGAGCTGTGTGCAGCTGATTTGTGGTGGATTTGACGGGAACTAGAATGGATTGCAATGGATTGTGGTACATGCGTCCGGGTCAAAGCTCATTTGCATAAGTGTGAGTGTGTGCAGCGACATGAAATTTGGTTGATAGATAAATTCGAACGTGTACTACACTATCAGTACGAAATTTGAGCCGGGCAACGCTTACGTGTGGTTGTTGTTAGCCTAATCAGAGTGTATTTCGGTGGATTGTGGTAATTCGTCGAACCAGCTGTGTCTGTCATGCAATGCCTTGGCTGGCTAAAGGCTGAGGGGTTTTGACTGTCGGAAAACTGAGCTGGCACAGGATTATTTCAAGTGACCTCTTGCGTGGTATCCTATTCCTCCCATTTAAGCAGCATGCCTGTGGCTGCTTAAGGTTTATTTTAGTTGGTTAAGAGATGATCGTACAGTATTCCGTCTCAAAAATGTAGCTCCAGGAAAAAGCTATGTCGGTTGAAGTAGCTCTTTGGATAGTGTGGTTTTTGGACGACTTTAATAAGTACGTTTGCACTTCATATTCTGCTCACTCTTCAATACCTATTGCCGTGGGCTCGGTGTCTGTCTCTTAGCTGGGCCTGTATTCTACTTTGTGCCTACCACCTTGCTGTGCGCTGACACTGGCTTGCCGGGGAGCTCGGTCCTTTTGCGTTCATTCGAGCCATCCAAGGTCTAGGAAGAGCCCCTGCAAAACTCTTAGGTATTCCTCTGTATCTGGCTAATATTAGGAGAGCCTACTGAGAATCAATGTGTCGACGTCTCATTAGCAATGAAAATCATAAGGTAGGGTTCACCCAACTCTAAATTATTATGGTCAATGATGTTGCTTGGGCACGATGCTGTACCTCTCAATCGCTAAACCATTTGCTATTATTGTGGGCTATATGGAGCTCTTCTTTATTATATCTTTTTGATAAGGGCCTTTTCTTTGCCTTGGGAAAATAGCAGTCACTTTGTGCTCCACCCTGGAGAGTTTCCATCTGCTGGCAGTTGGTCACTACGACGTTTAAAGCTTTGCATCTGCTGCTCCAAGCAGCTTGCTTTATCTGTTGCCTTCCAGAGTGAGCTGCGTTGGCAAGATGGCTGTGGCTTTTCAGGTTCAGCGAGTCGGCCAGCAGCCACCGCATTCACTTCTTGGAGTTCTCGCACCAGTAATCCTCTACACTGGCTTGATATTTGTCGTCGCCTGTCGTGCTCGAAACTAAAGCGTTCGTATGGATGGTCTTAGGTCATTGCAAATAGCTGCCCATGGTTGACCATATTTTGCCATCGACTCAGTCACTTACTTCTTCAGTGCCACTCGATTCATTTCTGCCATCACACTTGCCTGGAGTGTCAGCATCTATATCTTTTAATCTTGCATGCCAATGCATGGTTTCGTCCTTTTTAGCCCAATTAAGCATGTCTTTATTGTTTGCTTTTAGAAACAGTGTGACATGATTATCGTGGCAACAGATATAAATGCTGCTGTACACAAGTTATCAGCAATGATTGCTGCTTGTGCCAGGCCTGAGAGTGGGCTGCCTGAAGCAATTAATAAGCACGAGGATCTCCTTCCAGCACGAGGGATCGATCTGGAGCTGGAGCTTATTAACGGTAAGCGACTCCTTGATAGCCAGGCTGTGCTTTTGCATGCCATGTCAGTGTACTGATATATTGCGAATGGGTATTATTCCAAGTTGTAGATTGTAGCCCATAGCCGTGGCTGTCTGTTCATCGGCACTTTGTTATCTTCTCATCTAATTGATAGCTAGGAGAGTGTTTGTATTGCCTAATCTTTTAGGAAATGATCTATGATTTGAGCGTTTATTATCTTGTATTTTTTAGCTGCCAATCAACGGCACTCTGCTCCCAATGCAGAGGAAGTATGGCAAGGTTTTAGTATAAAAGGGGTAGCTGTTCATGTGAGCCTGCATTTATGTTGACCACTGAAACTGCTGCTGATCGTGGCCAGTCTATAAGCATTCGTCAGGGGACCAGCTGTACGTGGTTTTATGTACATACACAGATCGCTAATTTGGTTGATTAATGCAAGGTCGAAACAAGCATTAAATATCAGCTTTATTTGGCCAGCCTAATTATGTACCTAGTTATTTAAGAAAAAAATGGTCTTGTTGAGGCACTTGAAAAGCTGTTTTGCCAAATTTTGCCCAAACCCACACAATATTTGTTTTTAATTTGAAAATTTCAAAGTACATGGCGACCGGAGGCCGTCTGCCGTGGGACTGAAAGTTGAGAAAAAATTTTGCCTCGAGGATTGAACAGTCCTACAACCTCTGGCTTACCGGTCTAGTACGTTTACATATTGAGCTATCAAGACTACAAGTCCTTCGATATTGAATGCAGGGGTTCTAATTTCCGTTTACATAATGGAGCTGAATCGGTTTACTGCATTAGTGAATTTGAATGCTTATAATTGAGAATTTGGTTCCAAGCTGCAACCGTTACGGCTACAGTGGTCGCCAACAAGAGAGAATATCCATTGCTTAGCTTACGTGGTTCCAGACAATCAAAGGAAGCCTTCACTTGTAGAGCACATATAACTATTGCAAGCTGGCGCCAAATTCTCCTCGAGAAACATGCTCATTTGTTAGCTCAGTACACTCGGATTATGCTTGAGTACATAAATGAAAAGGAAAATCCTTGGTTGAATGCCAAAGAAAGAGAAGTCTCTATTGCTCAATCAAGATAGTACTGGAAAGATAACCCATGGGTTGAATAGTCGTTTCCCGTTGGAGGTGAAATTCTTTTTCAGCTGACCTAGTTGGTGAGCAAGCCTGCCACATTGACTGCCAAGTTTAGAGTTCCTAGTGATTGAATCAAAATCTGAATCTGAGGAAAAATGAAAGCTTATTTCAAAAATTATATTTATTAATTAATAGAAAATGTGCATAAACCAAATTTCTTGAAATATAATCGTCTGCACCGGCTAGCGAATAAGTATTCAGTTGCATGAATGGAATGTACAGACGTGCTGAATATCTTTAAATTTATATCAACTACAATATGTAGTAAGCCAAGTAAAGAATCACAAGCAGATTCTATGCTTGCATGTCCATTGCTTACCAAAGGCTGGCAAAGCAAGGCATGTACAACTGCAAGTAGGACAATGCATGTTGGAGATATATATGCAAATTAACAAATAACCTCCTTCTGGCATTTTGATAGGACACTCATCATTGCAGTACCTTCGTAGTAGTACTATGAATAGCACAACGGGTATAATGTAAGTATAGCGCCAGTGACTCAGGTCTTACTATCTAGCTTTCTAAATGACTAACAAACCTAGCATATTGTAAGGGTTAATATTTTGAAAAATCGATTTAGTTAACAGGTCTAGTCTTGGAAAACTAGTCTACATTTTGTTTTCGCATTTGGCAGTTGTATTAACAAGAAGTAAGAGATACAACGGTGCTGTATCTGCTAGGGCATATAGAGAGGCTGGGGACCCCCTTTTGGTTTGGCTGAAGACACGTGCTTGGCTGCCTCAGCATAACATTAGCTATTAAACCCCACCCCTTGTTGAGAACGCCCCATTTAGCCCGATTGAGTGTTGTACCTTTGGTCAATGAATTTAAGTTATTATTCCCCTAGGGATCTACAGCTTTTACCTTATGCTAAATAGGCTTCTAGAGCTGAGTACTTTTTGTAGACCCGGTCAGGGTTGGATTCTAAAATAGGGCTTTACTTTTTGAAAGGCAATCGTATTTTTAGTGTGGCGAAAAAGAGGTAATTCTTTTTGAACAAGACTAAAGCATCTTTGGGATGACCAGCTTTAAGCTCTTCAAATTGAGATCGAATACTTTTTCTTATAAAGGTGGGTCACAAGATGCTCCTGGGCAGAGCCCGGGGCCCTTGCCGAAACGGGTGTGACAAACTTTGGAGGTGCTGGAGAGCCTTTTCGGGTGGATTACAAACAAAGACTTGTCCTTGAGCCACTGCTGTCAAGGTTTGCCTTTTAACCTCCATGCCAAAATCCTGGCACACCGGTGTGTAGCTAGGCAAATGCTCGACTTAGCTTAAGAACCGTAAGTATTTTACCCTTTCTCCTATAAGCAGGGTTGGCAGTCAATTCCGAGGCTTTTAGCAGAATTTTTCAGCCATGTTGAGGCTGGTAGAGCTAATTTTACTGCCTCTAAATTTCGTGAACCACACTAAATAAACATGATGTGGCAGCCCCCATTAATTTCACGATTTAGTAAGACTTGTGCCTCGATTGAGCCAAGATGTCTAGTTTGTGCTTTGCCATTGCTGATATGTACACCCTGTGCTGTAACTAACGGCATGGATTATTAGAATAAGACATTTTAAAATAAAGCAACCCAAGAGAATTAAATGTCTATCTATGCTGCTACGTGAAATTCTGGATTGTAAGCATATCAATTGTTTAATGATAACATGCACAGAGCCGGCATGCATAAGCAGAACTTGTACTGTGAGAAGCAGGTGGGATTTTAGCTTCTTTACTACATGTTGTCAGGTCAGTGAATGTTTTGATGTCAGTCAGGAGTAAGTTGTAGGCTTTGGGAGCAAGCCAACTGAAGGACTAATAAGTCTTTTAATAAGATAGCTATATAGCACCTCAAGAGAACTAAATCTATTTCTAGGCACTTAGCTCATGCTGGAAAGGAATACTGCCACCACTTCTTCAGGCAGCTTGGACTTGATGGTACACTTGTTAGTTGATAAATGTAATATCTTTGGTCGGATTCTGATGCATTTATTAGCTATCATGTATGATCATAGGAGATGTCCTATCAGGCCAGCCGTAAGCAGAGAAGAATGTCTTTTACCCAAGTCTTTGGAAAAGAGTGAGTTGTTTAATCCGACAAATGTAATGCAATGTAATGTCATTACATGAAGATTCGTGTCGGGTCGTGCCCATCATGACGTGGTCTGACGTGGCTGACCAGTACTGCATCAGTAAACCTGCCGGCTGATAAATAGTCCCAGTGAGGCTGACACCGAAGCCGGCCAGGCAAACAAGGTGGATGGCCAGTGGCCATGACAGGACAAAATGTCCCGACCCAAAATGTCCCGGACATAATGTGCCTGACAAAATGTCCCCATACAAAAATGTCCCAGACAAAATGTCCCCACATGTGATATAAGATTAGTAATATTAATGTTATTTTGAACAGATTTTATTAAAAGCAAGAGGGAAATAAATATAAAAGAGTAGGAAGTTATATCCAATTATTTGGAGACAGTCTCTTTTCAAACAACATCAATTCTAAGGATTTTAGAAATGTCAGTAAGATACTGCATTCTGACACGGTTGTAGTAATCAGAAACCACGGTGAACAAGGTTTTATCTACTTGCTTGTATGTCTTGCTTTTCTTTCTCTGTGGTTGTCCAAGTTCCAGTTGTCTGTGAAACAGTGCCATGCTGTGTTGTTCCATCTTGATTTTCTTTGATAAGGCAATTGCAGTTGGATGTGCAATTCCAACTGAGTTGTTGAAGCTGTTATGCCATCCTTCGACTGCATTATTGCTACGAGGTAGTTTATTAAGGACGCGGTCGTATTGGTTCCACGGCGTAAGTTCAAACCTTGGTGGATTTCTTCTGTTTCGCCTCTGTCTCCCGATAAAATTGTCCTGTCCATATTTTATGATAATCATCATCATCTGTAAGCTCCTCAAAAGCTGCAATGACATCTGCAGTAGGAACAAATGCAAGAGCCATTAGATGCTTTACCTTAGTAGCAAATTCAGGATCATTATTGTAAGTGGCTGCTAATCCATGCTGTTGCACTTGTCTCCATATGCATTGCCCGAAATGAAACATACAACCCACCATTTTTGCATTCGGGAACTTGTCTTTGAAGGCGTTGATAGCAGCCAGCTCGTAGTCCGTAACAATGGATAAAGGTTGTCTAACGTTCGACAGCGTCGTTATGTGATTGAGAAATCTACCATATACTGCTTGAGAACGACCCGGCAGTAGATTAACTAAAGATGACTTCATTTAAAGAGGCCTTTGATTAACTGCACATGTATATGTCGAGACTGATGATCACAAGTAATCTCTCTTCAGTCTTCATTAAATATTAAAACTGTACATGCTACATTTTATTGGTGAAATATCGAAGCCTAATAATTATTATATATTTAAAATAACATGAATATAACTAATTTCTTGTAACATGTTCCACGTCCCGGACAAAATGTCCGGGACGTTTTTGTATGGGGACATTTTGTCCTGGGACATTTAGTCAGGGACATTATGTGCGGGACATTTCGTCCGGGGACATTTGGTTCTAGTACCCCCAGTGGCTGTTATAGGCTCTCGGTTGTGTGGTTTGAAGAATATTGTACTTAACCTTGATATACCTGTGTTATCGGCTTTAATTTCTTAAATCACTCACAGGCAGCTTAGCTGGTGGCAGTCAAAGTGACAAATTTGGTTTGCTTGTTCTTAAAAACCTCAGTAAGATTTCACTTATGTCCGTGCCTCTGTCATATACTGATAGCCCACATTTTGGACTCTTTGGGGTTTGCCCTAGCAGACTCGTCATGTCAGCTTTCTGCTCTGGGTTAACACTCTGTGTCATTATTATTTCCTATGCCTCCAAGAAAGGCCTGACGTGTGGCTTCTGGTTGTTGCTGCCGTTGTGCGCACACACAAGTGTGCAGTCTTGGCAATAGTCTCGCCAACTAGTGGCTAAAGTCAGAAGGAGATGAGAAAGAGCTCTTCCGAGTTCTAGCTTAAGTGGCGGGAGGCGTTTAACTATGCACGGCGTGAGCTGCATGATGACACTTAGCTTCATTCAGGTATATGCCGTTCTTTCTGTATATCCTACCAGTGAATGTATCGCCGTCACTAACTCTGCAAAGACGCGATGACTAGGGCTCATTAAAAGCAGAGACTTCAAATAATTAACCTTGCAAAAATAGGTTTAAATTTGGAATGCAATCCCAGCCATCGTACTTCCGTGATTTGTGAAATGTGTGCTCGTGTCAAACGCCAAAAATTGAATTCCACTTGAACGGGCTGCCCGAGAATCTGGCTAGCTCTAATGGCACCATCCATCCTACCTATGGAAGTAAGGGTTGGGAGAATTAGTGCATACACTGTCTTTGTGCAGATCTTTTTTGTTGTCTGTTTGCTTATTCAGCTTATTATTAAAAGCCATTTGTGATGCCTGTCATCACTCTTGCTTTATTTTAGAACTCAGCTTGACTGCAATTCCTAGCGAGTTCACAGCTCTTGCATTTAAAACTAGAGACCGACTAAAGGCATGCTGTGTAGGACTTGTGCTAACAAAACAAAAAAAAACGTTTTGCCCCTCCTATTGAGATCGATCCCGCAACCTCTGGGTAAACGGTCTAGTGCTGCTACCAATTCAGCTAACGAGATTTTGCTTCGAGGTCATTCAAACCAGGTTTAAGATTATGGTTTAAAATGGTTTCTCACGTTCTCGAACCGAATCTCGGTGTACTTGCAAAATGCATTTATATGAATATTACTATGTGCCTACTCGGTTAAACTATTATAATATTAGATCCCCTGACTTGACAACATTTAAACAGAAGCTTAAAATGCACCTGTATCACTGCATTTTCTGGGTTCTTTATAATTGTCCCTTTATATGCTTATACTTGCTGACACTATACATGTGATCACTTACCGTATTGGCATGCTTTCTTTACAGCCAGCATATGCAAAATGCCTACGAGTGGGCAATGCAAACGCATGAAAAATTAAGCTGCTTATAGCACCATTAAGCAGTCGGCAGTATAGCCTGTGGTTGATGAGCTGATAAATAAAAAAATCTCATTTTGACTCGTGAGACATTTTTCGTGACGATGCTCCTCGGTATGTAGCTGATCCTTACGTTGGAGTCCCTCTGGTTCTTTATAGAACTAAATGAGCTATCCTTCTTTGACCTAAAAACTGTCGGCCACCAATAGCCTTGTGCGGCATATCCTTGAGGCAATTTTGCGTTGTGCTCTCAACAATGTGCTCATCTTGCTGCCGACTCAAAGCTCGTCATAATTAGCTATCCTGCTTTTCTTTTCCTTTAGCCCACTTTCTTGACCGTTCTTCTTTGCTATGTTTTTCACTTTTTTGTGTGCATAAAATGAATGCTCTTGGCCACTGGTTGCCAGAGGACATCAGTTAATTTTTTGGTTGTATTATAAGAAATCTTCTCCGCATAGCAACTGCTTAGTCTGTGTGGGTGTCGCGAGTTATATGTTAATTAAATTGTGTGCAGTGGCACATGCATACTTTAAATCCTAGCCTGTCTCTTAGCTTGTTGATTACTGTTGATTAGATAAGTAATCTGCTCTTGTTTTCTTTCCGGTGCAGCTGTGGAGACTCAAGACGACCAAGTGGCTATGTATGCGTCTGCGCTTCATTCGTCTCCAATGGACCTGTTAGCTGTGCCTGCTCTTACGCGAGATACTTTTCCCGACTTCGTTCAAAAAGCAGCTGGACTAGTGGTGCTGTTCCATTTGCAGAAATGTAAGTCTGTTCTGCATGCACCGCGTCCTGCTTAACTGCTGGATTCTGTAGCCCTGTATCCCCGTGATTAAGATAGTATGGCTCATACTGGCTAATAAGAAATGGCAAGTGTAGCATGGTTCACACTGGCTAATAAGGAAAGCAAAAGGATGAATATTGAGTGTGTGACGTCGATTTTTAGTTGCTGAAATCACCACTAGCCCTATGCCAGAGGCAATTGCTACTTGCTGACCTGCATTTCTTGCAGCCTATATGCAATCACAGCCACTAATCTTAAGCTGCCTAAATAACTGACCATAGAAAACGTAAAAATACGGTCTTCAATCGCCAGGCTAGCTTTTACCCAGTAGGCCAACTGATCCTTACCACTTGCAGAGCCATCGATAATAAGCACCTCAATTGACATTCATTACACTGTTGCTGCCAGTAGAGCTTACCTTACCCTGTATGTTGCCTGAGATACTTGTGCTTGGTCTTTAAAAAAAATTGCTCTGGTAATATGCAGTGCTGTTCTTTGTGGTCTGGCCGTTTCACCAAGCTGTCGTGGACAGCAGTGTCGCCTCACATCTGCAAAACCAGGCATCCTACCACAGAGGTTTAGTACTGCTGCAGATGTCTGCCATCGTGGTGCTTACCGTTGTTGTAGTCGATCCCACCAGCGTGATAGCCTTACATGCACTGTCCAAAGCGAAAGAGCTTCTGCATGACTTACACTTTGACCAGGCTTTTGCTACTGTTGACTGCTTTGACTGGACAGACATCTGTGCCAATGCAAGTGTGAACGAGTATCCAACTCTTCGCATCTACCGCCGAGGCCTGGCATCGCAGCCTCTGGCTGTGCCCGTGTCTGTTCAAGGATTTGTGACGGCAGGAATGCTGTGAGTGCTGCCATTGGGTGCTCGAAATGCTATCTTCTCTCGTATTGCTTGGCTGACCCAACGTCCCTGTTGCTGCTGTCGAAATAGCTGCTAGAAAATGTGCAGCAGCAACATGAAGTCTCAGTAGCAGCTTTGTGCAGTGCTTCGAAGAAGCATATCCTACAGGAGCTGTGTTTTCTGCAACAGCCGTGTAAGCATGAGAACGTTTTGTTGTTACACTAGGGCTTCTATTGCTAATCCAGTGTACCTGCAGACAATCGATGAAGCCGATCGGTTTGTTAATACATCAGTTCTTTTGAGGAGGCAAGACGGGCAGACCCCAGCAGCCTTCAGCGAGCATTCATCGATCGTGCTAGGCGTTTTCAAAAGCAGCCAAGAGAAAACAGCAGGTAAACTCATATATTAGCTGCCACTGTAGCCGTATCTTGTTTTAGCAGAGAAGGTAGAGCTCGTTTAAACCGTGAGAATAGCATTAATTACCCTGCAACAAAAAGAACACTGCTGTGCCTCTAGACCTGCCTTCTGGTCTAAACAGGGGGTAGGCTGAAAAAATATAGGCGGATACTTGAGTGCACCGTGACTGATAGCATGGCGAGTGGATTCGTAATAGCAGAGTGAGGATTTCAACTCGTGTGGCCCATAATAAATATAATTCATTTGTATAGCACCCTAAGAGAACTTAGTCTGTATTCAGGTGCTTCACATATGCCACGGAGCTCGAGCCCTCGAACTCGGCCAGATCTTAGTCGGGGCAAGCACCTTAATAACCCTTGCAATAACCAGCAAGCCCTGATGAGCAGCTACGATACCAGAACATGTTCTAGATGAAAAAATGCCACGAAAATTATGAATTTTATTATTATTTTTTAATAGAGTCACGGCATCTCATATTGTATGCTCATCGTTGTGCTTTCGACATTTGATCGATTGCTGTCACTCTGGTTGTTGCATTAAGTAAACTTCAGTTTTTTACATTAGCTGTGGTTGACTTATGTGTTATTAGTAACGATCAGCTAATATAGTAACCTCATTTATTAAGTGCAGTATTATTATTATTATTAATATGTATATAGGGCTAGAAGAGCCGTAGCAGCTATCACGCCCACTTGATGTAGGCTGTAGAGTTGCCTGATGAAGGGCTCGAACTCGTGGTCTGCAGCTTAGGTTGTCTTGGCAGTTACATGGGTGCTCTATGGTGTGCATGGCTACCAGTCCGAGTAGCGATGATATAGGCCAGTTGTATAGCTGCTGGTACCAGAACTCTCCATCTCAACCTATCAGAACTGTCAATCGCATAGATCTATTGCGCCATGAAGCAGCAAGATACACAAGCACAGGATGGGCTAGATCTGCCAGCCATGACTGCTGACGTACTATTTGCTGTTCCTGAATTCGAAGGACTCAGAGAACCGGTTGTGTCATACTGAATTGTGTGGTGGTGTAGACGTCACGTAAAAGGCATCCCATTGTGCTCTAGGCATTGAGCAGTTAGTGAGTACTTAGTGAGTTGGGCTGTAGTCGTCGAGTGAGGCCGAAGTTGCACTCGAGGCTTTTTGCCATTTGCCAGTTCAGTGGCAAATTGGCTGATGCTAGACACCATTAATTCTCTTTTGCTGTCGAATAGACTTCTCACTCTTCACCGCAGATATGGACGTCTTGTCTTAAGGTTTAGGGTGCTTTTCATCGCATGTTCGTCACTGTTTGCATGCACGCTTGCATGCATAGAGGCTAGGCTGAACCTGCGAGTCGCTAGCCGTGAGTCAAGCCGTACTTGTCAAGCCTCAGACTATTACTGGCACTATTACGAGGGCTGTGTTTGCCGCCAAAGTACAGTAGTACAGAATCTGCCACGCCCCGTTTGTGACAATACTTAGACACCGTCAAGAAGTTTGCTGTTCCAAGTGCAATGTCTTTAAGCTTTGATTTTCACCCCTTCGATAACATTGAGGCTGCTTTGGAGTCAAGTATGTGATCGTGGGCTATTTGCATCACTTCACTAGATGTCTTATTTGAGACACCATATCAATGCTGGCAAAAAATCACTCCGGAATCATGCATGTGGGTAGTGGCCATGGCATTAGCACCCATGACAACCCACACAGTGGAAGTGATTAAAATAGTGGTGAGTCATTTAGTAATGAGTTACTTAAGCGTGAGATGTTTGTGCATATGCATTGTAGTACATCCTTGAAGCAGTACGCCTGGATTAATTGTCGGAGGGCAGATCGGCAAACCTGTGGTGGCAACTGCATTCAGAAATGCATCATTGGTCAATGAAAAATCTGTACCGAATTAAGCTTTGCTATGCTATGCAGAGATAGACCTTAACATGTAGTTTAAGCTACGGAATTAATTTTTTTTAGCATGTGTCTGCTATAGCAGGTACTGTGGCCCTGGCTGCCTATGCGGCCCTGTGTGCTAAACGTCGGTTTGACTGATTCAATCACTGCTAGTGATGTCCTATGCAATTTATCTAACAAGTTTATATCTCCTCTCGTGCACGCTTTTACTTCGGATATTCCAAGGCACCCTTCCAGTACTGTGAGGTCCTTTCAAATGAGGTCTAATAGTCTTCAAAACTGCCAGTCGTGTTACTGTCCACATTATAAACCGTGACCACACTAATTGCATCAGTTACCCAGGTGAGTTAGTGCTGGAAAAGGGACTCACCAAAAGCCTATATGTGTTGGATCTCAAACACCGTGCCGACAGTACCGAGCTCATTCATACTGAGAAAATAGACGATGACTGCTCCCACTCTATTGGTATGTCAGTCATCCTAGGAATTTCCAGTGATCTACATTGTTCCTCTGGCCTTCGAGCCAACTGTGGGTTAGCTGTTAGCTCGCTACAAGGAGAATAGGCTGTCAATACTAACCTACATCTGCAATAGCTGGTCGTTCAGTTTCTGCCCGATTGTTTGCATGCATCCTTCTATGAAAATCCCATAGCTGTCTCTCCTTGCAGCAATAGTTGTTTTTCGGATTTTCTGGATCTATTTCATCCTGTAACGGGCCGTGAGAGAATCTTGCATGGAAGTAAGCATCAGTGAAGCCGCCTGTGCACAAGTCGACCATCAACTTCCTCATTTACGTAGTCCGTGTCGCATGACTGGGCTGAGCACCGATGCAGCGCTCTGCTTGGGGTAGCACGCCAACTTTGCCGCCGCTGGGGGTGTGATGCCTGGTAGCCTGATCTCCTGACGACGCTGCGCCTCTCATTCTCTCTCTCTCTCTCTCCTCCTTCCACCTCCCTTCTCTCTCTCTTTCTCTTTCTCTCTCTCTCTCCCTCTCCTCCTTCCACCTCCCTCCTCTCTCTCTCTCTCTCTCTCTCTGATTGATGCAGACGTTGCCGGATTCTTGCAAGTGTCAGCTCAACACGAAGGCATCGCTGTTTTTGGCATGGGGTTCGGCACGGTGGCTGAGCAGCTGTGAGTTGTTCTGCTTGCTGTCCGTGCTGTGTTTTTCTCCTTGCTTCAGTCGCTGCCTCCGCGTTGCCTTTTTTCACCTTGCTGTCCTCCCTTGGTGAAAGCAGCGTGCGATCGCCGGGTTTGTCACCACGTCTGGGTGCATCGTTGTCCAGGCTTGTTCGTGGTGGTGCCGGGCATAGGACTCTGCCCGCCATCATCGTCTTCAATGTTTACAAGGGGGAGTTGGTGGCGCGTGAGGCACATGTATACAGTGGCAACATGAGCGACGTCAATGCGCTAAAGAGGTTCCTCGTCAGTGCCTCCCTCCCTTTGCTGGTATGTGCCTCCCTCCCTTTGCTGGTATGTCTTATTATTCATTATTATTGCCATTACTATCGTGTTTATTATGGCTACCATCTTGTTATGCAAGAAAGTGGCCATCCCGAGTGTTTCTAGTACGTGTAAAGTTCTGAGTACACTTGCTGCTGTCATGTACGCACTCCTTTCCCCTCTAGCCTGACACTGCTTTGCAGTCAGGTGAGTCAGATTGTCTTTTCAGTAAGCTGCAAAGGGCCCTCGGCCACACGCACAATCCTGTAGACCACCGATTGTTTTTATGGATATATAATGTAGTGTAGTGTAATGTATCTCCACCCGTGACTCCACAAAGACTAAGTGGGTGTTAAGCAGGAGAGTTTTCTATAGCGTACTCAAAGCCTAAGCGACTTTCGGTATGCATTCACTGGCCAACAGACTTCATCTCATGCAATTGTGAGAAAGTGCAAAGCATATCTAAGGCAGAAGGGCAGTTGAGATAGTGGGTAGCATGGAAGTAGAACCTCGGGACGGCTTAAAAGAATGTGCAATAGTCGGCAGCAGGAGAGTAGAAGTCGTTGAATTGAAAAGAATTGTGGAAATGAGTTCTGCAGTCTAGGATCTGAAGAGCAATAGCTTCTGTCGCCAACGGTTTGTAAGCTGAGGAATGGAACAGCTAATTTATTGTCCATACAGAACGTGAGGTCACGAGGAGGCTAAAACTGGTGAAGCAGCTCAGCTAGATGTGAAAGGAGCCAAGCTGTGGCGAGCTTTGTTGGTCAGCCTAAGAACTTTACTCTGTATCAGTTGATCAACCTGAAGCCATTGAAGCTCCCTTCAGCAAAGTAGACACATGGGTGAACTTCTGGGATTTTGCATCTTGCCTCACAGCCATATTCATCACCAGCTGCAGTGGCATAATGGCTTATTTCAGTAGCTCAGCCAAAATGGAATTGCAATAATCTAGCCGAGACAGAACCAGGAATAATTAAACTCTTGCAAGCCACCGTGGTAGACAGTCCCAAATCTTAGATGTGGATCTGAGGCGATGGCTAGCGGTAGATGCGGTCTTCTTAATACAACTTTCACAATTTAGGTTGTTGTCAATGATGACACCTGAATTCCTAGCAAATGGTGACGGTCGCACAGCAGCATCACCTAACAGAAGAGCAAACTTTTCTAATCCAGCCTTACGCTTAGGGTGTGCTATGAGCAGCAGTTCAGTCTTATAGTCGTGTAGTTCAAGGAAATCAACCGACATCCAGGATCGAATATCTGCAAGGTGACTATTAGGTTGATCAGTTGCTGCTGCAGATTCCGACCGTTTAAATGGCAAATACAGCTGAGTAATAATAATGCACTTGATAAAGCGCCCTCAGAGAACTCAATCTCTTTCTGGGCGCTTTACATTTGCTGCAAAGGGAAATGCAATTGAATGGTGAGTAAAATCATGCTTGATAAACAAACAACATGAATAACATGGTTAGGGGTGACATGCACAGGGTCAGCATGCAAATGTGCTCAGTGGCAGCATGCACAGTGTCAGCACGCATAAGCACATTAAGGACGAATCACTGGGACCCACTAAATGCTGTCCTAAATAGGTGCGTTTTAAGTTCTTTTTAAATGTGGTAAAGTCAGGGGATGTTCTGATGCAAATAGGGAGTGAGTTCCAGGCTTTGGGAGCATACGAACTAAATGCACGGTCTCCAAAGGATTTGAGGTTTGTATGAGGTATTGGTAAACTGTTGGATTCCGAAAAGCAGGTGGTGCGATGCTTGGCCTGGTGAGGGAGTAGATCTGAGAGATAGGCTAGAGCCAAAGAATGAAGTGACCTAAAAGTGAGTGACAAAACCTTGAAGTCAATCCGTTGCTTGACTGGGAACCAGTGCATTTCGGCAAGAAGTGGTGTGATGTGGCAACTGCCACGCTCACGACAGACAAGCAAGCCTAGCGGCGGAGTCTTGCACCAGCTGTAATCCCATAATAATGGGAAATTATGAAGGCATGCCCACCTTCACTGCTACTATCTCAACCGTGTTTAGTCCTTGGCCGTTGTGTCATAGTACAGCATGGTTGGCTGTTTGATCTTTAAAGGCCCGATACGATGCGCCATTAAGTCTCAGCTTGGTTGCTAATCTTTTCATCGTTTGTACAGGTCCAGTGCAAAAGGGGGCTGAATGGGTCTGCTTCCCCTTTCCCTTAAAACCTATAACTAAATATATAAATATAAATCTTTAAATTGTATTATTTATATATTTTATTACTTTAATATTTAAATCTTCTGCCAATTTTGCTCTATATTTAGAGGCCGTCTGTCTATTGGCAAACAATTCTGTGTGGCTAATTGCAGTGACAAGACTAATGCACAGACCAGGAGACCCCTGACACTAATTAATCCCTGGCAGGTGGTGGCACCGATGCCTCTGTGTAGCTGCTTGTAGGCCTTTCTGCTGGATGCTCGAGTGCTTCTGCCATCTATCGCCGTGACTCGGCTGAGCCGCCAGCCTGAAGTTAGCTGCCGTTGCATCTGTGCACTCAGCGTGACACGAACCTGTCCTGTTTGTGCTCCTTCTCAGGTAGAGCTCACGCCCGAAGCCCTTCCGGCTCTGCGGGCACGAGCGCTGCCGATTGCGCTTCTGTTCACCGAGTCCGACAGCTCTGCTCCGCTGGACGTGATGGAGGATGTGGCGAAGCAGTCTCTCCTGGACGGTGCACTGAGCTTTGCCTACATGCAGCGGTATGTTCGTGCGTGCACCTGGTCCTAGCCGGGTGGGGGCGTGAAGTCTCGCTGTGCTGCGTCCATTCTTTCGATCTCGCCATACTAAATGGAGAGCGAGGTTTTTCCATGCCTTGCAAGCCTGCTCGGCAGGCGTGACGTTGCAAGTGACATCGGTGCTGCCTACCGAGGAAGAAGAGCACTATGCACCGAGGCCAAAGAAAGCCGCCGCCCAACAGCAGCCACACTTCCTCTCTCACTTCTACCCACCGGGATCTATCTGCACTGCACTGCACTGTCCTGCCCTGTTGGGGCAGGGGGCGCTGCTGTGCTAGGACCCTGAAGCCCCATGTTAGCTGAGTCCAATGAGACGAATCGCGAGCACAAATCTTAAGAAATCCCCTCCACTGGATAGCGATGGGGCTGAGCCCTCGTTGCTAAGCAGTATATGACATAGGACAACCTGAGCACGTGGCTGGATTACAAGGCTTTGCTCTTCTAATAGGTGATGCTGTTGTGCGACCATCACCGCATGCTCGAAACTTAGTTCGACAGGTGCCTAAATTTTAAAAACTTCATTCAGAAGACTGCTTCTACAGCTAGCCATCATGTCCGATCCCTATCCAAGATTAGGAGCTGTCGTCCACAGTGGCTTGCAAACAATTTAACTATCTCCTTAATTCGGTCTTGGCTTAATTATTGTAATTCCCTTTTGGCTGGGCTACCAAAGAAAGCAGCTAGGCCACTGCAGCTGACTATGAATATGGCTGCAAGGCTAGTCTTCAAGTCCCAGAGATTTGAGCACGTGTCTCATTTGCTAAAAGAGCTAGGATGGCTGCCGGTTGATCAACGTATACAGACCAAAGTTCTTACAGTGACCCACAAGGCCCGTCACGGCTTGGCTCGTCCGTACCTAGCTGAACTGCTGCATCAGTTTCAGCCTCTGTGCGCCCTCAGGTCCTGTGAGGACAATAAATTAGCTGTTCCATTCCTCTGCTTAAAGACCATTGGAGACAGAAGCTTTAGCTCTGCAGGTCCTAGACTGTGGAACTCGCTTCCACAATTCCTATGCAACGACAACTACTCTTCTGCTGCCGACTATTGCTCATCCTTTTCAGCAGTCCTGAGCTGTTACTTCCATGCTACTCACTACCTCAACTGCTCTCCTGACTCTGCTATGCTTCCCACGTTCTCTTTGTTGCGTGAGATGAAGTATGTTGGCTACCGAATGCGTACCGAAAGCCGCTTAGGCTATGAATGTGCTATACAAAACTCTCCTGAGTAAAACCCCCACATGGTCTTAGTGGCTTTGTGGAGTTACAGACGGAGATACATTACATTGCATGTCTGCTGTGAGCGGCAGTGCAGTTCACGCTCCATTGCCCGCCGGACCCGAGTTAGCGCTCGCTCAATTTCGCTGAGATATTTGCCTTGTGTTAACAGCCCAGTTAGCTGCTCTGGTGCTACGTGTGCTGTACATGATTGAGTGGTAGCTCTTCTTGTCTAGCAGGCTGCGGTCGCTTGCTTATCGCTTGCTCCTGGCGTTTTGGTTACACCGTAGGACCGTGCTACCTGTTCTGCCTTTTTTCCCATTCAGGCATCCCTGGGACGTAGCAATCCTGTCATCCGCCCTGCGACTGCAGTGATCGCTCGGCGCCTTCCTCCTCCTCCTATCCTTCCTCCTCCTATCCTTCCGAGCCTCATGCTGAGCGAGCTTTCTGCCTGTTCGTAGCGCGGCAGCAGTCGGTAGACAGCCGAATGCGACTGATGGAACGTGGCATGTCCACTAGTGTTATAGCTGTAGATTCTGTCTTGTATCAAAGCTCAAACCGGCAGCTGGCCGGAGCATGCTGACCTATGTAATTTTAGGGCACTCGTGCTTGCAGCGTGCACGCAAAATCGCCGTGGACCGAGCAGATGTGCGCAGCCCTGAAGCAGCATTGGCAGAGTAGTCTTGAAGCAGCCTTGCAAGTTTTTGCTTCGACTTAACGACCAGCCGACTCCCAACATTGCCCGTTCTCCTCGGCCCTCGTCGGCGTGAACCCTACTGGCCTAAAAGCATGCAGACACACTAGTACGATCCTTCTATCCAAGAGCTTGTCGTGGTCGAAAAGCAATACCCCAGCTGGCTTTAATTAATTTAAAAAAAATTATTAAAGTGCCGAATGTAGGCAGAGTCGAAGTAGCTGGGTAGAAGAGTCTAAGGGCTCTATGAAAATTTTTAGTAGTAGCAGCAGCAGCAGAATGGGAACATTAGCACGTGACATAGGCATCTACTACAGAAACGAGCCGGGAGGCGGTGGCAGGAGCCGGGTTAGCAGCGCATCACTTTGACAGCCTCCTTGTTGTTTCTTTAGGCATTCTTACGGTGCGCATGCCCTTCTGTCGGAATACTGGCCTCAATGCACGATTTTCCCGGCCTTGGTCGTCGTTGACTTCGGCCAGGTAAGAGCGCCGCTGAGCGAGCCGGCAGACGCCTGGCAGGGCACTTGGCAATCCTGGCTGGCTTGCCCACCGTCTGCGTTTGCGCATGGCTCATTCGGCAGTCGGCTGTCTAGGGCGCTGTCCACCGCTACTACGAAGGAGAAGCAGCGGCGGCTGAGGGCTTCCACAAAGAGACCATTGTCGGCTGGCTGGGCTCGGTCGTGGCCGGAACCGGCGGTCCGGCCCAGTCGCGCCTCGGATCCAAGCGGTGGCCGCCGGCGCACCCGGGCTACGACTTCCTCACCTTGGCCGAGCATGGATCATCGCTATTCCAGCACGATCGACTGACACGGCCGCACCACCACGGGCCGGTGCCGACCTCGGTCCCAGCAGGCCACTCGGGCAGCGGCGGCGGGGTCAGGCAGCCGGCACCAGCTGTGCAGCACACTGAGCTGTAGGCGTTTGCCGACCAAGAAAGCAAAACACAAAACCGTGATTTCTCAAGTAGCTCGCAAGGTGGCAACATGCACGGCAGGGTTAAAGGGTTAAAGGCAAGTGTGCGGTTGCATCTGCTGTTCTATACTTCCTTGATCATCATGCTCACACATGGACAAGAGCTGGCAAAATAGTAGCATTGTATATTTGTAAAATCCTGAAAATTCAGGTCAGCACCATTAGTGTGAAAATAAATTGTTCCCGTATAGACGTCTCGTTAGACACTTGCTGAATGGTTGACTGCCTCTGCCGAGCAAAGCATTAGCAGCTGAAGCGTAGCATATGCAAGTTCTGAGCATGGGCCAGGATGTCGACAGCCATCGATCGAGAACAGGGTCAGAAAAATCCTATTCGAAAAAAGCTCAGCTGATGAAAGGCACACCACCACCTTGCAGAATGCAGCAGCCTGTGGGAATCTGAGACGATGCTGTTCAGACAGCGTACTGATCGACATAGATGCACGGTCTGAGTTATGATAGCTGTCGCCCAAACGATTGTTGCCAGTCTAAGAGGCGAATGACACGACAGAATCAGATCTAGAGTCTGCGACCTTCTCAATGGACCTATAACGCTCATTCGGAATGGAGGAAATCGAACGTGGTGGTGGCGATGGAATGGTACGGTCCATGACCTTGTTTAAAAACTGCTCAAACTGTGCCAGATTCAGAGCATTATGAAGAGTCTCCAGTGGCCTGATCTCGGGCACTGCCATACCATATGCTTCTAGACCTTCAAAGGAATAAACGGCAATCGTCGATACTTTGGCGACGTGCAGACAAAGCTGTTACCATTTACATTGTGGTTACTACTCAGCCCACAACAGCCACGCTGAAGCTGCCTCGGTGGCACTGCCAATTCTGTCGCCCTGATACGTACCTAAACTGTGGTCCATGTGCTGTAGATTTGGTGCACTATACGAACCACTGATCACCCGCGTGCTGATAAGGGTCGAGCAACCTGCAGAACACGACACGCTGAACATTGGGCGAAGCGAGTCGTGTGTTGCAATATAGCACAATCAGCAAAATTAGGTTTGTCAGAATCGTCAAAACTAGCCACAGAAACAATCCCACATAGATCAAGTGTGAATTAAACACTGTGATTACATGCATACGAAGGGCTTAGAGGCATTCATTATTGGTGCTTGTCAGAACCCTAGTCAGTTTCAGTAAGTATGTGATCACCAATCAGCATCGAGGAAGCAGGTGACCAGTCTCGCTCGGGGAAGGGGTGCAGCAAGAATCATCCTTCCTGAGACAGCTAATATTGTAGTGACGTGACTTGGCATATCAGCCAACAGTGCAGACTTCTTTGGGTCAACTCGAATGGGGGAGGGGCACGGAGCTTATGTCTTCTTATACTAATAATGATTACGAAAGTAATAATACATACGTTTGTTATGGCGCCATCCGAGACCTCAGATCTCTTTCTAGGCACTTGACATTTGCTCTTGTCTGTCAGCGGTCTGGAGATCGTGGTTTTCCCCAGCGGTGCACCCTCTCGTGCTAGGTCGGCTAGTTATCGGCACGGTCAACTGTACCTTGGGAAGTGTGGCATTTAAATCTGGTATGAAAGAGAGCCTGCCGTTCTCGATAGTGCACACAGCTGTTTGTCGAAAGCAGAGAAGGCATCCTGGGCCAGATGCAGAGACGGCGGCAACGTCGGCAGATCGTAGGAAACGAGGCACCCAGCAAAGCCAAACGCTTGCCCATCGTCGATGCTCCATCTACTCGTGGCGCCTACGACTGCACCGACAGCTTGTTGCTATGGCATATGCAGGCATTCTGCTCGTACGAAACACACGTGACACTTGGGGCTTTTAAAGCCGACATCCTGCATCCGCAGAACATGCGATGCTTCACGGGCAAGCGAACGTCCTCCTGGCACGTGGTACAGGCTCGTGTGGACTATTCTACACGGTCTTATGAGTTGAACTAGTATCGGACCACCCGACCTCCCCTCTCAAACTCGACCTCCCCTCTCAAACCCGCACAACCATCAGCCGCTGGCCAATGGATACGGGGACTGGCAGACGTCCAAACCACTGACTATGCCAGTCAGCTTCCGCTCTAAAGGGGATGGTTTTCGTCGAAAAGGTAAGTGGCCACCACTTAAAACTGCTAGCGAGCAGATAGGGCTTGCTCAAATATGGCACTCGTTCAGTAACAGCAAGAGCATCACTGGATGTGTCTGGACCACTGCCCTCCAGCAACAATAACGAGAACACTAAAAAGGTGGCATCCGAAATCGCCAAGCTTAAATTTATTGGCTGCTTCGGCATGAGCACCAGTAATCGTGAGCTTGCATGCTGCTGACCTTGCTGATATTGTGAGCGTGTTAGTGCTCAAAACGAATGGCCGGAGCCAGTACACCCTCCGTTTCCAAGTTTTCAAACTAGTGAGACCAGAACGACGTGAAGCAAATGGTGCACTGTGATGCTTCCTGATGACTATTCACTGCAGCATCGTGGATATACACAAGCCGACGCATGTGAGAAGGGGGTTTAGAGATGTCATATTTCTTTTTGCATTGGATCATCTGTTCGGCTTTCTGCTGACCAAAAAATACTAAACGATGGGCAAAAAAGTAATTGCTCTTTTCACGGGGCATAGCCCGAGAAACAATTTAACACGTTTACGAGAGGTAGCTATAGCGTGAGATGGTCCTAACAGCATCGGTATTCAGCATCCAGTATCCAGCAGCAATCGATCAACAGAAACAGAGCACAAAAATAAAATATAAACCTGCAGTAATGCAATCATGCGGCTTAAGTGGCAGCTGAATAGGTTGGTTCCATTAGCTCTCACACAACTGTCCTTCTCTGCAACCAACGTAGTGAATAGTAGTGTTTTACGTAGTGTTTTTCCAGCCTCAGATATTGATTATTATGCTAATAATGCTTAGACATTTATACTGGACCATACGGCACAGCACATCAGGGGTATGTCATGAAGTCAGTCTGGAGTAAGTTGCAGGCTTTGGGAGCATTCGAAATGAAGGCACGGTGTCAAAAGGATGCGAAGCTTGACTAGGAAGTATTTTGAACAGGTGGGCCAGAACATGAGAACGCAAGAGCCTAATGTGAGTGATAAACCTTAAAGTCACTTTGATGCTTGACGGAGAGCCAATACAGATAGATGTCGGTGAGACATGTGCTATAAGGTGGCAGTTGTGAAAGCCACGATAGACAAGCCTAGCTGCCGAGTTGTGTAAAAACAAAATACTAGCTGATTTGACGGCCACTTTTTATAGTGGCAAAAGAACCGTATAGGCTATCACCACAGCTTGCAGTAGCAATAAAGGATCGCCCACTCCGGGATTCGAACCCACGACATCGCGACCGAGGACGTGCTTACCTAGCGTGCTATCACGGCTCACCTACCAACTGTAAGTAAGCTTTTTATTGCACAGCCAGAAAGACATGCGAGTAGTGAGTAACAGACGTCTAGACAGGATGTTTCGAATGGTTTGACTTAGCTGGGTCATCCTCGAGGCCTTCCAGTTGCTGTTGATTGAAGTCGTATCTTCTTTAATTTCCAAAAGTGGATTCATTAAAGGATCCTTGCAGTAAGATAATGTGGCAGATGCCAGGACAAAAGCACACATACGCCAACACCAGCAGCAAGATTAGAAGAGCCTCCATTAGAGGCTCCAATACCGAAAAGAAAATATATAAAAAACCGTTTGCCTAGACACTCAAGAGAGGTTTCAATCGGATGCTCCCACTGACCCACTCACTCACTCACTCCATGGTTGGAATAAGCATTGCTCCGAAAATGAAAATTGCTGAGCATATCTGAACTACTCTCATTGGAATGAGTGTGCACAGCCAAAAATGAAATAAAAATCCCATCTTGTATTTAAGAAAGGAATGCAGTCGAGCTGAGCTGATTACGGATGACAAGCTTGTTTACGCATAAGTACCAGTTACCAATGTCGCAATAGATCACTAACGTAGTGCATCGTGTGCTCATACTAACCACAGGTCACCGAGCTGGCGAAGCATGAAACGATCGCAAGGTTGCACTATCAGGTCGAGCGCCCTAATGAACATTGCTGATCGATGGGCTTATTTCACGTCACACGCCGCGTCACACGCCACGTACGTACCAGTGCAACGTTGAGAGCCGTTGCAGAACGATTGCTGATGAGGTAAATGCTTCTCTGTACACATCTCTCCGCCTGCGAAGGTCAAAGCCATGCGAGAGGGCTCGAGCGGTACGCACAGAGGGGGTAGAGCCGAATGAAAAGCACCGAAGCCTAACTGGCTGCACGCATTTCGGTGGCAACACAGCCTCTCAGCGTCCAGCCTTTCGTGCAGAGGCCGCTCCGACAAAATGCACACCCGACGGTGGGACCTCGCCCGAAAAAGCGGGGGGGGGGGGGGCAGTTAATGGGGAAGCCGCGGGCGGCGTTGGATCAGCGCACAGAAGCTTGCTGCCGTGCCAGTGAGGCCACTCTCTCGTGTGCTCGCACAGGCAACACAAAAGAAACCAAACCGCAGAGCAGGGGCCGACCGAATGGTGCAAGAGAAATCGGAGGCACGCAGCACTCGGCAGGCAGCACTCGACCCGATGATCGAACTGATGCTGCAAGCTCTCGCGAACGGCGAGGAAGTGGCTGCAAGTGATGGCAGCAGGGAATGCAGACGTGAGCACGCGCACCCTGTGTACGCACGAGTGGTGAGAGCACGCACCCCGAGCCGCCCGCCCCCTGCGAAATTGTGAGCAACGAACGCGAGGGTCACACGGCACGCTCGTTTACCAGGTGACAGCAGCCAGTCCGATGCAAGCCCGTCCAGCGAGCGATTGGCCGACCGCTTGCAGGCTGCTGCCCCCGGCGGCGGAGGCGGCAGCTCTAGACGCGGCACCAGAAGCGGCCACAGCGGCTGTCGCTGCTGCAGCTGCAGTGCGCCGGGAGCCGCCGCTGCCGGCCACGTAAGCGCAGAGCTCGCCACGCAAGTGTCGAGCGCAGCAGCAGCCGCCGCCTGCCTGCCGAGGCAGCTCAGCGCAGCCTGCAGCCCCGCTGCCATCGATGTAGCAGGCTTCGGCGGCGGCACTGCAGCTGCCGCCGCTGGCAGCAGCGGCAGAGCTGAAGCAGCTGCTGGCCGTGGCTGAGGAGAGGACTTTCCTAAAAAGTCGGAAGCTTTGCACGTGGTCACTGGCGACGGCGAGCCATACCCACACGTGCATGCCATCGTGCGAGGAGAGTGCCTGGGTGCCGCTGGTTATCGCTGCCTGGCCAATAGCGTCGGGCGACTGATGAGTTCGCAGGCAGCGAAAGCATTTCCGAAACTGGGCGAGTGAGGGCAGCGGAAGGTCGCACAGCGGCGACCTCGGAACGCACATGGCAGCGTCGACAGCTGATTGCTCTCTGGGGCGGCTGGCAAACGGTGACAGCTGCAGCAGCCGGATGGAGTAAGCAGGAGTGGGTGTGGCATCCGAAGGCGGCGCCCATCGAGCAGCCGGGCAGCTGCTGCGCGAGCAAGGCCGCCGGTCGGCACTGGAATCGTGCAGGTCGTCGAGGGAATCTCATCGGGGCGAGTGCCTCGGCGCCGTGTCTACCTGGCGGAGCCCACACACCGATGCACAGTGCAGCGAACGGTGAGATGGAGAATGATCGGTTGCCTCCGCCCCCGGGTTCACTGCACCCGCCGACGATTGAGAGATGCTTCCGGAGGCCCATCGAAAGACTTGCTTGCACGCTCTCAAAAGTTACGACTGAGACCCAGGCGGTGCTTGGCCAGGTCCAGAGCTCGCAGCGCTGCACTTGCAGCTTCGGGCATCCAACACATACAGCCCTCGACGTAGCTTTTCTGTTTCAGCCGATGTGGCAACGTCGATGTGGTCATATCGACGTTGCCACAGCGGCTCTACAGCCGACTGCTCGAGATTGCTTTCTTTGTGCTCCAGCTTTGATTGTCACGGCAGCTGGCAGAGACACGAGCGACCGCCTGAACTAGGGCGCCGCCGCCGACGCGACACGACGCACTTGAAGGGACGAGCAGCAGCCAGGATTGCGAGGCAAGAATGCGCAGCATCCCTCTGGGCTTTCCTGTCACTAGTACACTCCACTCGGTGGAGGAAAAGCACATTTCCGTATCGTCAGTCGAAACCAGTCGAATCCTCCCTCCCCCCCCCGACGTCGGCAGCCGAAGCAAGCAACTGCCCGTCTTATAAGACCACCAGACTGGCACCGGCAAGAAGCTCAGCAGCTACAGGCGTCAGACTTGAAGACGATCGAACGATGCTGAGTTTGCACGGCTGCTGTCTCCATCATGCTCACTGCTGCCAGCTCGGAACCAATCCGGAGAGTGCGACTTGCTGCTGGTTGCCCATCGATGGAATATGGGGATTGAAGGCATGCACCTGCATCTCCGCATGCAGCTCGAAACAGTCACGAGGACTCGGCACATGGAGACGAAGCACATGCCACGCTGGAGAATTTGCTCTGCACTGCTCTCGAAGCCTGAGCAGCTGTCGGCGCCCAGTCGGTAGCAGACAGCCTGCGTGTCGCCTAGCGAGGACACGGTGAGAAAGCAGAGCGAGGTATCGGCAGGCAAGAAGGCATTCCGAGGGGGAGGTGAAGCTACCCATGCTTTTTAAGAGAGTGACTAGGGCCTTAAGAGGTGCTTCTTGAGCTAAAGAGAGACTACAGCTGCCGTTGTGTGACACGCTCCTTATACTAAGGGTAATAATAATAATACACTTGATAAAGCACCCTCAGAGAACTCGATCTCCTTATAGGCGCTTTACATTTTCTGTAAAGGAAGCACGATCGAACGGTGAGTGCTATCGTGCTTGATAAACAACATGAATAACATGGTTAGGGATGACATGTGCAGGGTCAGCATGCAAGTGTGGTTAGTGGTAGCATGCACTGTGTCAGCACTCATAAGCACACAAAGGACGAATCACAGGGACCCACTAAATGCTGTCCTAAATAGGTGTTTTTAAGTTAAATGTGGTCAAGTCAGGGGATGTCGAGACGAAAGTCGTGAGTGAGTTCAAGGCTTTGGGAGCATACAAACTAAATGCACGGTCTCCAAAGGATTTGAGGTTTGTACGAGGTATAGGTAAACAGCTAGATTCCGAAAAGCAGGTGGTACGATGCTTGGCCTGGCCGGGGAGTAGATCTGAATAGGTGGGCTGGAGCCAAAGAATGAAGGGACCTACAAGTGAGCGACAAAACCTTGAAGTCAATGCATTTCTTGACTGGTAGCCAGAGCAGGTTGGCAAAAGTGGTGTGACGTGGCAACTGTGCCGCTCATGACAGACAAGCCTAGGTGCGGAGTTTTGCACCAGCTGCAAGCCCCTGAGTGCACAGGCCGGTAGACCGGCAAGCAGTGACTTACAAAAGTCAAGACGGGATGACGCAAATATATGGACCAACTTAGATGTGGTATCCCGGTCTAAACAAGCCCGAATTTTAGCAATGTTGTGTAGTTGAAAGTAGGTAGACTTGATTTTGGAGCGATGTGGTCATCTAACGAGAGGTCACTTTGGAACATGACACCTAGATTTCGAGCTGATTCAACAGGAGATATGCTGGCAGAGCCGATTTTTCGTCAGCCTTTCCAATTTCTGAATCACACCGGGTTTGCCCATAACTAGTAAGTTAGTTTTATCATCATTCAATTTAAGAAAATTTGCTGCCATCCATGTGTGGATGTCATCAATATATGCAGCAAGGGAGTTGAGAGAATTCGAGGTGCTCGAAGACTTGAAGCGATCAAACCAAAGGTACAACTGAGTGTCGTCCACATGGAAGTGAAAGCCTAGATTGTGCTTTGCAATCACATCGGCAAGAGGGAGGATATAAACCGTGAAAAGAACCGGACCTAGCATGGAGCCCTGAGGTACCCCACATTTCAGAGGCACGTCGGATGATCTTTGTCCATTCACGTCAATACTCTGCAGTCTCCCACTGAGATAGGACCTGAACCATTGCAGGGCAGTGTCAGTGATGCCCAGGCGAGATGGGAGGTGCTCTAGAAGGACTTAGTGATCGATAGTCTCAAAGGCTACCGAAAGATCGAGCATAGCAAGTGGATATTCTACCCATGTCTGCATTCCTAAGTAGGTGGTTGTACACCCGACTCGCTGACTCTGTAGGGTGATTAGCCCCTTCGGCTCCAAGCTTGCCAAGCTGGTTCGGTCCAGCGGTTAAGGTCCCGTGGCCCCGACAGAGGCCTGGCTGAGGTCGCGGGCTCGAGCCCTGAGGCATATGTGAAGTGCCTGAATAGAGATTAAGTTCTCTCGGGCTGAATTATATTTAAGCTTCGGGTTCTCATTGTGCAGATACCAATTTTGCTTCTGGCTGATTGAACAGCATCTTTTGTATAGCGACAGAAGAGCCTCTATGGCTATCACCACTGCTTGCAGTGGCAATAAAGGATTGCCCACCGCAGGATTCGAACCCACGACCTCGGGACCGAGGTCGTGTAAACTAACCACCTTACCTAATGTGCCATCATGGCTCACCACTTCAGACGTGTCTACAGGTGCCTGCAGAGTAGCATGTATTTAGTTCGAAGCTTCACATTCTGCAGAAATGAGGTTTTTCTCAGTTTTTCCGAGAGGGTTAATCAGCACTTCCTGGCTGACCGCCCACCCGGTGCTAAGCTTCAGGGTGTTTTCCAGAGGAGATCGCACCATTTTTTTGGTGGGGCTTAACAGACCTGATTGGCAGAGTCCTTTGGGGCCTGCTTCAGCCTCTCCAGGCGAGGGTCAAACTTATTTTTCTTTTTAGAGCTGTCTAGAAAAAACAACCTGGAAGTGGCACACTCCTTGGCTCTCTGACAACGAGGGATGCCAATTTTTTTAGGGGGGGGGGCTGAAGAGCCTTCCAGGCTGAGTGCCGGTTGTGCAGATTCTGGCCACGTCTGGTGTGCACATGGGTTCGCAGAGAGCTAAGGGGGTGCAACTCTGGCGAGCTTTCGAGAGCTGCAGTTTCATGCCTAGAAAAAGATCGAGTTCTCTCCGAGGGCACTTTATCAAGTGCATTATAATTATATGTCGGTCTTATGGTCGGCATGGTCGAAGGGCATTCTCGACTGTCCTCCGCTCTCATGGGATTGTCAATTGTCTACATTTAAAATAAATAGCCTCTCTAACCTAGTAAATACGAGCAATCTACCCGATGCCAACCACAGCACTTCCCCAAGGGATCCTAACGATGTTCAGCTGACTGCCGACGACGCTTGCCCAAGCCTGGTGCTGCCACCTTGGCTGGCTGCCAGTAGAGCAATATCTTTTCACTAAGCTGCAAAGGCCCCTTGTTAAGACTGTGGCTTCCCATTGACGACCGGCAGTTTCCATATCCAGTTTATTTGGAATCCTCTGGGCACTGCCAGTCAATAACAGTCACTATTTGCTAAGCATGGTTAACATGAGTCCACTACAGGTACGCTAATGGTAACTCTTAATACATCGTTTCAAGTGAATTGGACACATGAGTATCAGAGAGTAGCTCTTGACGGCCATTGCTAAGCCATCAGGAAATAGACGTGTCACACTTGCGCATGACTGGCCAGCACAACCACTCTGGGTCGAGCTGTGGCTCCTTCCTGAAACAAGTTCCTGCCTTGTGCGTACCAACTTGCAGTGCAAATGCTTCAAACTAACAGGTGCGCTTCGAGCTTCTTTTTAAATGTCATGTCAGGAGACATTGTGACGTGCTTCGGTAGTGAGTTCCAGGCTTTGGGAGCATAGCAACTAAAGGCACGGTCCCCAAAAGATTTGAGGTACGTACGAGCTGCACTGGCTTGGCCCCGTGGTTAAGGTGATCGCCCCGACCAAGGCCTGGCCAAGGTCGCATGCTCGAGCCCCGCTGTGTATATGAAGCTCCTGAATAGAGATTGAGTTCTCTTAGGGCGCTACACAAATGAGAAAAGTGGGTTGTACGATTCTTCGCCTCGTAGTGGAGTAGCTCTGATAGGTAGGCTGGAGTAAGAGAATGAAGAGGCCTAAAAATAAGTGACAGAACCTTGAAGTCGATACGCTGCTTGATTGGAAGCCAGTGCACGTCGGCGAGAAGTTCGACAGGGCAACTGCGCCACTCACGACAGACGAGCCTAGCTACAGATTTTTGCACCAACTGTTAAGTGCCTAATTGCACAGGCAGGGAGACCAGCAAGCAGTGAGTTACAGAAGTCCAGACGGGATGTCACAAATGCATGGACAAATTTTGATGTAGTATCCCGAATTTCGAATATGTTATGTAGCTGAAAGTAGACAGATTTGACTGTGAAGCTGATGTGGTCGTCTAATGAAAGGTCACTTTGAAACAGAACATCTAGATTTCGTGCAGATTCAACAGTAGATATGCTGGCAGAGCCGATTTTGAGCAGTAGGTTTTATATGTTTTTTACTAACCACACTTGCATGCTGACCCTGTACCCACTAACTACACTTGCAAGCAGACCCTGTACATGTCACCCTAACCATGTTATTCATGTTTATCAAGCATGATACCACTCACCATTCGATCGTGTTTCCTTTGCAGCAAATCTAAAGCACCTAGAAAGAGATTGAGTTCTCTGAGGGTGCTTTGTCGTGTATTATTATTATTATTATTTTTAATATTATTATTTATATAGCCTAATGCTGATGAGGTTGCTGAGATATGGCATGGCCCACTACTTGACCAGCACCACTGGCCGCTAGATACAGAGTTCCAGCAGGCTTTTCAGATTTCCAGATGATTCATCGGGGCCACAAAACAAAGAGACGAAACAAAACAAAGAGATGCCTAGTCGATTGTCTCGGGAAATCCTGGGGAGGCTGAAACAGCCGTAGCAGTTCATCTCGCCATGACGAAGCCAAGACGTGGTGCACCTTGAAGGTCGCAGAGTGAGCTTCGGTTCACATCCCACAGGAAAACAAGGAGTGGCGCCAGTTTCTTTTGACAAGGGAACATGTGACCCAGGGAGTTAGACGTCCAGCCTTGAGAGGATCCGGGAGGCTAATCAGATCATCGCATACTCATTGAGGAAAGTAACTCTTAAAACCGAAGAGAAAACAGGCGTGACTACGTGCCGTGCACTATCGAGCTCTTGTCAAACCAGCAGGCAAAAGAAATTTTAAGATAGTAGTCAACGCTGATATGATGTATGACCAATCAATTTTGGCAAGTCGAAAACTAACGATTTTGTAAAATTTGCTTTTTCCGACTGGCATGACTGCAACAGTTGCCACAGCCAAATGTATCAAACCGAAACCAAAAATATTAAAGACCAGGTTAAAACCGCAGAGCTATATAATAATATTAATAATGCACTTGATAAAGCGCCCTCGGAGAACTTAATCTCTTTCTAGGCGCTTTACATTTGCTGCAAAGGGAGACGGGCGACCCCTTCAGAAGATTGCCATCCGACCCGGCAGGCTGAAAAACCGACTGCACCTCGATCTCAGAAAAAAATCCTAGCTGAGTCAACAGCCTATTTTTGTCTAGTGACAGAAGAGCCTTTAGGCCTATCACCCACCGCAGGAAGAGCTGAACTCACATTTCAAATTTCATTCCGATACGTGAAATATCAGTAGAGCTATTTACTTTACAAGGCACCAACTAACCTTGGAAATGAAGCTGTATGAAAGTCACAAGTATGCACCTCTACAAGCTTCAAGCATATATCGAGATCTACCAAGATTCAACCACTTGGAATACAAGTAGTATATGATGCAGAGATCGGTAATTTTTTCATTTGTAGATTTGTTGCTTCTGGTTTCCATCCGGGTTAGACGTGGTTGGCTTAACCGATTTTTCTTTCATGTGGAAGTCATCAAAACTTCCGATCCCAGTTCTAACATATTTGCCTTTCGAAAGGTACCATAAACGCATATTTGATTGTCGGACAAATTGCATAGGTATTGTCTTGACATTCCCCCTTAACTGGAGCAAAGACTTGAAACGAATATCTTTTCTTAAATATAATTCCCGTCTTTTTTTTAGCGGTACATCTTCTTGCGAATTTAATGAAGTGAACTGCATCTCCGTGTTTCCTAACTCAGGAAATCTTTAAGAGAACACGTCCCAAGGTCATTTCAAAGTTTCGAGCCCACACTACAGAGAAGTGCTTCGGGGCAACCGGAAGACTATGATGTCATGCCTGTGTCTAGTGCAGGTATCCTGCGAAACCTAGGCAGGCAGCAGCACACGAAGCAACGCCGAGGCAAATGCAATGAGCCACCAACCGCTAGCGATTCGAGTGAAGTGCCGAGTAGTGGCAGCCAGTATGGGGCAGACTGCAGGCACGTACACACATCGCTGTGGTCAACATCTACACATCAACATCTAGGCAAGCCGAGCTACCGGCCATGCTCGACCTCGATCGCGACCAAGCCGCCAGCAGTCCCACAGCCTACGATGGGTGCTCACTGTCAAGCAGGCAGCGGCAACGGAGCACACTTACTGAGTGTGCGCAACAGCTTGCCGTCGCGCAGCAACTGCACCGCTGCAGATGCTACGCCGCCGCCTCCGCTGCCGTGGATGAACTTTTCCTCGAAGCTTCTGGCCAAGATCCCTTTGCGACCGCTGCTGCTGCTACTAGCACCACCTGCCCCTGCGCGAGCTGAATGAAAAGCAAAGCCGCATGTAGTTCGATCCTGTGTCCCGGCCCCGATCAACTACACTCAACGTGAGTGAGGAGAATGAAAGCACGTGCGACAGCAATAGCAGCAGTAAAGGTGATCACAGGGAGGCATGAGAGAGGTGCGTAGGCGCGTGCACGCACGTGCCCACGCGATGCAGCTGGTCAAAGGTGGCAGCAGGTCAAAGGTGCGATGCTAACACAAGGAAAATGCACCACGTTAGGTCTTAGCGGCACAAAAGTGTATCTCGGAATCGCCCGTAACAAATGAGTCCACGCTGCTTCTCAGCAGTAAGGGTTAGGCTGATTGCTGTTACCTCTTCATGCCCAATGTGCCATCTCATGCAGCAGAGCTCTATGTTAGTTTGCACATCAATACACGGCTAATGAGCCATCCGGCGCATTTCAGGGACTTGTAAGTAAAACTGTGGGTGGCTGCACTAGCTAGCACAGCTTTCACTGCTGCACATGGAAGATGGTGCACGTTCGAAACAAGACCGGAATAGAAGAGTAGCTCATCTAGGCAACAATAATGCAGCTCGAGGGCAGAGTCAAAATGAACTCAGGACATGGAGATGGGTGAAGCCAGCAGCATCCATTCGTCCAAAGATTCCTCGTACTGCGATGTTGTGTGGCCTACTATTTCAGGGTGACTCTGCCTTTCGATTTTTACTGTGCCTCTTGGTGCATGCGCTGGCAATGGACACGCCAAGAGGCACAGTAAAAATCGAAAGGCAGAGTGAAACACCGTATCGCCTCTCCCTACTCTACAAAAGCCACAAGCGGTCGTCAGTCATAGTCGATAGATAAAGGCTTTCTAGGTAGCTCCAGGCTGCATCGTAGACTTTCGTGGCATGCCAGCATCACATAGACGCAGTCTGCGAACTCAGATAAAAGATACTTGCTTCGTTCACATTCCAAACTACTTGGCAAGGGTCAGCTTGCTAGTTAGAATCATCGGCTTGAGAGCGGTCGGGAGCACCTATGAGCCAACAAAAGTTCCGTTCTTGTCACTTTCATTTAGAAAGCCAACGAAATACTAAGCAATGCTAGCAGCAGTCAGTGAGTGAGCACCTCTGGAAGCAAAGCAGTCAACGAGGAAGTCTCCCTGTGGCAAAAACGCAAGCCACGATGGCCTCGCACAGGCTGCCGACAGGCAGAGTGCAGACGGCGCCGGGAGTGCCAGTATGACGACATCAGACGGCCCCCATCAATGTGTACTACTCACCGCTTCTGTGAACAGCAGCAACGGCTGCAGACTGCGGGCTGACGGAGCGTCGGCGCCGGTGCAGCGCGTGCCGCTCCACCTCCCGATCGTCGTCGTCGTCGCTTGCCTCGGCCGATGTGGAGTGCTCGGGGCCACTGCTGTACAAAGCATTCTCACTGCCGCCACTCAGACGGCGCCTCCAGCGTGGAGGAGGGCCAAGCTCGCCGCCATCGCCCTGGGCGACCGCCAGCTGTCTGCCGGCTTCGCCGTCGGCAGCTGCGCTGCCAGAGACACCATCAGCGAGTCTTCCGGCAACCTTGGAATCTTCATCGTCGTCTTCGTCGTCGACATTATCAATGAAGACTCGCTGGGCTGACGAAGACTTGGCATGTTCGCTATCCTTTCCGTTTCCCATCATCTCAAAATCCTCCTCCTCTTCTTCCTGTGGCCAAATATGAGACAATGAGTATGTAACTGCTCGGACGGACGGCATCATTCACTCCTAACCCCCTTTGCGGCTTCACATAACGTTCAGAAAGCCACGAGCGACACGGAAAGAGACTTGCACCACCCCAACGGTTGGTTTTGGTGTGTCCCATATACCGCCTGACACGACTGATCTTCACTTTTTTGGTAAATGTCCAGAGGCACTTTCAAGGAATGCACTGGGAACAGCAGCAGCAACAAACAGCACGATTATAGGCTGTAGTCATATTTGCTGATTTAACAGCCTAATTTGTATAGCAGCAGAAGAATCTTGACGGCTACAATCACTGCTTGCATTTGCCGATAAAGGATCGTCCACTAAAGGATTCAAACCCACGACCTCAGTCGTGAGGGGCGAACACCTTACCTCGTGGATTATCACGGCCCCAGTACTGTGACGGTTTGGAACGAATGTAAATTTTGGCATGCTTACTACACCCATATGAATACAAAGAAATCATCGTCAGAATTGTGCCTACCTCTAGGTATAGCTAGGCCCAACACTAGCAGTATGCCTAATGGCAATGCCGATTCCATGAGTGGATCATAAAATCAAAAAAGTCCTCTACAAACTAACAGAAAGAGCTAAGAAGCATAACTCAAGAGGAATCCACTACGTGCAACCCTAGTGACCGGTATAGAAGCTCTGCACATCCATGCAATGCTTCAAAAGTTAAGTGGCTAAGGGCTTATCACACTCGTGAGCTTTGCTCCTCAGCATAACATTAGCACTCCTCGTCAAGAGAAAGCACTTAGCCAACGGTAGTAAGCAAAAAGTGTACCCAGCTACTTCATAGACGTTTGGAAAGCTCAATGCAACTTAAAATCCCAAAGGCACCTCAAGACCGAGTCAGCTGCAGTCGCACACGAGAGAATTTCCACCAAGCATCTGTCTGCAGTAAGACTGTCTACAGCTAACCTGAAGATCTTCCATGGGGAGATCATTGTCGGAGTATCGATCATGCACCATGTCGCCAGTGCCTGCCAGCTGCCCATCACACACAAATAGATCTCTGTCAAAGACCCGTTGACTCATGCCGGCTACAGTCACCATGTCCTGAAAAAGATGAGCACTGTAATCACTGACGACTCAGTCTTCTTGCAACGGGTCCATCCACACAGTACTCAAGAAAACACTGCTTTAATTTCCTGTGAATCGAATACACAATACAGACCATTAACAAGAGCATGCACATCACACAGGACTCACGTGGAATACCAACCTTTGAACTGTGGATGCGTGACAGGTTCGGACTGCCAGCACGAGCCTCAACAGGTCGGTAACCGCAACCTAACGGGTACGCGTCATCACTCACTCCATCCACACCATACGCTCCCGGACTGAAGTGGATTTCCAGGTGGAATCGCTCATCAGACTTTGGGTCCTAAATAAAAAAAAAGCTTACAGTGATCAACCATTAATTAGAGACAGACATAAACTGCTAGCACAACTTTTTCCATGTCGGACTCGGGAGACAAGAAATTTTGCCAATATAACAGAACCAAGCAAAAACATTGCAGCATTGCGTAAGCAGGAGTCCTCTCTCTTGGCAAGCCTAGCTTGATGCAATCTGGGTGCACTCACCGTGGTAGAAAGTGAAAAGCATGAAGGTGCACTGATATCTTAATTTCCCGACACGGCACAAAACCAAACAATCTTTGGCACCACCATCGAATCCGGTGCCACAAGCATATGCACATACAGGAGCTTACCTTTGACGGATCCTCATACATCATGATTACAATTTGAGTCATGTAGTTGAGCTCCGATACTGCCCCCATGTATTCGATCGCTCGAAGCCATTGAGGGTCTTCTTGTTCCTGCAGTGGGTTACAAGGCAAATGCTATCATGCTATGGCGGAATAGAACGAAGTGGCATGATTCAAGTTGACGGGCGGGCATGAATGCAGTTTATGGTGCGATGAATGAGCTGAACTGAACAGACAAATCGCCATGCGAAAGATCGTAGGAGATTTGCTTTACGACATAGGCCAACTGTAAGTATGTTTGAGCATACCATATGCATAGTCGAGCGTACGGTATTGGGTACATGTATAGACAGCATTATTATTAAGCTTATTTAATACGACATCGACGGCACTGCTAAAATTATCCCATCACTTAGCAAAGAGAGCCTGCTTTAAATAATTGGCTGTGCTTACATCTGATAATCCACCAAAACGGATGAGATTAAGCAAAGTATGGATGTGACTCTCACTTGTGAAATACAAGCGGGTTCGAACATGCCGATCTGGAGACGAAACACCAGTAGAGAGCCTGCAACAGCAAGACGGGAAACATAAAAATCAAATAACTGGCCCAAGAACCCAAGCACTAATAACGAATTCAACGAAAAATTTCTAGCGACAGAAATCATAATAATAGGGTTATGCAAATTTGTTAAGCAGCACACCCTCTCTGCCAAGGCTAAGAGTAGTTTTACAAAGCCTGCAGGATTATCATAAGCCTAGCTTAGCATCAACAGGCTCTGGCATAGTGCTATGATAAAATAATACCAGTCACTTTATACAGCCCCATAAGAGAACTTAATCTCAATGCAGACGCTTTATATATTTCAGGCCTCGAGCCCACGTGAATTAGATGCATCATTGAGAAGGCACGACAGACGCAAAGAACCGCAAGATTCAAATGCAGATAAACACAGCCTGAACGTTTGCAAGGATAGTATTGATGCCCCAGCACCAATATTGGGAGCATGATTTCTGGATAAACAAGGACTACCATACAAGTTACACATCAGGATAATACTACAACAGCCGTCTGGGTACCAAGTCTAGATACTACAGCTGTGGCACATGTATGCACACAAGACGAGTACATACAGATTATTGGACGTGCACACGCACTCACCTTCATGCACTCTCACACCCACGGGCACACAGCAGCCTGTATATGCATATACATACATGCTCACACACATCATTTGGACACGTGTGCACACAAGTGTGCACAAACACACATACACACACATATATATATACGTGCACACACACACACACACGCATTGTGAACACTCGCATACATACAAAATGCAGTCTACTTTATGTAAATAAGATATACATAACATAAGCAACTGACGACCACCGGTGGTAGGCCAGTAATGCACAGTTCACTATTAAGCATGATAAACCAGTTAAGTGGGTCCTTTGCTTGGCAACTGCCGATCGAGGAGTGAGTCTATTCCATCTTACCCGAAGATGCCTACACAGAAACAGGGAGTGACAAGAAATGCCAACGACACGTACAACTGCATCTCCAAATTCCAGATTTGAGATTGGTTAGAGACCCAGCAACACGAGTTTAGTTAAAAAGAGTGCATAGACCGATGCAAAGACTAGTTGGGAAGAAATTGAAATAGAGAGCCCAGAGTAGGAGAAAGAAGGCACCTGAAAGTGAAGATACAACCATGAAGTGCTGCTTCATCTAGTGCCGAAGTAGTGTAACGTTGTGGTTCCGATGTTCATGATAGTCAAGCCCAGCTGCAGAGTTTTGCATCAACTAAAAGCATCTTATTGCACAAGCAGGACAGGGACGTCAAAAAATGGCAGTGCTATCCTTATTTGTGTAATTTTAGAAAAGGACATCCTGACTTTGCACGCAGGCTACAATGGAGAATATCCATCATTCACTGAGCCGATTTGGAGGATTAGGCTCTTTTTGAATGACTAGGTTTGCCCCTACCTATTAGTTTGGTCAAATCGTTATTTAAGTAGAGAAAGTTAGCGAATCCAAATGCATGTGTGTGTGTGTGTGTGTGTGTGTGTGTGTGTGTGTGTGTGTGTGTGTGTGTGTGTGTGTGTGTGTGTGTGTGTGTGTGTGTGTGTGTGTGTGTGTGCACTCATGCATGTGAGTGCACGTGTGTCGGCAAGACAAGCTGCAAGAGGATCTGAGGTGCTGGAAGCCAAGGAAAGCTCAAAGCACAGGTGTCAAAGCTATGTGTCATCGACACAGAAATAAAGCCTGGGTTAAGCTTGGTGATTAAATCAGCTCATGGAAAACTTAAAAGTGCAAATTGCAAAAACAAGTAGACCTAGAAGATCCTATTCCTGGAGTAGCCCATACCCCAAAGGCTCACTGGATGATGGTTGGCTATAGATACTCTCTCAAATCTTACAATAAGAGAGCGCTAAAACCATTGCAGCGCAATGCCAGTGATGCTGTGACGATGCAAGAAATGTGCCTGCCCTCTGCCCAGGTAGACCACTGAGCTGGCGCAATCAAGCAATTCCAGGATGTGTCAGGAAAAACTGCAACCGCTAGGAATGTTCAGCAGCATGAAGGGAAAACATATGCAGAATATTCCAATTACATCTTCAATGAATATCATGCAGACGCCTCAAAAGAGGCCGATCGGCAAAGACACCAATCAGTTGCGGCGGGGAGTGAGGAGAGGGAGGGGTGGCAATGTCATCAAGAGCAATGCAACTACTGCATGCCATGCAGATGCAATACCCAGCTGCCATCACGTGACAGGTCCTCTGCCTTCCCATGGGAACAAGCATAGAAGACCATATGCGAATGCAGAAAGCTCTTCTTCCTAGCTACCTTGAATCGAGCATGGTAAACGTGCTGTCGCCTTCATGGGCGTTAGTCAGTAAGTCGGCCTTGATCTTCCTCAGCAGCGGCGTAGACACACTGGCTGCAATCGCCAGCTTCTCCTCCTTGTGTACGCCATATTCCTAGAGCAACGATGGAGTGAAGACTCGAGCATGCACACGATACTCGGGGTGCTGCAACCAAGCAGGCCGTTTTGGGCAAGGATTGCAGCCGGGTTGCACGCATATATATCTGTTAGGGAGTGGGTCATGAGGTGATGAGCCGATACCGGCATATATTGGTGTTCATAAGGGTACACCATTGGCTTTGTCGCCAAAGTTATGTGGCTCATTAAAACATCAGACACGAGTACCTTGCCCTCATGCACCACTCTACATACGGATGGGCAAGTAAGCAACCATCACCTGCCATCAGATGGCTAAACGGCAATTCAATTTAAAGTGCAGTGCTCCGGTTGAAGAATATTCCGAGACAAGACGGGTTAAACCGGGTCACTCACCTGCGGTATAACTATGTCTGCCATTGCCTTGGCCTTTGTGTACAGGACTTCGGCGTCTTCAAATTGGAGCAGCCGCTGGTTGTGGTGCAGGTCATATTTGATGCAGTCGTAGATATCAGGAATCTTACTGACGTCATAGAGATTGCTCGGTGCTCGGCAGAAATCACGGTCCAACTTGCTCCACCTCCGAAGCATTAGCTCCCAATTCTCACCATGATATAGCATGCGATCTGAAATGTATTGAATCAGCACCACCGCTGGTATGCAGCTGCAGCATGCAGTCCATTTGTAAAGGCCGAGGATGAGGGTGGCAATGGCAAGGATTGCAGATTAAAAGCAAGGAGATAGCCGAGTAACACTCGCTAAATTTGTCTCATGTTACTTCAGGTGCAGAAGTGTAGATATCTGCACATTCATATGTACCAGTGCGCAGGCTTGCGCGCTGTCCAAGCATGCATGCGTATCACACAATATTGGCCACTTACTTGCATTGAGCTATTCCTTTTTATTCTCTACTAGCAAAGCCTCTTAAGTAACCTAGCTGTCTTCCCATTGCCAGCAGCTTGCTTAAAAAATTCGTTGGGCTAGTTGAATCAGGCCTGCAACTGCTAGATGGAACAAGCCGACCCCATACAAGGCAGCAATTCGACAGAGGGCGCATGCAGTTATGGTGTGTCTGTGGCTGTATTTGATGAAGAGAGAGAATTGACGAAGAGGGCAAAGCATCTGGAAATAAGACGCAGGTCACACAAGGCTTTGTGGATACCAAATGCATGCACATTGTATGCACTCAACACAGTGTCTGCCAACACGGTCCCACATTAGGCAAGCAGTGGCATCAAGTGGACATGGTTGCAACTCTTTGGAAAACAGGCTCCCTCCCAAGGCATGCCTAAGCCACTGATCGATAAGGCAATTAGCCACCCGTACACAGCATTCGATTATCCCGGGATATTCATTTACTTGGCAGAACTCCTAAAGACTGCTGTCTACCAGTGACAACTCGAGAGGGCCCACAAGAGGATAGCCTATTAAAATAAAATACCAATCCACAAAGCACCCGGTGACCTAGATATCATACGAGATCGATCGAAACACAGCATTGTCTACTCACACGAAGTGATTGACGATGGTCATGTAAGGGTCAATTGCAGATATTTTCGCAACAGACACAGAGCCAAAACGAAACAATGGCATACGTGGCACAGAGGACAGGTCAGATAAATCCCTGATGGACACTTTTCACACCTCTCATTTCACTCTCGAGTGCTGCTCTGCACCTCTTGCTGCACATTGGAGATGTCTGCATATGCTGTGGGCATTAGAGCAGCTTCTATGACTCGCTAGCTGTGCTTCGAGGCACTGGAGTTTTATTATTTATCACGCGACAATGATGTCAAATACCCACTACTTCTGTCGTCTTTGTATACCTTTTCGAGTTTTGTCAGCATTACAGGTCGGTGCCAGATATCGGCTTACATCCATCAACTTGATGCACGTTCAGCTGGTGCATCGACAGAAATCCCACCAATGCAATAAAAGCAGCCACGACAGAGAACTGACGTGAGTACAACGAGCAAGCAGAGCATGGAGCCATGAAAAAGTCCATGATCTGAGCAAGAAGTACACGACTGCTACCAGCAAGCAGCTATTGGCAGCACTGATCCGATTGGACCGATGACTATACGATACACGAGCATCGCCCTTTAACGGCCTCTTTTTAATAAGGTAAACAAAAAATTCGAAACTCCGAGCCAAATACAGATTCGATTACGATTAGGTCAGCGAAGCATTGAGTGCGGTCCAGCTCACCTTTATACTTTGGGTCGGTCTTCATGCGTCTGATCTTATGTATGAGAGCCTTCATGTAGCAGGCAATATCTCTGCAGCTCTGCTGTGGGTTCCTCACGTACTCCATGGCGTTCACCAGAGAAGTGTTCCCGCAGGGATTAAACTAAAGCAAATGAAACGCACAACGGTACCAAGGTGACAGACGTGCTGACCACACTGCCGAACAGGCACATTACTGCACTAGGCTCCCACGAAAGCTGACTGAAACTATTGCATAGAACGAGCATTGTCATTATTCCAACGAACGACACGACTGTGCAGTCAATGCACGCATGAGACAGCACGCAGCTGCTGTAGCGATGAGACATTGCGAGCGCATACTTGGACCGTGTCTTGCTCGGTGAAATTTCGGTTCAAATTCACCATTTCCATGAGCATCTTGCGAGCACTGCAGCATCAATATCTCAATTAGCGACACTGCTGCATCCAAACAGCTAGCACTGACACATACATGCATACGCAGGCACAAACCTAGACAAGTGCACACACTCACTCTCCAGAGCATGAGCATGCAGAGAGTAACACGAGCATGACTGACAGGGTCGAGGGAGCATGCACAACACTCACGTTTCATGACAGCCCTACCCACTTTTGCCATAGCCACCCTAAGTGGGTACACAGCAGAATGCAACACTCGGCCAGGTACTACATGTAGCAAGCTGCAAAGCAACACAAAGAGTCTTGCAACATGAGCACCATTATGCACCCTCTGACTCGGCTTCCTGCACCATCTGCACGCTTCCTAGCAACTAGCAGGCACATACCAGCGCTGATGTGGCCGAGCCTCATCAGCATTATCCAAAAGACCGTTGATGTGTGAGCCACTTTTCACCATCTGCACGAGTATAGGTGTTAGCTCTCCCTCCAATGCCAGTAAGCCCTTTGGAAACGATCGAAAACCAAGCTAGTTGAGGTTAAGATTTTGAACAAGTAAAACGGTACACAGTGATGCCGCAACGCCTACTCCACCTACTAGATGGACAATGCAACTCAAAGAAAGGTGTGCAGCAGGCTGCTGACAAGCTGCTACCGGTGACCGTGCTTGAATGCTCCTGAAGAGAATTGTTTTATCAAATTCGATCGGGCTACCAAGGTCTACGGGCATTTTAATGGCCGCTAGCTAACAATTACGTGTTCCATAGAAAAACTAATGGCAGGTATCGGCGTTTCACAAACGGCCACACGACCACTAGCATTGAACCTCAAACGGCCACTCTCACAAAAGAGCATTCGCGTGAGTACCGAGTTTTTAAACAGGAGAGCACTGCCGAGACCAACGCAAACATCGAGATGAGTGTAAGGCAGAGATAGCAGCTTAAAGAAAGACTTGGTGCTACCGCGGTCGTTGCCAAGCAAAAGTCCAGAGGCGGACAAGGAGGGCAAGCCAACTCTGTCTGGGGGGTTCTTGCCTAGCCAACTGGAAGGTTATGCTTAGCTAGCTATTCTTCATCAGGCACATGGTCATCAACCATTCAATCGCGCTTCCCTTGCAGCAAATATAAAGTGCCTACAAAGAGATTAAGTTCTCTGAGGGCACTATATCCAATATATTATTATTATTATTATAATATCTAGCAAGGTTGACACCAAATCTCCCTTTCATCTCTCTCTCTCTCTCTCTCTCTCTCTCTCTCTCTCTCTCTCTCTCTCTCTCTCTCTCTCTCTCTCTCTCTCTCTCTCTCTCTCTCTCTCTCTCTCTCTCATTGCATTCCGACCCACCCTAGTCCCTTATCAACTGGCACATGCCTCCCTTCCAACCAAACACTTGTCCAATATAAAAAGCTGCATTGCAAGACCAGAAAACCTAGCTGCAATGACGACTGGTCGACAAACATGCAGCGACTGCCGATCTTGTCCCTGCAGCTCCTCAACATCCGCTGCAGCCGGTGAGCAGCGCAGCAAGGACTCCCTGGCGGTGGTGAGCAGCACTCGCAGCATCTTAATTGAAGGCTGGTAGACCAGGCGCCAGTCACACGGCTGCACGTGCCTCTTGCTGCACACGGCAGCTATAGGTTTTCCCAAAGAGCAAAAAGCTGTAGTCTAAAGCTACTTCTGAAGAAAGAGACACTAGACCAAGAGAACTTAAGTAATCACCGACAAGTCTCACTTCTACCATTCCTATCAAAGACAATGGGAACGAGTCGTGGCAGACCAGCAGAACTCATGTATTGAAACTTCAAACTTTGCTAGTAAGTTCCAGTCTGGTTTTAGAGCTAATCACTCCACAGAATCAGCATTGCTTAGGGTATACAACGACCTACTTAGGAATGCAGACATGGGTAGAGTGACTCTGCTTGTTTTGCTTGATCTTTCGGCAGCTTTTAATACTATCGATCACAAAGGTCTTCTAGAGCGCCTCCCATCTCGCCTGGGCATCACTGGCACTGCCCTGCAATGGTTCAGGTCCTATCTCAGTGGGAGACTGCAGAGTATTGATGTGAATGGACAAAGATCATCCGACGTGCCTCTGAAATGTGGGGTACCTCAGGGCTCCATGCTAGGTCCGGTTCTTTTCACGGTTTATATCCTCCCTCTTGCCGATGTGATTGCAAAGCACAATCTAGGCTTTCACTTCCATGTGGACGACACTCAGTTGTACCTTTGCTTTGATCGCTTCAAGTCTTCGAGCACCTCGAATTCTCTGAACCCCATTGCTGCATGTATTGATGACATTCCCACATGGATAGCAGCAAATTTTCTTAAATTGAATGATGATAAAACTAACTAGTTATGGGCAAACCCGATGTGATTCAGAAATTGGAAAGGCTAATACTAAAAATCGGCTCTGCCAGCATATCTCCTGTTGAATCTGCAGGAAATCTAGGTTTCATGTTCCAAAGTAACCTCTCGTTAGACCACCACATCGATCCAAAATCAAGTCTGCCTACTTTCAGCTACATAACATTGCTAAAATTCAGGCTTCTTTAGGCAGGGATACGACATATAAGTTGGTCCATGCATTTGTGTCATCCCGTCTTGACTTTTGCAACTCACTGCTTGCCGGTCTACCGGCCTGTGAAGTCGGGGGCTTACAGCTGGTGCAAAACTCTGCAACTAGGCTTGTTTGTCGTGAGCGGCACAGTTGCCACGTCACACCACTTTTGCCAACCTGCTCTGGCTACCAGTCAAGAAATGCATTGACTTCAAGGTTTTGTCGCTCACTTCTATTCTATTGCGTATCACTTTGCAGCAAATGTAAAGCGCCTAGAAAGAGATTAAGTTCTCTGAGGGCGCTTTATCAAGTGCAATATTATTATTATTATTATTACTCCCCTGCCAGGCCCAGCATCGTACCACCTGCTTTTCGGAAACTGTTTAGCTATACCGTGTACAAACCTCAAATCCTTTGGAGACCGTGAATTTAGTTCGCATGCTTCTAAAGCCTGGAACTCACTCCCGACTTCAGTCATGACATTCCCTGACTTGACCACATTCAAAAAGAACTTTAAAACGCACCTATTCATGACAGCATTTAGTGGGTCCCCGTGATTCGTCCTTTATGTGCTTATGCGTGCTGACACTGTGCATGCTGCCACTAAACACACTTGCATGCTGACCCTGTGCATGTCATTCCTAACCATGTTATTTATGTTGTTTATCAAGCATGATACCACTCACCATTCGATCGTGTTTCCTTTACAGCAAATGTAAAGCGCCTAGAAAGAGATTGGGTTATCTGAGGATGCTTTATCAAGTGTATTATTATTATTATTATTATTATTAACAGGAAAGCCTTCTGCAAAAGAGCAAGAGAGGCCATTTAAAATCCAAACCAACGTCTCTTCGTTCTACCGTAGTGTTTGATCCGTGCTCCGTCCTCAATTGACTTGCATCGGGTAAAATAGATTTTGAAAACACGAAGCCCTAAGGGCATCTGCAGAGGATGTTAAGTCATGCAAACTCGGCTTGCGAGACCAGGGATGTGAGAGCAAATCAAACTGCTGCTACACCATCCAGCATTCATGCATCCACCATTAGCTAGTTGGAGCTTGCAATGCAATAGCTCCTGACACTACAGGCAATTACATTGCTTTCAACCGTCTAAAAATCTAACCACTCACGACTGCTACATACCCCACAGTTGAATGCTTTACACAGATGCTTACCTGCAAATATGCAACATTGCTGAAGAAAGGTGAAAGATTCGTGAGCATTGATAGACCAAGATAAGATAGATAGGATAAGAATAAGATAGACAAATATAAGATATAGAATAAGATAGACCACGAACATTGATAGACCAAGTGTTTTGAGAACCAGCAGCATAAATACATTGGTCCTACGAGCCGATACTGCCACCGGACAGATTACGGCTAGCATGCATGCACGCCGACCCTAACAGAGATTATAGGTCGGGCAGGCTCAGTAGCAACTTCACCCATCCACCTGTTTGCACATGCTGTGCACACACATACTCGACTCCACGAGCAGCTAGAATCGCGACTAAAAGCAGCGGAACTCCACGAGCAGTGAAATTGCTGCTGCAACTCCACGCTCCCCTCGGTTACGGGGTGTGGCAGCAGGTAGGTGCACATGCGGGGAGCGATAGCAGCGGCGGCTCAAACCTTGGCGAATGCCGCAGCAGTCATCTGCACGCGGCCTTCGTCGCTGGCATAGATCTTGAGATCGTGGCGGAACGTGCTGTGCAGGCGCAGCAGGCCGAGCCCGGGAGCGTCGCCGTAGCTCGGGTACATGCAGCGGAACGCCTTGCCCAACTCCTCGGCCTGCGCCTTGCCGGCCGCCGTGAGCTCTCCGCCCCACTTGAGCACGAGAAGCAGAGAAGGCAAAGTCGCAGCCGAGCCGTTGCAGCCGCCACTGGCTCCGCTGCTGCCGATGCCGTCATCTGCAACCACCGAACACAAGGGCAACGGTTGTGCTGTGGCTGGAGTGGTGACAGGGCTGCTTTGCATGCTATAGAGCTAGAGCTAGAGCTAGAGCTAGAGAGAGAGAGAGAGAGAGAGAGAGAGAGAGAGAGAGAGAGAGAGAGAGAGAGAGAGAGAGAGAGGGGAGAGGAGAGAGAGAGAGAGAGAGAGAGAGAGAGAGAGAGAGAGAGAGAGAGAGAGAGAGAGAGAGAGAGAGAGAGCAGAGCAGAGCAGAGCAGAGCAGAGACAGAGAGACTGAGAGAGGGAGACAAATGCAGAGACACAGAGACACCAGACAGAGACAGAGAGAAAGACTGAGAGAGAAGGAAAGAGACGTAGTAGGCAAGCTCCACTCACCGGAGATGCAGCCACTGTATGAGAACCCGTGAGGTTGGTACTTAAGCTGTATTTTCCGGTTGATTCCGGAAAAATGACCGTACCTACAGCCCATTAAACAATGTGCCTGACGGGCCTTCCTCCAGTGGACGATATACTACATGGATGGGGAGGGGGCTCCCCACGTATATGCACGAGATCTTACGTCCCTGCATTTCAGAAAGGACGGTGCCAGTGTGTATTTGGTGAGGGCACTAGGCAGTACAACGAAAACAAATGGGGAAGACAGCAGTGCCGAGCCTGCCCCTCCCCAAAGCGCGGTGTGGCAGCGGCTATTACGAGCGTGCTGCGCATGTGCGTCGGCAGAGAGTTACACACATCTCGAGCACGGTTTTCAGCTGCAGCAGCTTGGCTCGCCTCTCCTCGAGCTCGGGCGGTAGCTGTGGCTGCGAGTGGACGCTCCCCAGCAGCTCGCGAGCTATATCCAGCACCTCCTGCAGCTGACGCGGCTGCTTCATCTTCAGCTGGCCCTTGGCGCGGCCACCATACTTCTCGAAGAGTGTGAAAAATCTGCAGACACGCCGTGCTGCGAGTGGCAGTGGAGGCGAACCGGCGCCAAATTTGTGCCAGACTGGCGACATCGCAGCGCCAGACTGGCGACATTGCAGCGCCAGACTGGCGACATCGCAGCGCCAGACTGGCGACATCGAAGCGCCAGACTGGCGACATCGAAGCGCCAGACTGGCGACATCGCAGCTCCAGACTGGCGACATCGAAGCGCCAGACTGACGACATCGCAGTGAGGACACACCAAAAGATGGACACGACTTTTTGGCAAGCTTTGGTGGCATTAGCCATGGCCGACAGCACCATTATCACACGTTACCTTTACCAAAGAGTGCAGGCCTGTCGCTGAGAAATGGAGCAGCCGGCTACTCCCCCCCCCCCCAGGGAAGCTGGTCAAAATCGACGAACGGTAAGGCAAACCGCGCAGCAGCCGTGCACCTCGGGGAGGGGCACGCAGCAGCAGCTGCTGCTGCACAAGAACCAAGAATCTGTCAGTTGGCCACTCGCAATATTTGAAGCGTATTTTTTATCACGTTGTAAATGATAGGCAACAAGCAGGCCCGGCCAAGCTCAGACAGCCAGAGCAAGCAGTACTTGCAGTGTCACTGCAGCGCAATGAAGTTGATGTGCATTGACACTGCAAGTGCTTTTGCATGCCTGCCTAGGCGTGACGCCTTGCTTGTCATTGGCTATTTAGTGTTGCTTTGCTTACAGCTAGCTGTGAAGCATCCAAATAGAAATTTAGTTTTCTTGGGCTACTACGACGAATACATTTGTTGCTGAATGTGCCATCTCCAGCATACCCAAGCAGTGACAGCACTAATATCAAAGATAGCCAGCACAGCATGATGGCTAATCTGCCACTGCAACCAGCAGGACTAGAAATGCGTCGGCCAAAAGCAAAGAAAGGGAGACACGGAGAGGAAGAAAGAGAGACCAACAGATAAGAGGGAGAGGAAAACAGCTCGCGAGAGTTAGAAAGAAAAAGAAAAGAGAGAGAGACAATTGGGGAAAAGGAGAAAGGGATAATTGAGGGGGGAAAAATGAGAGAGAATGGGGGAGAGAATAGAGGAGAATGACGTTGAAGCAGAGAATGGGAAAAAGAGATTGGGTCGGGAAAAAAAGAGAATGAAGAGAGAGAAAAAGAATGAGAAAGGGAAAGACAAAGTGAAAGATAAAATAACAGAGAAAGGAAGCGAGCAGAGAAAAGAGATGTTCAGAGATGAGGCAGAGCAGAGGGGTAAGAGACAGAGAAAAAGGTAAGAGACAGAGGCTGAGAATAGACAGTGAGTGGGACAGTGAGTGAGTGAGCAAGGCAAAGAGTTGAACTAGGGGGAAAAGAGGTGAAGTAGAAATAGGGCGAGAGAAATGGGGAGCTTGAGAGAGATGGAGAGAAAGTTGGCAAGAGGAGGATAAAGTACGAGTAAGAGAGTAAGTAAGAGAGAGAGAGAGAGAGAGAGACCAGAGAGATCGGAGAGAGAGAGAGGGAGCACCTGACACAGAGAGAGTAAATATAATTAAAATATAATTTATTTATATAGCGCCCCAAGAGAACTTAATCTCTATTCAGGCGCTTCACATATGCCTCGGGGCTCGAACCCACGACCTCAGTCAGACCTTGGTCGGGGCGAGCACCTTAACCGCTAGACCAAACCAGCTCGGCAAGTAAGAAGTCAGACAGCACACATACAATGATCTGCCGGTCCAGAGGATCTTGGCAATACCTATTAATAGGTCAATGCCCATTTGAGGAGCAGGATATATTTTTCTTCACTGAGGGAGCATCAGCAGATAGCATACGAATACAAGCAGGCTCAGAAAACGAAACATGAATTCTCAAAATAAACTTGTGCAGACCGGCAGCAAGTGACATTAGTGACAGTAGGCTGACTAGTATAATGTGAGAATCACGACTGTAAGGCATATCCCTTGTAAGCTAAAAGAGCCCACCAAAGAGGTATTCAACAAACCATTAAACAGGTCAAGAAAAGGTAACATAAAGGCCAACTAAAGTGCCTTTTATGTTAGACGATCACGTGTGTGAGACGATCGCGCAAATACGACCTATGAACTGGCAATTCAAACACCAGCTGAAAAGAAAAGATCGGTCACGGGTTGTAAGCCAAGCAAGAGCCCTGGACAAGACGACACTCATGCTCACGATAGCACCAAAGATGTGGCACTAAGCATGCAGCCACTGCTTCAGCTGATCACTGGGAAACTTGTCTCGTCTACCTTGCTTATCATCACCAGCCTTCAGCACCAGCCAACTTGCTCTGTGGGGCAAGCAGGCGACCTATTTGACTGAACTAGGACTATAATGAAACTATACATGTAGAGTGATAGATAAGGTGGTCTGACAGCTTGAATCAGCACTCTGGTCCTGGAATGTTAGCAGTGCCTGAGCAATGCTGTGGGAAAACGCTCAAAATGATGTTCGCAATGATTAAGCAGTGACTACGAATGCACTTTTCTCTAGGCAGTGATATGTGCTTTACAGCAACCATTCAAGTGCATTTCACTTTGCAGCAAATGTAAAGCGCCTAGAAAGAGATTAAGTTCTCTGAGGGCGCTTTATCAAGTGCATTATTATTATTATTATTATTATTATTATTATTATAACCTGAGGTGGGTTGATTTCCTTACCAGCTAAATATGAAGACAGTAAATATCACGAACTAAGAAATGAGCAAAGCAGAGACATTTCTGCCTTTGCTATAGGGCAAATTTGGAACATGCATTTGGCAGTCTCCAACAGTGTTGCCATTGCAAGGCAGCTCACGATTTTGGAGAATTACGTAGCGCGAAACACTACAATGCCATTTCAACTGAGATCGATGAAAACAAAGAAGAAGAACGGTTTCCTTAAGTTGATAAAGTATCGGGATAAGTGGGCTATACAAACACTAAACTGAAAGCATTTATGAACAGATTTGCTGGCATAAAAAGTATTTCTTACAAGTGCTAACTGACCGGTACACTTATGCTGGACGAATCAACTATAATGATTCATGTATGCCAACTAGATTCGCTCTGTAGCACCAACTAGGTTGGGCTAATTAAAATGCAGCAACTTGCAGGAGAGACCACGCCCACTGGTGTTGGCAGACTGGCAAAGACCAGTGAAAACACTGGAATTACACTCGACTTTCAATAGGAGAATGAATATGCGGCGACGTGTTCAGACGACGATAGCATTCTGATGTGATGGCCTGTTGCACAGAAACTACCAAAAAACCTCCATGAGGTGCTACAAAGCAGGACAAAAACCTAACACCATTACAGTGATGAAATTTCGATTGCAATGGCTCTGATAGGGCTGGATTTTTCCAGGCAATAAGACAACGATCCAAAGCACACAAGCTTTCGGTGAGAAGGTATCCTCCACTAGCTGCATTATACGGCCAAGCCTCAGCACTTATCTGCCTTATCGAAAACCTGGTGCATCATCAGGAGCAAAGTGTACAACACTTGATTTTATAAAAATAAAATAAAATACTAGCTGATTTAACAGTCTTTTTGTATAGCGACAGAAGAGCCTTTACGGCTATCACCACTGCTTGCAGCAGCAATAGAGGATCGCCCAACAGGATTCGAACCAACTACCGTGGGACCGACGTCGAGAAAAGCAACCACCTTACCTAGTGTGCCATCACGGCTCACCATGTTATGTCTTGCTTGCAGCTATTCATCACTGGAGGTGAGAGGCTGATCCAAAGTTATGAACAGCATAAAAGCTGCTGCATACAGAAGGGCTCGAAAGAAAGATGTGCCCAAGTGGACAGCATAAGAAATTACATCGCTGTGAATCAGCTGAACGAGAGCTTGCCAGTTCTACGACCAGAAGAGTAAATGCTTCTGCCCCAATACTATTTCGGGTAAAAAACAATGAAGCTAGTTTTTGTATAGAAAAGACCAGATGGCACGAGGTAGCTGAAATTAACAATGCAGTTCAGCCTTTTCCTGAGCCAAAGAGCTTGTCTTGTTTTCATTCCTGCACGCTTTGCATGCTCATATGTGGACGAGGCGAGACATGCGACAAACAGTGGGTCCTACTACTACCCAGTGGCTTCGGGTGTCTTCTCGTGTGCTTTTGCATGCAGCAAGATGGCACAGCAGTGTCTTCAGTGACCAGTACTTCCGGTATCGGCGTGTAATAGGCGTAGATTTATGCGCAGTATTGAATTTCTACTATGACTCAGCGGAGCGAGTCCACAGGCTCACATAACTACTAGTACTAGTATTCGGCTGTGCTTAATGTTCACGGAAGAGATGTTTGATCGGCGGCAATGCTTGCATATACTCAGAGAAGACGATCGGTCGACAGGACGAGTTCGCATTCGAGAGCCTCAACGAGTGGGAGCGCGGGTGCACGGTTGGCAGGCTTCGAGCAGCACGAGACATGATCTCCACGGCCAGACATGCGCGGCGGTAGTGGTTAGAAAAAGAACACAGTGCTGTGCGCGATCCTTGAGACTGCATTGTTGCGCAAGCTAGCAGCGCTCGTGCGGCGACGAAGACGTAGCCGACGCCTTTCAGCAGCCAGCGAGAGCGCGCAGGGAGACAGCAACTTTGCAGCACCGCGAAGCGAGGGTCGGCGGCAAGCACCTTGCACCTTCACCGGTCACCTCGGTAAAATGAGCGCACGCACGGGCATCCATCGACAATTAGAGGGCACCGATTGCTATCACCGAACGACCGGGAAATGTAGCTAAAAGCCATAAGCCACGGCCTTAAAAGCTCATCTTGGCTAAAGCTGGTCAGCACTCGAACGCCAAGGCCACGAAGCCACGATCTATGCAGGCTCGGCGAGCTCGGCTCTATCTAAGTGGAGTGCTCATACTGCGGAGCGGCGGCAAGCGACAGCAGGTGCGCACTTACTGCACAGCCCTAGGCCAACCAAGGCACGGCGAAGGGTCGCCGGACTGGACTCCGGAAGTCATTCGGCAAGATTGTGCCAGGGCAGTAGGCAGGGGAGCAGTCAGAGAGCTACGACAAAGGGCAATGGACCAGGTTTGCACGAGCGGCAGCCGTGGATGGAGGGCATGAGCGCACGTACTACCTCTCTCTCGCTCGCTCTCTCTCTCCACATCAGCCACGAGAATAGAGTAGAAGAACACATGAGCGCACAAGTAAGGAAACCGAAAAGCAAAAAGAACCGACGTCATCAATAAGGCCTCGACAGAGACGACAGTTCGAGATGCAGACAACAAACGACCACGACCGTAACAACAGCTGGCGGAGGCTTCCGGAAGGAGGGGGGAGAGAGAGAGAGAGAGAAGTCCGCATCGAACGAAGAGCTGAGGACGAGGAGCAAAAAAAAGTGAGTTCCAATCGACAGCAAACCTCGCGAACGACCTGCAGATCTTGCAAACACCCTCGAAAGACTTGGAGAAACTTTGGTGAGGCCTGGAGATGCCACGGCCATGGAAAAAAGGTAGGAAGATACGTGACAGGGAATGCCGAGGACAGCTGCGAAGTGAAGAGCCGGAGAAAGAGAGAGAGAGAGAGAGATGGAGAGAGAGGGAGAGAGAGAGAGAGAGGAGAGAGAGAGAGAGACACACACACACACACACACACAGAGACAGGGAGAGAGAGATAGAGACAGGGATAGAGACAGAGACAGAGGGAGAGAGAGAGAGAGAGAGAGGGAGAGGGAGAGGGAGAAAGAGAGAGACAGAGACAGAGGGAGAGAAAGGGAGAGAGGGACAGAGAGAGAGAGAGAGAGAGAGAGAGAGAGAGAGAGAGAGAGAGAGAGAGAGAGAGAGAGAGAGAGAGAGAGAGAGAGAGAGAGAGAGAGAGAGAGAGAGAGAGAGAGAGAGAGAGAGAGAGACAGAGACAGAGAGAGACAGAGACAGAGAGAGACAGAGAGAGACAGAGAGAGAGAGAGACACAGAGAGAGAGAGACAGAGACAGAGAGCAGCGAGCATGAGCGGCGCTCCCACGTGCAGCTAGCACTACCGCAGTGGCACACCATGGCACCGGTGCAAAAAGCAGAAGGCTAACCAGCCAGCAGAGCTGCAAGCACACAGCGCAAGCAAGTGCAGGCCGGACGGACGGCCGGCCGGCGGTAGCTGCTGCGGCGGCAGCGGGCAATCGGCAGCACGACGATCGGACACGAAAGGCCCCGGCGGCAAACACCAAGCTGCACCCTCACCTGGTCGAGAACAAGTCGCTGGCGTAACGAAACAAGACGACCTTGACGTCAAGCATGGCAAACGACCGCAGCAGAGCCGACCCCAGAGCACGACCCGGTGCGCAAGCAGCAGCTGCAGCAGGCCACGGGCCTCGTCCGGGCAGGCGCAGCCACACGATCACTAGCAGTGCTCGCTGGGTCAAAAGCTAAGGATGGGGGCAGCAGTAGTTGCTGCTGAAGAGGACGAGCCTCGGCGACACGGTGCCAGCAGCACACAATGGCGGCACGCATGCTGACGGCAATGCAACAGGCAGTTGCATGGACAACCGGCCTTCGGCCCACCCCCCATGCCCCCCAGAGTGTCCCCGGCAAGCTGGCTGGCAGGGTTAGGCAGTGCCACCTACTCGCTGTCCTTCACTTCCATTTTCATTTTCTGCTTTGGCGTTCGATCACCGTGACGAATAATTCCGATCAGACAGCGAAGCTCCATCCTAAAAGCAGCAGTCTGCTCTGACACATAGCCAAGCATTAAGGAGCATGCACCAAGGAGGCCACGCAAGGAGGTCTGAATGACTAGTGGCTCACTAGGTAAGGTCGTTGCTTTTCACGACCTCGGCTCTAGGTCGTGGGTTCGAATCCTGTGGTGGGCAATCCTTTATGGCCACTGCAATCGGTGGTGATAGCCGTAAAGGCCTTTCTGTTGCTATACAAAAAGAGGCTGTTAAATCAGCTAGCGTTTATTTTTTAGTAAGGAGATACTACATAATGTGAAGGCCAGGCACATCAACACCCTGAGCGAGACCAATGAAGAAGACTCGTAACCGTTACGAATGAGCCACAGAGACATAAGAAACCCATCAATGACGCCAACAGGGTTCAACAAGACAAAACACACGTCGGGCTATGGATCTATCCAAAACTTTATGTCAATGGCTCGTGGGTAAAAGGCTGCAGAAACACAAATGAGCAATTACAAAACATGTCATACAAGCGTATAAAAGCTATACGAGTAAAGAAAACATTTACAGTGCTCGCGTATTCGTGGCCAAATGGGTTATAACGATAATGTCTGCTCACAGCTGGTAAAAAGAGCACCAAGCCTCGGTCCGATGAGGTTAGGGTAAAATGCGAAGCAGAGACCCCGAGGAGATGCCAAGGCATCAGTCATGCATAATAACGTTTGATCATGACATCAATTTGCCGTGCCATTCTTCTTGCAAGGGCAGAAACTGGCAACAGACGAAGCCAAGCCTCTCCGCCCTGAAACCCAAATCGAATTCTAAACTAAAACATCCTTCCTCCACCTTAATGGTAAACCCTACACTGAGTGATTGCTCAGTGTGTGTGCACCATTCTCTTGACATAATTGCCATGCTGGAAGAATGTGGCCCATTGAATTAGAAAACGCCTAATCGACCATCGAATCGAAGTCCATCTGTAACCAATGCCGCGTAACCAATGCAGTAACTCTCTTTAACCAATGTAGATGCCCACATCAGCTCCACAATCAAGTCGCCTACTTTCAGATACATAATATTGCTAAAACTTGGGCTCGTTTAGACAGGGATACCACATCTAAATTGGTCCATGCATTTGTGACATCCCTTCTCGACTTCTGTAACTCGCTGCTTGGCGATCTTTCGGCCTGCGCAATTTGGTGCTTACAGCTGGTGCAAAACTCTGCAGCTAGGCTTGTCTGTCGTGAGCATCGCAGTCGCTACATCTCACGACTTTTCAGCGGCCTGCACTGGCTCCCAGTCAAGCAACGCATCGACTTCAAGGTTTTGTTACTCACTTTTAGGTCTCTTCATTATTTAGCTCAAGCCTACCTATCAGATCTACTCCCCCACCAGTCTAAGCATCGTAGCACCTGCTTTTGAAACCTAATCGTTTACCTATACCTCGTACAAACCTCAAATCCTTTGGAGAGCATGCCTTTAGTTGGTTGGTATGTTCCCAAAGCATGGAACTCACTCCCGACTTGTATCGCATCTCCTGACTTGACCACATTTAAAAAGAAACCAAAAAGGCATCTATTTATCACAGCATTTAGTGGATCCCCGAAATTCGTCCTGCATGAGCTTATGCCTGCTGACACTGTGCTTGCTGCAACTAACCATACTTGTATGCTGACCCTGTGCATGTCACACCTAACCATGCTATTATTGTTGTTTATTGGGCATGCTATCACAAATCATTCGATCGTGCTTCCTTTGCAGCAAATGTAAAGTGCCTAGAAAGAGATTGAGTTCTCAGAGGGTGCTATATCAAATGTATTATAATTATTATTATTAACTTAGTAATCGACCAAACACTATATAACACTTATCTAGCATCATTACAGAAAAGAAGCACTGGCACAAATTGTCACTAGAGGACTCTGAAACCCTGGTAAACACTGTGCTAAAACCCTTTCACCAACATACTTAGTAGTAAAAGCTGCAAAAAAAATTTGAAAGTGAGCAACAACACTCAGCAATATGAATTGACCTAGAGCTACCACATCTCAACTTCGCAAAGAAGAGTGACTAAATATATTAATAAGGTGAGTAACTCGCCTGATATAGCACTCGATCCATTTAACCATTAGTCGCTGTTATGATGTAGTGGGACTACATGTGCCAAGAACGATTGTGATAACAAATCGAGCCAGCCAACAAAACATTCAGAAATTAATGGCCCAAACTAACCAAAAATAACCGGGTCCATACACTTGACGAGAAAAGTGTCTATATAACCGACATCGTGTAATATCATACAGATCACAGAAGCCATTTGCTAAGTAAAGGCCTTAAGAAAGTTCGGGCAGAAGCACTCAGGTGGGTGAAAAGAGACAAGGGGGAAGGAAAGCCACTACGCATGTGCATAGCAAACTGCTTCAAACTGCTTACCACTCCTACCTTGACCTGGATCACTGCATGTCATGTAGACAGAGAGCTCTTAGCAACACAAGCAAGTGCACCAAGAAGCCCTTTACTAGAGTATGTGATTTGTCAAACGTGGAAATTAAACACACCATACTAAACACCGAAAGCTATCACTCCAATCACATACCAATTTCGACAAATGCCATTCTCACAAGCTGCAATGGTACCACCATGAGTAAAGCACAAGCTAAGCGGAGCCAACATTTAAGCCCGTGTTGCAGCTCCACCCTGCTCACTGAAACCAGCTCCATATCCCGCTAAAAACTATGATCACGTGGTGGGCTAGTTTCAATGAGTCTTGATGTCTGATGTTGAGTTTTCAATGAGTCGATGGGTGCGGCAGAACTCCAGGCCTGCCCGACCAGGACTCCATCCAAAACTAACAGCACCATGAAACTTCGGCCTTTGGTCCTCCACAGGCTAAGCAAATGCTGGCATGGTAGGGGGCAAGCATGCCGTAAGAAAAATGTTCGACACTTACGGTGCACCTGCTGTTGTGGGCATGATAGGGGGCACTTCTGGATCGGCCAGTGACGGTGGAATGAGTAGAGACATCGACGGCGCAAGCATTCGCAGAGCCATCGTTCTACAACACAGTTGGCAAATAGCCGTACACCACGAAGCAGTTCATGAGCCCACATTGCTTATATATCTTATAAATCTAGCCCATATATCTTGTGCCAGTAAAAACAGGCAAAAAAGTGCACTAGTGTTAAGAAAAGTCTTGCCAATTGAATGTAGCAACTCACAATCGAGCTCTGCAGGTTGCACATCAACGAAATAAAAAGTAAGCCCATGGCAGTGGTAAGTTGAAGAGACTGGCGGTAGGTGGATCACTTACCCTACGATAGTGGCACAGTCGTCATAGTACTTTGGAGATGTCTTCACAAAGCTGAAGCCATTCACATCACACACGTACGAGGTGCCGTTTGCGCGTAGCAGATCAAAACCGCAAATCGTTTGCTACAATTCATGCCGATCGTGATGATGGGGGCACATAAACAACACATGGAAAACTGCGTGCAGCTAGTGATGCGAGCATGCAAAAGGACGACTGAGGAGGGGGGCAAGAAGCACCTTGAAGGCCAAGCAGATCCTCCGAGCGATCGACTTCTCCTTGGCTGTGAGAATGACAGGATATCGCACCTCTTTTCCACTCTTGTCTCGTTCTACCTTGCCGTCCAGTGCAGGGGACTTGCGTGCTTCAGCGTGAGCATAGTCAGGCCCCACCGTGTACACCTGCCAATTAGGAGAGGCAGTGAGACAGACAGGCCAAGTTCCGGTAACCAGCATCGAGATGCAAAGGCAATTACTCCACTGTGAGGCAGCAAGCAACAGGCGCCTGAAGGGACTGACTTTTACATCTGTGCCGTCGGTCGGCATAAACTCCTCATATATGTAGCTTCCCTCCGTTCGAACGGAGCTCGCTGGAGAATAAACACTGCTGCGGTTGCCAGTCTGCAATAGCATAAGAACGGGTTTGTCTTTGAGGCACACCGACTCTTCAAGTACTGCGAGATTTATGAAAAAAGGGTCAACAGCCAGGAATCATTTAGTAATAATAATAATATTAAAAATAATAATTCACTTGATAAACCGCCCTCAGAGAACTTAATCTCTCTCTAGGTGCTTTACATTTGCCGTAAAGTGAAATGCAATTGAATGGTAAGTAAAATCATGCTTGAAAAACAAACGAAATGAATAATATGGTTAGGGGTGACCTGCACAGGGTCAGCATGCAAATGTGGTTAGTGGCAGCATGCACAGTGTCAGCAAGCAGAAGCACATCAAGGACGAATCACAGGGACCCACTAAATGCTGTCCAAAAAATGCATGTTTTTAAATTCTTTTTTAATGTGGTCAGGTCAGGGGATGTTCTGACGCAGGTCGGGAGGGAGTTCCAGGCTTTGGGAGCGTACGAACTAAATGCACGGTCTCCAAAGGATTTAATGTTTGTACAAGGTATTTCTAGACTGTTGGATTCCGAAAAGCGGGTGGTACGATGCTTGGCCTGATGGGGTAGTATATCTGAGAGATAGGCTGGAGCCATAGAATGAAGGGACCTAAAAGTGAGCGACAAAACCTTGAAGTCAATGCGTTGCTTGACTGGTAGCCAGTGCAGGTCAACGAGAAGTGGATTAATGTGGCAACTGCGACGCTCACGGCAGACAAGTCTAGCTGCCGAGTTTTGCACCAGCTGCAATCGCCTGATCGCACATGCTGGTAGGCCAGTAAGCAGTGAGTTGCAGAAGTCGAGACGGGATGTCACGAATGCATGGACCAACTTAGATGTGGTATCTTTATCTAAACAAGCCCAAATTTCAGCAATGTTATGAAGCTGAAAATAGGCAGATTTGACTGTGGAGCTGATATGGTCGTCTAACGAGAGGTCGCTTTGGAATATTACACCTAGATTTCGAGCTGATTCAACTGGAGATATGCTGGCAGAGCCAATTTTGAGAGTCAGCCTTTCTAATCTCTGAATCACACTGGGTTTGCCCTTAAGATGTAAGTTAGTTTTATCATCGTTTAGTTTTAGAAAATTTGCTGCCATCCATGTGCGGATGTCATCAATGCATGCAGCGAGTTGAGAGAATTTGAGGTGCTCGAAGGCTGGGAGGGATCAAAGCAAAGGTACAACTGAGTCTCATCCGCATAGAAGTGAAAGCCTAGATTGTGCTTGACAATCACATCAGCAAGAGGCAGAGTATAAACCGTGAACAGAACCGGACCTAGCACTGAGCCCTGAGGTACTCCATATTTCAGAGGTACTTCAGATGATCTTTGTCCATTCACGTCAGTACTCTGGAGTCTCCCACTGAGATAGGACCTGAACCACTGCAGAGCAGTGCCAGTGATGCCCAGGCGAGATGAGAGGCGCTCTAGAAGAACTTTGTGATCGATGGTATCAAAAGCTGCCGAAAGATCAAGCAAAACAAGAAGAGTCACTCTACCCATGTCTGCATTCCTAAGTAGGTCGTTGTATACCCGAAGCAATGCTGACTCTGTGGAGTGATTAGCTCTCAAGCCAGACTGGAACTTACTAGCAAGGTGTGAGGTTTCGATATAGGAGTTCAGCTGGTCTGCCACGACCTGTTCCAGTGTCTTTGAAAGGAATGGTAGAAGGGAAACTGGGCGGTAGTTGCTCAAGTTCTCTTGGTCAAGTGTAGCTTTCTTGAGAAGTGGCCTGACTACAGCTTTTTTGAAAAGTGCTGGGACATGACCTGAGGCTAATGACATATTAATTATGTTAGTTATGCATGGCAGTAGATCAATGCAACGTAGGAGCAGGACAGTGGGAATAGGGTCCAGAGGACTTGTTGTCTTCTTTGATTGAGATACGAACTTTAGGACTAGATCACTAGTGACCTGCTTAAATGCAGACATTGAGGTGCAGCCATGAACCGAGGAACAGCATTCTAGTGGGGATGTTGTCGTCGCAGGGATGGATTCCCTGATCTTGTCTATCTTCTGAACAAAGAATCGAGAGAAGCGATCGGCTAGATCATCATTAGGATCATCACGTAAGGAGCTAATCTGGAAACGGTTGAGGAGATGGTTTATTGTCGACATCAGCATTTTTGGATTGTGCATCTGTGATTCAACAATGTTTTTATAAAAGCTAGACTTGGCTTTTGCTAGGATCGATTGGTACGACCTACAGTAGTCTTCATATGCCTGTCGATGGACAGTTAAGTCCGGATCTTTTGTATGCTTTTTCAAGCTTTCGTTTAGTAGAGTTGGCTAGTTTAATGTCTGCGGTAAACCATAGGCCGTCTGGGCGGGGGCGCACAGTGCGCTTTGTTAGAGGGGCAAACTCGTCTAGCGTGTCGTGAAGCTTAAGAATAGGGCATCCTTAGATGCCAATGGATGCATGCTCACGTTTGATATCAGATATAATAAATAAATAAATAAATCCTAGCTGATTAAACAGCCTCTTTTGTATAGCGACAGAAGAGCCTTTACGGCTATCACCACCGCTTGCAGTGGCGATAAAGGATCGCCCCACCGCAGGAATCGAACCCACGACCTCGGGACCGAGGCCGTGAAAGCAACCACCTTACCTAGTGTGCCATCACGGATGTGTGAGTGCACACGATGCTACAGCACATTAACAGCGGTCATTTTGTCAAAGCACGAAATGCTTGTGCACATCTATTCGTACTACAAAATCAACGATGGCAAGTGATTGTTACCGTGGAGAGTCGTCCATTATAGCTTACTCAAAGCCGAAAAGGCTTTTGGTAAGAAGTTGGTATACTTCCTAATCAGCAGCACACGCCTATCTGCAGCCAGGAACAACGACACAACTCGAGCCACACAGAAGAGATGAGCCTTAAGTTGCGCAAAGTGATGCACCACCTGATCGTGCCTAGAAGCTGGGTAATCAATGCAATCAGCTGAGCACACAACCCAAACGGTGGTTTATGGAGGCAATAAATGTCATTACAACCTCGTGGCTGAGCGGAATAGGCCCATACTCACATTCAGTTGATAGTGCAATAAATGCAACCAAATAACTACACCAAGGCAAGACGACCAAATAGACTGGGTTTGTTTTTGTATAGCATCTGATGTGCCAGCCTCATCTGACACGAGCGGTACAAAAGCGGGTCCTGCCTTCAACAATGGCAGGCTACAATGGCTGCAGTATTCGGAAAAACATGCAGCACTCCTATATATACTAGACCCAACCATCCAAAAAACCGACAACACATCCTAAAACTAAGTACCTAGATCATATAACCATGCATCTTTGCTTTCGTATCGAAACAACTTGAGCTGATTCCACAACCTCATTTATTATCACTTTAAAGGGTTTTTTCAAACGACAGTGGTGGCATTCTCACTGCTTATTTAAGGTGCTTAGATAGAGATTGGATTCTCTTAGGCACTATACCAAAGGCTTACTTTTATTACAACTATCATTATTTTTATTGAAGATTCCCCGCCTGACAGATACTACAAGCAACTAGAAGCAAAGCAGCGCGACACGGACACAACTGTCGATTTATTTCTACACTACCACAATCAACAATCCATATTTTGATGCTACTGCTATAAAGATTGACAATGAACTGGATTCGCATAGTTGATTCGGAGTTTTTCTTCCGGGTGGTCATTCTCATGACTGGAGTGGCTAAATGAATGTTAAGGTGCATGCCATTCATGACTACACTGGCGAACCCCAAACTGTATATACCTTCAGAACTCAATTTACAGCTTGCCATATATTGGAATTATTTGATGTTTTATTTAAAGCTATCTGGTGGCTCTAAAGTTTCCAAACTTGTCACTGCCAATGACTGCATGGGTCACACACCGGTGGCAGAGCAGCTAAATCAGGCACTAATAAGTTCAAAACTGATTACATCAAGTTTAGTTTGGGCGATATGCCTAGGATGTCCTTTAAAATCACTACTGATGCATCTAATCCATATGGTTCTGTGGGCTTTTAATAGGATGTGCAGGCTTGTAGACTATTGCTAATCATGCAAAACTGAGTAGGAAGTGCAGAGGTATTCATTACCAATGCCGATCTTGGATGAAAATGCCCAGTCAGCATTAAGACTAGCTTGAAGGTATGTCTCTATCTCTCAAGAGCTGCTAATCGGGTTTGGATATGGCTAAAGCGATAGCAGAAAAAAGACACAATAAAACCACAAACGTTGGGTGACAAACCAATAAAGCTCAACCTGGTCTAAGTACCACCTGTAAATAAGCACCAGCTGCTAATTAGCAGCACGTCCGGTCTAGATATACAGATTTAAAACTTCCTTTTACATTATTTCCTATTTTAGCCAATATTTTGCATTGGTCTTTTGGATAGCACTTATAGGCAGGTTTGATTGCATATGTGAGACACCAAACCAAACAATAAGCAAGGTGATATCACTCTCATTCCACTGGTTTCCTTTGCTCAAAGATTGCCATTTCAGGTCGGTAGGGTACAGGTCTATTCCACTGTTTGCCATTCGTTAATTTGAGCTAAACTTGCCTTTCTAAACAGGCGTTGACTGCCCCCTCCAGCAGAACTCGGGTAGTAGATACAAATGTTGTGATCGTCAGCTGAGATGGGCTTTTCGACGAAGGGTTTTGAAAAGTGCATGCCACCGACCTCGATGTGATCATCCAACTCAACAAGATCTGGTGAAACGTCAGACTCACAGCCCAGGTTGCTCTCATCTAGGACCACATCTCCTGCAATAGCCAAAAAGATTAATTTAAAATAAAACATGAGAAGAGCGGCTCCTGGAAAGCGAGCCACGCAGACACTAGAATATACCGTTACCATTAGAGCAATTAGATGTCATGCCCTTCATTCTCATACTGCTGTGAGAGCGATCGACGATGGCATATTTGGGTTGATCAATTCCATGCTCCTTAAGTATCATGTGCACGGCCGTTCTAAAACCAGAGCATCAGACGTCTATGCTCATAACCTGGGTATGACCCCATGAGCAGACAGAATGTCATCTGCAGTCAGGGAGTGGATGCGCAGGGGCAGATGAGCATACCTGTCCATGAGATCATACTGCTTTTTCAGATCGTTAATGAGTTTCGGCGATCGAAGGTGCTCATACTCCACTGCTTTGTCCAAAGGAAAGCCGCTAGAGTAAAACGATATCAGGCAATCCACTATTGGCCATTGCTCGACCGGTTCATTGACAATAGTGTTCTCTGGAAACACGATTATGTCAAGGAACGGCAGGCGCTGCAACCGACTTATTATCTCCACCATGGGTTTTGAGTTGACTTTTTTCTGCATGGCACAAACGCCAAGACGCACTCGGCGCCCATCGAAGCCATCCTAAAATGACGACTTAATGTGAACATGAGATCAATTGGAGATAACTAGCAGCCGAAGCAGCAACCCGGTACACGAGCAAACCAATATTGCTAAGGTCTTCGAAGCTGAGGACATCTGTCAATTGATGGTATGCAGCACAAGCTAACGGATATGCAACATGACCATGCCAACACATTAAAATATAAAAACCTGGCACTCTGCCCACGTGTACAAACACGAGAATGGAGACACTTGGTATAAAAGACAGCTGTGTATGACACAAGCTTGCTCTTTATCCCACCATGCCCTGAGCCGATATGCCTTAACCCCTGAGGGATTCACTGCAACTAAGGCCAGCCTACTCTGCGACAGGTGTGCCGAAAAACCATTAATTCGGCTGATAACCTGCAGCTTTTCAGGTCCGGAAGCATCCGGCTCTGCAGCCATGCCGTCTTCACCTGATCAGCAATGCCAGGTGAGCCGGCCGGCATGCAGCAGCTCAGCCTAGATAAATAGCAAGCATCGATCGACACACACAGTAGCCTTTAACTGCAAGCCTTCACTTTTGCATGCACCTGAATATATACTTATCTTTTCTTGCTCTTCTCTTTAGGGCCAGGTAGTATTTACCTGCTCCAAAAAACCTTCCCCCAGTAGCGATTGCCATCTAATAAGCCAGGGTATAAAATTCAATCAATGAAGCACCGAGATTCTACTCAGGCTGTGGGCTGCTCCACCCTACACGACAGCAGCAGCTTCCCGAGCAAAAAGCCAGCCCTTCCCAATGAATGCTTGCAGCAGATCAGGTTACAGGAGGCAGCTGTTAGACCAATGCCTTATGCCCAGCTGAAGCATGGCTGAGCCAGCACAGCCTGCATGGTACAGTAGCGAGTGTTGACATGATGCCATCATTGTCATAACTGCACTAGGTAAGGCTTCCCGTGCCTTGGGGGTAGAGGCTTGCTTAAGTCTTCACTCGGCTACCTGGCAACACGAGTGGCTCGATCGGCCTGAGTCACAGCCTGCCTGGTGGTATCAATCCTTCTGGCCACTGGCAGGCTATGGTGTGTTTAGTTTGCGAAAGACTACGATAATGCCACCCAATGACAGCACGGACCTTGCTATGGGTGGCCAGGGAGGGCACACACAGTGAACTTAACTTATTTTTTCCCAGGGAGGGCAGCATACTCTGAACTTGTTGTTGCCCAGCCAGCAATGCAATAGGCTGCCTCCATTGTTGACACCACACAGGCCACAGCAAAAGCAACACAGCGCCACATTTATAAGTTGGTATAGGTAGATGCTCTTTGCAGCCAGCAACATCATTAGTTCTCAGATGATGGCTCCTGAATGAATGAAACAGGATAGAGGCATGAGCAGGTGACACTCGGTACGAAAAGCAAGCAACCTGCTAACTTAGCACTTCACATGGACCTACACCATAGCGCTTCTCTCTCAAATGACAAGAGGGGCTGCTTGCTTGCTCCACAGGTGCGATGGCGGTGGGGCAGTGGACATCGAACCGATGAGACACCCCTTGCTACAAGTGGGGGCACAGGAGCTGGACTGTGGGACAGCAAGTACTGAATGGCGTGGTAGCTACAGCAGGTGTGGCTTAGCAGAATGGCTGAGGCAGGCAACACCTTAGGGCGGAAAGGTTTGGAGACAATGAGTCACTGGCAGCAGGATTATGGCACCAGCTGGCGAGCAAACAAACCTTCGAAACAGGCTACCTAGGAAGCACAGCTGTTGAAAGGGGAACTTTTGGCATGGGTTCGCATAGTGAAAGCAGAGTACGCATAGTGAAAGCAGAGAGAGAGAGAGAGAGAGAGAGAGAGAGAGAGAGAGAGAGAGAGAGAGAGAGAGGGAGGGAGGGAGGGAGGGAGGGAGGGAGGGAGGGGGAGAGGAGAGAGGGAGGGAGGGAGGGAGGGAGGGAGGGAGGGAGAGAGAGACATGGGGGTAGAGGCTGGGGAGGGAGACAGTGCAAGCACAAGCATGAGAGAATGTGTTGCATTTGCTTCAGAGAGCCATCACAGTCCGAACCCTCAAGGCCTTAGCATCTCCGGTATAATGACGATATCATGACACGTGTATGTACACTTAGAATTGCCCTTGCTGACATTAGGACGGCAGGGTGTAGGGCCATGCATCTTCACTCGCGATAAGTGTTAGCAAGATGACCCTGGCTGCTTCTCTGAAGTGCACGACATATTGATGCTCAGAATGTATGAAGCACACAACGTATTTATTACGGCATGTGTTAGGCTGCATAGCTTCCAGGTGGGAAAGAAAGACTGGCCACGGCCACGTCGGTTGACCAAGAGGAAAACTGGTAAGAAAGTACAACCTGCAAGGCAGAAAAACTGTAGTAAGGCGAAAAGGAGAGGAGCAAAAAGAAGATCCCAGGGACACCTATACATTATTTTCAGCCCAATAAACCATGCACCGATTGGGACAGACCAACGCAAGGAGTGCCTTCTCCAGGTCCAAGAAAAGAGAATGCACAGCAGAACCCTACCACTAGCCACATACGGTTGCTTCAACAGATACTAAACCGGCCAGTTGCAGGCGATAAAGCAGAGCGCTGATGCACCCAAGACAGGAGCAACATGGACAGCAGGCACCTGCATATGACACCACTGGCACAAACTGAGCAAGGAACAGGCTCCCTGACTGCCAGGATGCTTGACTGCAGACCAGGCGATCAGGCTATAATGTAATTAACGACTGCTAATCTTAAGCAGCCGATGACGTCTACATCGAAGCAGGTAGGGATATACTAAGCAGGGTAGGAAATATTAATAAGTTTGCTGGCCAATCGCGGCCTTCTTTACCACCTCCCTCCTAGCGCATTAACCCAGAAAACCTTGACAATACCAACCATCCAGTTAACTTAAGTCAATTCCAAAAAAGGGCTAGCAGGCCACCTGACTACCCCGACCTCCCCCAAGATTGGCCCAAAGTGGCATGCTGAGTGGCACTCTTCAGCAAACTTCCTAACGATTGGCTACCAAGATAGATGCGTTATTCCCCTCCTTGCCTTAATCTCTGGTACAGCTCTGATCGATGCTGTAAATGGCCAAACATCGGCTAATGGCCGAGACTGCATGAAGACCCGGGTCATGGTACGAGTCTTTCAGAACGACATCGAGGATTGCAGGCTGCAACCGGATAAAAGCAAGCAAGGCTTTGCTACATAAATCAGCTGCTCTTTACTTGAGAAGTAGTCTGTGTCAAGCAGCAGAAAAGTAGAAGTCCACTCATATGGGTTCCAAGTAGGTACCCAAGAGTAAGAAATAGCAGCCATGCCACACTCAACACAGGCAGTTTGCAAGTGTGTCTAGGGTGCTTTATTGATCGGTATGAATTTAGTCTTAGCTGGTCTACTTCAATTACTACGACTCGTTTAAGGCACCAACAACTCGGATATCGCATGGTAGCACTGAAAAGCATCACAGAATCATCAGGAACTATTGCACTAATGGTAAGGTTGTGATTAGCAGCCGGCCAGTTGATATTGACAGGCATTAGAGTGGCAAACATAACCGTAAATTAATTCAGATGCTTTCTGACAGGAGAATCCCTATACTTATAAGGGGCAGTAGAAAGCAATGTTTGCAATTAACCAGCAACCCAGCTACCATGTTCTTACTATGAAATCCCAGAAACATAAGTTGCAAGCAGAATAATACAGGCTACTGCTAAAGCTTGAACGGCTACCATGATCAAGCTGTCACATGCATGCTTTGGGGTACATACAGCCCAAAATTTCTTAAGCAATAATGCTAGCTGTCCCTTAACTCGGGCACTTCTCAAGCTCTGTTGTCCAGCTGTGGCTCGTCTTTTTTTACTTACTTCCAACACTATAATACCAGTTATGTTATGCTTCTCAACTATCCTTGCTGTTGCCAGAGAGAAATGGCTGTGAACTACAGATGCCGAGCTGGTTTGGTTCAGCGGTTAAGCTCATCCTTAGATAGCATGCCGCTAGTGTTGGCTGTTAAATAATGGACATGCTTAGTATGTATGCATGTATCTCCGTCTGTAACTCCACAAAGCCATAAAGACTATGTGGGTGTTACGCAGGAGAGTTTTGTATAGCACACTCGCAGACTAAGTGGCTTTCGGTACGCATTCGGTAGCCAACCAACTTCGTCTCACGCAGCAAAGAGAAAGTGGGAAGCATAGCAGAGTCAGGAGAGCAGTTGAGGTAGTGAGTAGCATGGAAGTAGCAGCTCAGGACCGTTGAAAAAGATGAGCCATAGTCGGCAGCAGGAGAGTAGTTGTCGTTGCATAAGAATTATGGAAGCGAGTTCCACAGTCTAGGACCTGCAGAGCTAAAGCTTCTGTCGCCAACGGTCTATAAGAGGAGGAGTGGAACAGCTAATTGTCCACACAGGACCTGAGGGCACGAAGAGGCTGAAACTGGAGGAGTGGAACAGCTAATTGTCCACACAGTACCTGAGGGCACGAAGAGGCTGAAACTGGTGCAGCAGTTCAGCTAGGTACGAAGGCGCCAAGCCGTAGATAGTGGGTGACTGAGTGACTGCTGATGACTGGCTGACACATTCGTCGGACTACGGAAACCCACAATATCAATCAAGGTTGTCGCTAGCCCCTGATAAGTGCAGCTAGCCCCTGCTATGTGTAGCAAGCCCCCAATACATGCAGTCCTCGACACCTAATTCAGGCAACTCAAAGAGTATCCACACCCAGACTAGTCATATTATATTGTATACTTGTATGCATGATGCTAAATGAAAGAGGGTACCTAGAGCAAACAGCAAAATTCGCCAGGAAGGTCGCCGATCAGCAGAAACAAAAGGGCCAACTGTTCGCCAAACAAGGCGACCACTAAAAACTCACAACTAGGCACTGCTGCCACATATTCGGTACAAAATCCATGGCGGCCTTGTAGATCAGTTTAGCTTTCGGAAATACGTCGGAGTCAGCGAGGCAATGGCGAAATATCACCTACCACGTGGGATGGTCACCTGGTACCGTATAGCCGGTAGTGGGACCTGAAACACTGCCACCCAAAATGACAAGTGATATTTCGGCTACCGCCGACATTAGAAATCTAACCCGTATCTCGAGTGTATATCGGCAGTCTATTACGAGCAGCTATCAAAGCGAATAATAAAAACTTTCGCACAAAACGTCAGCCCGCAGGCCAAGTACAGCCGGGTATATGTATGCAGGTGAAAACAGCAAAAGAACACCCGGAGCACGGCGAGAGTCGGTCAGGTTCTCATAGTCTAAGAAACCCCCCTCCTCCTCCCCCCCCCCCCCCGAGAAGGCCCGGAGATTCGGCGATTGATCCGCGGGGCCACGGCTTTGCGCCCACCATGAAACTTGCCTGTCTGGGTTGCGGATGGGGCCGCTGGTACTCTTGACACTCAAAGAGAATCGGCGCGTCGATTCACCTAAACTAAGGAAACGGCTATCGGCTGCCTGCCGTCGACGGAATGCCAACCACCCAAGACCAAGACGTGCCTGCCTGCCTGCGGCAGCGTTCATAACGTACCAGAAAATTTAGTTCGCATGGATGCTTGCGAAATCTCTGCTCCTTCATGAACAGGCACCCCGTCGGTTCAAAACGGCGATAAGGACGCTGACTGACAGCCTCAACCGCAGTCCACGGCGGCGGGCGCGGCTACGGCCGAATGACAACAGTGCGTGCGTGGGTGGATCGAGCTGGAGCCCTCCGGATTCCGACCAATAAGCTGCAAGCACGGTCCAGCAGAGGGGGCATACAATTAAGGCAGAAGCCATGGAGGAAGGACAGTTAGCCAACGATTCCCACATATCGGCTTCGACCAGATGAGGTGGGTAATGAAAGATAACTGTTCGAGTGGTCGTCAGCCCCCCCCCCAGTCAGTTGGGGCACGAAGTTGCAGTAGGCGACCAACTCCTACAGCAATGGAATATACGAACAACAGGTTGCTGATCATTGATCCCATCCAGTTTTAGCCATTCCAAGGCAGGATCACACCATTGGTCCACACCAACCAACCAGGAGGCTGCCCGAACACTTCTGAGCGATTCAAAATTTTGGTTTTTTTAAACGCTAGCGCTGATTGAATCCAACAGGGATAGGTTCAGCTCTCTGACGAGCTTCTGGGTTTACAAATTTGCATTATCGTTAAATTGACTTGCTAGCAAGATCGATATGCTATTACATGAATTTCTATGGTAGTACTGACAGAACCAAAAGCAGCCCCAATTTTCCCTGAAAAATCTAGGTTTGACAAGCATGGCAAGATAACACGGGCAAAATTTGCAGGAAAGTTTGCCACAACATATACATGCGTAAGTCCTGCATGTATCACCTTGTAATTACTAAGTAGAACTGTATCACACAGTTTCGGAAACAAGCCATCTCCTCAAACTATATTGCAAGCAATATTTGCTCGTCGGTTGAGTGTTCCACTCATTGGCTGCCCAACAGCAAATGCATGCATAGTTCCCTTTGCAACAAACTACCACAAGCTCTAAAGGAATGGCCACACCAAAGAATGATGTGCACAAAAGTGACTAAGTAAGTAATCTCGTACGTGACACTGAACGGCAAGGTATGGAGTATTCTCCCACCAGAAGCAGGAGGCTACTGCTGGTCGGCCAGTCGTGAGTTGCACACTGAGACTACAACTAGAGTAGTGTCGGCCAGATTAACTGCAGCATTCCTCAGGATCCGGCTGCACTAGCAGCCTGATAGAACCAGCTACCCTGGGCGACTGCTGCGAGTTTGATTGTGCAAACAACGAGTCTTTGCAGAAGCTGAGCAAAAACCACCACCACCAGCAGCAGCTGGAAGCTAAGGCAAGCAGCTGACTTGCGATTTCACATGACTATCTCAGGGCTGAAGAGAGCGATTGCGTGCATCGAATGTCGTTAGGCTTTGAGTACACTAAAGAAAACTTGTCAGCAAAGCATCCACTTAGTCTTGGCTGTATTGTGAAATCACAGATGGGGATACTTACGCACTAGCTTCGAGAAACCATCCCACATCGGGCCAGATTAAATACGGCTAGGCCACATCACCCCACCCCATGGTAAGCCTTCGAGGCCCAATGCAGCCCAAAGCTATGCAGGTCCCACGCTCTAGCGCAGGCTTTTAGTCTGCATGCACTACACTTGTGGAAGCTGGAAATCCGGGGATGGCATTACAGCATAAAATAAAAGTCTCAAGGGACTGGTAGCACTAAAGGCATATAATACATACTTATAATACATCACACATACATATATTATAAATATATACGTTATATATATATATATATATTTATTTATTTTATTTATGTGCAGCACTCTAAGAGAACGTTATCTCCATTCAGGCACTTCACATTTGCCACCGGACTTGAGTCCACTACCTCGATCATGAACTGCATTGACCTTGCCCTTGGTCGGGGCAAGCACCGTAACCAATGGGCCAAACCACAGGAGCACACCATGTCCATACACTCACTACTCGTTGGAGACCAGGTTGCTAAGGCGCCGAACGCAGAAGCGTTGACTATTAGGGCATAATCCATGCACTGCTGGTTCAGCCACATTGCTCAGCCGCCTTTCACCACCTTCTGCAGTCGTCTACCTCAGAGGTCACTGAGGAATAAGTCGGCGATGGTATCCACGGAGCACCTGAAGCCCACTTCTACGGCTAAGAGTTCACACCTTCACTGCTCAGGAAAGTCCCTGTAGCAGCTAAGTGGCTAAGTTTCGGTTCATCGGCCATTTCTGTTGTCTCTTCCCAAACTGCACTACATCAACTCTATGAGTATAACGGTTATCCTAGCTGATTAAACAGCCTCTTTTTGTATAGCGACAGAAGAGCCCTCACGGCTATCACCACCGCTTGCAGCGGCGATAAAGGATCGCCCACCGCAGGAATCGAACCCGCGACCTCGGGACCGAGGTCGTGAAAGCAACCGCCTTACCTAGTGTGCCATCACGGCTCACCATAGGGGCAAGGGCCACCCAATAATATCCCAGCCGGCATAGGTCAGTCAACAACATATAAACTGGAAAAAATGCTGCCTAGGTCAGCTGCCACATGCCACTTGTTCAGCGTGCATCCATGCTACTCACTACCTCAATTGGCCTTCTGACTCGGCTAGGCTTCTCACTTTCTTTTGTTGAGTGAGATTAAGTCTGTCGGCAACCGTTTGGTCACCGAAATCCACTTTTGCGTTGAGCTCGCTAGAGGAAACTTTCCTTCGTAACACCTGCTTAGTGCTTGTGGCTTTCTGGAATCTCAGACGGAGATACACTACATTCAATCTCGCAAAACCATCCTGCTTATCTAGGACATCGCTATTGGTAGCCAGACGGTTCTCATTTTTCCATTTTAGAGACTATTCACATGACTTTGTCATTATCTCCAAGCTCCATTTCGCATGCTTAGGAGCCTCAAACAAATGGTAGAAAGTGCTACATCAATCTAACAGCTGAGTGCTTAATATACATGGTAGTTTTGAAAAGCTACCGTCTAGCCAGCTTTCTGTACTCAACACATGAGATGAAACTAACATCTGGTCATCTACTAGTTGACATGACATCGACAAACGAGGGAATAAAGGTAAAGGATTCAGTATCGAATCTAGATCCAGGTAAGGAAAGGTGAAGAATGTTCTATGATAATCTTGACAGTATTTTTATGCAGCCTATCGCAATGCTCAAAGTCAATCAGGATTGCCAGAGACCGAGCCTCTCTGATTGATGAAAGAAAGATCAGCTATTAAGGCTCTCAGCTGCACAATACCCACTAGAAATACAAATTTAGTTTTGCAACTGCCTGCGGTATTAAACCACTTCACACCAGCTTGAACTGCCTTTCCAGCAAGCAGCCGATCAACTTCAAGGCTTTGTCGCTCCCTTTTAGGTCCCTTTATTCTCTGGCCCCGGCCTAACTATCAGAACTACTATCAAACCATGCTGAGCATCGTACCATCTGCTTTTCGGAATCACATCGTTTACCTACACCTCATACGAACCTCAAATCCTTTGGAAAATGTGTGTTTAGTTCGTATGCTCCCAAAGCCTGGAACTCACTTCCGACTGGCATCACGACATCCCCTGAAGACCACATTTAAAAAGCTTAAAACACATTTATTCATCACAGCATTTAGTGGGTCCACGTGATCTCCGTCTGTACTCCACAAAGCCATAAAGACCATGTGGGTGCTACGCAGGAGAGATTGTGTACTCACAGCCTAAGCAGCTTTCGGTACGCATTCGGTAGCCAACACACTTCGTCTCACGAAACAAAGAGAAAGTGGCAAGCATAGCAGAGTAAGGAGAGCAGTTGAGGTAGTGAGTAGCATGGAAGTAACAGCTCAGGACTGCTGAAAAGAATGAGCCATAGTCGGCAGCAGAAGAGCAGTTGTTGTTGCATAAGAATTGTGGAAGCGAGTTCCACAGTCTAGGACCTGCAGAGCTAAAGCTTCTGTCTCCAACGGTCTTTAAGCAGAGGAATGGAACAGCTAATTTATTGTCCTCACAGGACCTGAGGGTGCACAGAGGCTGAAACTGATGCAGCAGTTCAGCTTGGTACAAAGGAGCCAAGCGTGACAGGCTTTGTGGGTCAGCGTATGAACTTTGCTCTGTATGCGTTGCTCAACCCACATCCATCCTAGCTCTTTTAGCAAATGAGACACGTGCACAAATCTCTGGAACTTGAAGACCAGCCTTGCAGCCATATTCATAGTCAGCTGCAGTAGCCTAGCTGCTTTCTTTGGTAGCCCAGCCAAAAGGAAATTACAATAATTAGGCCGAGACAAAAGTAAGGAGCTAGTTAAATTGTTGTTAAATATCATTCCATCCTTCTCGGGTGCATATTGAACCTCAGTATATAGACTTGTTTTGATCAAAACTGGATGTGTTTGTCATGCTAAGCCGTTGTCATCCTTTCACTCGCATGTCGTAAAATGTCACAGGTATGCTAATAGTGACCCGATCAATTTGAAATTCGAAATACGCACTCGTAAGTACGTGTTTTCAAGTTTTATGGCAACAAACATAGTAACACAATCTTTTTTCGTCACCTACATGCTTTGACAGCTTAAGTTCAAAGACACTGGATCGGGTCGTGGCGGACCAGCTGAACTCGTATATCGAAACCTCACACCTTGCTAGTAAGTCCCAGTCTGGCTTTATGTAATGTAATGTAATGTAATGTATCTCCGTCAGTAACTCCACAAAGTCATAAAGACCATGTGGGTGTTACGCAGGAGAGTTTTGTATAGCGCACTCACAGCCTAAGCGGCTTTCGGTACGCATTCGGTACCCAACAGACTTCGTCTCACGCAACAGAGAGAAAGTGGGAAGCATAGCAGAGTTAGGAGAGCAGTTGAGGTAGTGAGTAGCATAGAAGTAGCAGTTCAGGACCGCTGAAAAAGATGTGCCATAGTCGGCAGTTGGAGAGTACATGTCGTTGCGTAAGAATTGTGGAAGCGAGTTCCACAGTCTAGGACCTGCAGAGCTAAAGCTTCTGTCGCCAACTGTCTTTAAGCGGAGGAATGGGACAGCTAATTTATTGTCCACACAGGACCTCAGGGCACGTACAGGCTGAAACTGATGCAGCAGTTCAGCTAGGTACGAAGGAGCCAAGCCGTGGCGGGCCTTGTGGGTCAGCGTAAGAACTTTGCTCTGTATCCTTTGCTCAACAGGCAACCATCCTAGCTCTTTCAGCAAAGGTGACACGTGCTCAAACCGCTGGGACTTGAAGATTAGCCTTGCAGCCATATTCATAGTCCGCTGTAGTGGCATAATAGCTTTCTTTGGTAGCCCAGCCAAAAGGGAATTACAATAATCAAGCCGAGACAGAACTAAAGAGCTAGTTAAATTTTTTACAAGCCACTGTGGGAGACAGCTTCTAATCTTGGATAAGGATCGGATGTGATGGCTAGCTGTAGAGGCAGTCTTCTGAATGAAGCTTTTGAAATTGAGGCAGCTGTCGAACACGACAACCTAGATTACGAGCACGCGGTGAAGGTCGCACAATAGCATCATCTATTAGAACAGCAAAGCCTTTTAATCCAGCCACACGCTTAGGGTGTCCTATGAGAAGCAGTTCGGTTTTATCGTCATTTAATTTCAGGAAGTTTTCCGACATCCAGGATCGAACATCGGCAAGGCAAGCATTCAGTTTCTCAGTTGCTGCAGCAGATTCCGACGGTTTAAATGAATTAAAGCTAATCACTCCACAGAGTCAGCATTGCTTAGGGTATACAACGACTTACTTAGGAATGCAGACATGGGTAGAGTGTCTCTGCTTGTTTTGCTCGATCTTTCGGCAGCTTTTGATACCATCGATCACAAAGTTCTTCTAGAGCGCCTCTCATCTCGCCTGGGCATCACTGGCACTGCTCTGCAGTGGTTCAGGTCCTATCTCAGTGGGAGACTCCAGAGTATTGACGTGAATGGACAAAGATCATCTGAAGTACCTCTGAAATATGGAGTACCTCAGGGCTCAGTGCTAGGTCCGGTTCTGTTCACGGTTTATACTCTGCCTCTTGCTGATGTGATTGCCAAGCACAATCTAGGCTTTCACTTCTATGCGGATGACACTCAGTTGTACCTTTGCTTTGATCCCTCCCAGCCTTCGAGCACCTCAAATTCTCTCAACTCGCTGCATGCATTGATGACATCCGCACATGGATGGCAGCAAATTTTCTAAAACTAAACGATGATAAAACTAACTTACATCTTATGGGCAAACCCAGTGTGATTCAGAGATTAGAAAGGCTGACTCTCAAAATTGGCTCTGCCAGCATATCTCCAGTTGAATCAGCTCGAAATCTAGGTGTCATATTCCAAAGCGACCTCTCGTTAGACGACCATATCAGCTCCACAGTCAAATCCACCTATTTTCAGCTTCATAACATTGCTAAAATTCGGGCTTGTTTAGATAAAGATACCAAATCTAAGTTGGTCCATGCATTCGAGACATCCCGTCTCGACTTCTACAACTCACTGCTTACTGGCCTACCAGCATGTGCGATCAGGCGATTGCAGCTGGTGCAAAACTCTGCAGCTAGACTTGTCTGCCGTGAGCGTCGCAGTTGCCACATTACTCCACTTCTCGCCGACCTGCACTGGCTACCAGTCAAGCAACGCATTGACTTCAAGGTTTTGTCGCTCACTTTTAGGTCCCTTCATTCTATGGCTCCAGTCTATCTCTCAGATATACTACCCCATCAGGCTAAGCATCGTACCACCCGCTTTTCGGAATCTAACAGTCTAGAAATACCTTGTACAAACCTTAAATCCTTTGGAGACCGTGCATTTAGTTCGTATGCTCCCACAGCCTGGAACTCCCTCCCGACCTGCGTCACAACATCCCCCGACCTGAACACATTTAAAATGAACCTAAAAACACACCTATTTAGGACAGCATTTAGCGGGTCCCTGTGATTCGTCCTTGATGTGCTTATGCGTGCTGACACTGTGCATACTGCCACTAACCACATTCGCATGCTGACCCTGTGCATGTCACCCCTAACCATATTGATCATTTTGTTTGTTTTTCAAGCCTGATTTTACATACCATTCAATTGCATTTCACTTTGCAGCAAATGTAAAGCGCCTAGAGAGAGATTAAGTTCTCTGAGGGCGCTTTATAAAGTGAATCATTATTATTATTATTATTATTATTAAGTTGGCTTCTCTGAGTGCTTTCCAAGCAGTGGTACTTTGTACCTCATCAATTCTACAGCTTCGTCGGTATTCGGCCGATCGGTGTGGAATTTGGAATATAGGTGGGGCTCACCTGTCTCTATGTACCCCCCTGTGCATCTACGCCTGATAAGTGTGTATGCATATGATGTGCCTTTCACAAAATGTCCTTGGGCTGTGATGTGATGACAGTCAACAGCTTGAGATGTCGAATTATAGTTATATTATTTTATATATTTTTTTGTGGTGTGGGAATTATAGAGTCAAATTCCATGCATCTTTTGAGGGGTTTTCCATATGTCTACAATGACTGGTATTGAATCTGGCGATTTGATGGTAAAGCCATGTATAGCTGAGCTGCAGTGCTACATGTGACTTTGACTTTTACAGGTCATCAGAAGGTCAACACTGCAGCTATGTCAAATCAAAATCAAACGATAACTTATGTTACCAGTGTTCTTTGTGCTAATTTTCATGCCATTCGTTTCATTGGTCTGTGTACAATATTAATAAATGTGCTTTGGGGGATAACTCCCACTACTAGCGGACATTTTGGGGCGATAACTCCCACTACTGTCGGACCTACCCCCCTTAAATTTTTTGCAAGCCACTGTGGGAGACAGCTCCTAATCTTGGATAGGGATCAGACGTGATGGCTAGCTGTAGAAGCAGTCTTTTGAATGAAGCTTTTAAAATTGAGGCAGCTGTCACAAACGACACCTAAATTTCGAGCAGGCGGTGATGGTCGCACAACAGCATCACCTATTAGAAGAGCAAAGCCTTTTAATCCAGCCATATGCTTAGGGTGTCCTATGAGCAGCAGTTCGCTTTTATCTTCATTTAGTTTCAAGAAGTTTTCCGATATCCAAGATCGAATGTCGGCAAGGCAAGCATTCAGTTTCTCAGTTGCTGCAGCAGAGTCTGACAGTTTGAATGACAAATACAGCTGAGTATCGTCAACATAAAAGTGATATCCTATTCCATGGGCCTTAATCACTTTTCCCAGAGGCTGAGTATAAATGGAGAAAAGCAAGGGACCGAATACGGACCCTTGAGGGACTTCACTGGTGACCTGCCTCGTGTGTGAGAAATTACCTTCACACGACACGGATTGAACACGATCACACAAGTACGATTTAAACCATGCCAGTGCCTCGTCTGCCAGACTAATCGTTGTTCTCAATCGTTCAAGTAGAACATCGTGATCCATGGTGTCGAAGGCAGCTGACAGATATAGCAGAGCTGGGGCAGTGGCATTCCCATTGCCGTCGTTGCCACGTAGAATGTCATGTAATGGATGTGAGAAAGTCACAACAAATATGCACCATTATGAACACCTGTAATTCCCGTACAGCTGCTATTGCTTAGCAAAAACTAAAGACCTAATACCCATCAATGAATGCAGGTCACAATATGTGACTCCTGTACCAGGCATTCCAAAGCCTATAGCACAATAAAATGTAACATACATTCACAAACATGAAATAAAATAAAGACCACACGGTACTATAATATGTGCTCTTGCTCAAACGCATACATATTCTTGACTCGATCGGAAAGGAGAGAAATAGAGGCAAAACAAGGTGGAGTAGCAGATGAGATTCACCGAGGCCCTTGCCTTCCATTGCGCAGTATGCTAACAGAACAGACAAAAAAAGACATATCTAGACTTTGTTCAGCTGGTCAGCCAACACATTATACCTATCACTCACCTGCATGAGCTCAGTAAAGCTGAGCATAGCAAATATCAGGAGCATGGATCAACTTACTCGAATATCACCATCAATACTAGAAGCCAAGGCAAAGCTGGGTATATGCTACAATACTCAAATAGCTTTCCCGGTAGTCAAAAAGACTAGAAACAAAGTCTCAATTAATGATCTGGACGAGAGAGTGGCAGTGGAATAGCCAAAAGCAGCACTTATCATTTTTGCTAGAGCATTAGGTAATATGCAGGTAGAGAACAAAATTATGGGATGTGCTATAAACATCCTTTCACGAGCAAAACTGGTATCTGCTCAATCTCATCATGCTATACTCTTTCTTTCACCAAAGAATGACAGAGCTACAGCAAAAAACAAACATTTCACTGAAAATTGATCTCAAGTGTATGCAATTTGATTTCCCATGCATCCACCCCCTTGTAAAAGCAATCGCAAGCCTGCCGAAATGCTGTCAGGGTACATCATTATTTAGTCTGCCGATTATGGTCTACAATTTAATCAGCCTATCTTTCAGATATACTACCCCATCAGGCAAAGCATCGTACCACTCGCTTTTCGGAATCCAACAGTCTGGAAATACCTCGTACAAACCTTAATCCTTTGGAGATCGTGCATTTAGCTCGTATGCTCCCAAAGCCTGGAACTTCCTCCCGACCTGCGTCAGAACATCCCCTGACCTGACCACATTTAAAAGAAACTTAAAAACACACCTATTTAGGACAGCATTTAGTGGGTCCCTGTGATTCGTCATTGATGTGCTTATGCGTGCTGACACTGTGCATGCTGCCACTAACCACATTTGCATGCTGACCCTGTGCATGTAACCCCTAACCATATTATTTATTTTGTTTGTTTTTCAAGCATGATTTTACTTACTATTCTATTGCATATCACTTTGCAGCAAATGTAAAGCGCCTAGAAAGAGATTAAGTTCTCTGAAGGCGCTTTATCAAGTGCAATATTATTATTATTATTATTATTAATCTGTCGAAAGCAGACAAGCAGCATGATGTAAACGGTGTATCAAGATTAGCAAGTGGACACACCGGTAAGCAATCATGTGCATCAACGAGTATGACATGGCAACAACCAGAGGTTACACAGAAATTATGGACATGACGAGCGAACAGAGAGTCATACATAACATGACAAAACCACCTGGGCTTTCTGAGCACTTTCGAAGCCTGAACATTAAAGGCAAAAAATCATGTACCTGCTGCACGGCCATGCAATTTGATAAAAATCCTGTGATCTCAAGGCAATCTCTGCTATCCTCCTGCCTGTAGTAAAATGTCCTTAAGGGTTGTAATGTAAGTTCTACTTAGAATTCAGGAACTGTTACAAATGTAACCATGTGCCGAAAATGAAAAATTCTAGTGATTATGACATCGCACAAAGAGACTGGCTCAGACTCAGCACAACGTAGGTAATCCATGTATCAATCCGCAAAATACAAAGTAGTTCCTACCACATTTGAGAGCAGAAGCTAATTATACTAAAAATACCTTTCCGGAGTAGATAATACATTTAAAATGGTGTGTTATCAATTTTAGTTAATCCTAGCTAAAAATGAAACAAGGCTCAAACGATAAAGTGCTTTTTCAGCACAGGGATATTTCCATGAGAGCTGGTTTAGATAGCATCCATTGGCTACTAAATTTGGAGGAGTAGCTAACAAGTTCCGAGAAATGGGCAAAGTAAGGGAGAATTTTATCTTCACGAAAGGACAAATTTGGGTGCTGCATTTGGCAGGTTATATATAACAAGCTACGGATTGCAAGAGTGCTTGTGATTTCCGAGCAGTGAGAATGCTACAATATTAAAAAGCAGTTGCAACTCAGTAAGATGGAAGCAAGGACAAAGTGTGATCAACTTAAGCTGACAAACGATCGTGATGACAGGACTAAAAAACGCAAGCCTTGAAGAACAAATTTTCTCCTGTGAGAAGTGCTGCAGGGACACTTCAACTTACGACAGGCCTTAAGCTGAGCGAATCAACCGTTCTTCGTAGGTTATGCCAGCAAGGGATACTCTCCAGGATAGCCTTAATTGTAAACCTTTGCTTTCTAAAAAAGCAAAATCAAGCCGCCTGCATGGACTAAAGACGACGTCAACTGGACCTTGGCTGACTGGCAAAGAGTTTCGTGGACTGATGAATCGAAGTTCAGCATTTTCAAAAGTGGCCAAGTATAAATAAAGCATATCTCGAAGACTGCCTTCAGATTAAGTTAAAGCTTAATGCAAAGGAGTGTTGTTAAGAGGAAGCTTGTACCAGGACTCTCAAATGCATAGAAGGCATTATGAACCAGTATAATTACTTTGACATCATAAAAATGTGGGTACACAAAGTGAGATGGCCCCGATAGGGCTAGATTTTATATGGCAATAGGATAACGACCCTAAGCAAATCACAGTCGGTGAAAGAATTTTTAGAAAGTGGTCCAGATCACGGATATCCTTTACTGACTGTATTGACATGACCAAGCATGAGCCCTAATCTGAACTCCATCGAAAACCTTTGGGGCGCTTTAGAGCAAAGTGTAAGACCGGTGGCTATTTGCACCACTGTTGGAGATGTCTTATTTGAGGCTCTACGCCAATGCTGGTAAGAAATTGCCCCCGGACTATGCATCAGGTCCGTGGCTTCCACAACGCCCTGCAAACAATTAGTGATTAAAAATCGTGGTGAGGCCACTTCCCATAAGCTTAAGGCATAAAAAATTAATAAAATAGCGATGTGAAACATGTTTTTCTATCACGATAACCGATTGCTCGTGCCAGGTTATGCTTCCTGGATGTAGTACAGGTTGCATTACCAGAGAAAGCCGAGAACGTTCCGGTAAATATGGCTGGTTGCTTACACTTATTATGGTATTTACGGCAAGTTTGCAAGCAAATTGGTGTAAAAAGCCATAAAACGCAAACAAACATTAACACTTTTTCAGATGTGCATACGAAAATTAGCCCATGTTGGAGCAGCACTCCATGCGCCAAGGAGGAAGAGTTGGGTATCCTCCCAAGTGGGATGCATCAGCAAAGCTCAGAAAGCTAACAGACTTGGAGGCATCTCTCTAATATCACTCATACTGTCTACTGGTAAGATGCTAGTGAAGGTCAAATACGATTATCACTGGAATTGTACCTGTTGGGCCTGCTGGACATACGTAGGGTATCAACTGCTTCAAATGGAGACTTCTGCTGGAGAACAGCAGGTCCATCGACTTACTTTTGTAATTTCCAGTGCTAGAACCTGCCAGTATGCCCATTTACTCCCGCAAGGCTTCCTGTGGTTTATAATAAACATCTACATTGCATATATGGTCGGCTGGCATGTGCAACTGCTCACACACAATCCTAACAATGGCAAAGAAAATGTGATCCAGACAACACGCGATCTGGATACTGCTTCCTTCGGTTCGTGACCTGTGCAGCTCCCAAGAAGAACACGAGAGGCATTGTGGGGGCACCTGCCGCAGTGCAAGGGCAAGCAGCTGCATCTAATGTCTATGTAAAACTCGCTCCAAGAATGTGCTAAAAGAAAACTATCAAAGAGGAATCCCGACGAATGGCAATACTCATAGGCATCCTCACAAATGCTATTGATTACTAGCATGAATATACCTGCATGTAAATCGAAGGCCCTCCTGCTAGAGAACGTTGTTGCCAGAGTAAAGAGGCTTGTACACATTGCTGAAGTGTGTCACTCTGCCTGATCTCTGTTTTATATGCAATCGAGATTCATAAAAGGCAGCAGCTTTAGCAGCTTTGAGGCTGAGTTAAGCCAGAGCATAGATTGGTTATCATCTGATACAGGTGCACCAAACGTGCACTTGCTGCCTTCCTTCAGTGTTGGCTTCTTTGGCCTCTTTGCCTGCTTACTCTGCGGTGACTCTTACAAAGCATGGCATCTGAAAGATTTTGATCGTGAGATGGTGCACGACAAAAAAGTTGCAACATAATAAGAAGCATCGGCATTGCAGGCACCGGTTGAGCCTGAAGTATTGACTGCTGTGTCCTCTGCACTCGACTGCTATAAACTTCATTTGCATTTCTGTAGCGCCCTAAGAGAGCTTAATCTCTACCCAAGTGCTTTACATATGCAGCAGGACTCGAGCCCACGACCATGGTCGTTAAAGGCAAGCATGTTAATATTGGGCCAGACCGGAGTGGACGTTTTCAAACATGCAGTGGTGACTCTGCCACAGTCCTTATTGGAGGAAACTTGAATGATGAGGCTGGTCAGAGCAAACCTTCATTAGTGGGTGCATCAGCATTGCGGGCACTAGCTGTACCCCTGGCTGTGGCTGTTGGATCCCCTGTGTCGGAATGTTGCTTTAAATGCCACAACAAGTAGTGCTGTGGTCAAGCCTTCAAGGCCTTCGATGAGAATGACCTTAAGGGTGAGATCTTCCAAATTAAGGCATCTACTAGGCTTGCCCATAAAAACGTGTGTATATAAATAAATTTATCTTTGTTAAGCATCAGAAAATTAGTGGCCATTTTCTAGGTGCAAACGTCGATGCAATCTGCAAGGGAATTAAGTGAGTCGGATATGAAACAAGGCTCGGAAGTGCCAAAAAATAGATAGAGCTGAATGAATGCATGCTGGAAATAAAAGTCTCGTTTAAAAGGACATCGGCCAGAAAGGGAATATGGATAGTAAATAGAGAAATAAAGAGGCCTAAGACCAAATCCGAAAGTAGCCCATACTTCAAGGGCTCCTAGAATGACTGACAGCTATTTACATCTGCACTCAGACAACCACCACAGGAGGTAGCACCTAACCCTGTTTAGCAGTGTGCAAATGATATCTAGGTGTGTCGAGAGGCGCTCTAGAAAGATGTTCAAGTCAATTGTGTCAAATGCTGCAGAGAGACCTAGGAGATATATCACAGATAACCTACCCTCATCATCATTATTCAAAAGCTAATTTTAAATCTGATGCACAACATTTTCTGTGGAATGCATAGCTCTGAATCCCAATTAGAACTCGCTATGATGATCTAGTTAAATCTTCTTACCTTTAAACAGAGATAGCAAGGCTGTTGCTGCTGCTAGCATCACAGTCATTCTCCTTCCCACAAACTCACAAGGATAAAACTAGTTTTCGTCACTAAATACCAGAGCTGGCTTACATGGATGTCCATATGATGACCTGATTCTCTGTTAAACCCTAACATTGCTACTTGCTCAGCTCCTTACGGCCTACACTCCGAAAAATAGACCAGCTCATAAAGTACATCATGTATCGTTTACAAAGAACCTCATCACATAGAAGCAAAATATATATCAAAATACTTAAAGTCTGTTTAGGTGGGTAAGAATAAGAATAATAATACGAATAATAATAATAACAATAAGCAATTGCCTCAGAGAACTTAATAATAATAATACATTTGTATAGCACCATTAGAGAATTTAATCTCTTTCTAGGCACTTTACATATGCTGCAATGGAAGCATTGTCGAATGGAAGCATTGTCGAATGGTTACAGATGAAAGCTAGGCCACCTATGCAAGAGAGCTAAGAGAGAGGGGAGGGGTTCATCGTTCAAGATCATGCTAGGACATGGCCTTCACAACTCTTTTGGGCACTCGAACGAATAAACATCAGAAGTATAAAGGATGTTAACAGCTCAGGTCGCCCAGCATCGGCTGTTAGGTCGCCGAGCTACATCTATGAGGCACATTTCCCTCCTGAAGGATCTGATGTTTCTTGCAAATAGCCCAGTGGTACATTCAGCAGTCAGTGCTACTCTTTCTAGGTACTTAACATAAATGTATCACATGTGCAGAATGCTAAATCGGTACCACCTTACAAGGCAGTTAGAAGATTTACTTCCACGCAGCTGCTTCTGGGATGCAGTACTTACTGTATACCCAAGCAATAAGCAACACCATTCTCAGAGGGGTGGTGAGACCTTTCAGCGCCTGGGGACAAAGCTACAAATGGCGCCTCTCCCCTTGTCAAAAATTGCTGCAAAATACCTCCACCAATGAAGAAAAGCAAAAACCCGCGCTAGCAGGCATATCGAGCCAAGGAAGTTTTATTAACTGCAGTAAAGGTACAAGGTAGCTAGTACTCGGGTGAATTTGAACTAGGGTGAATTTTTCTGGCCTTGAACGTGGCAACTGGTCTATTACAGTTTGAAAGTCAATATTGTTCAGTGTTTTTCTCTATGCTTAACAAGGCCAAATCGGAAAGTCGATCTTACCCCATTGATGCTCTCAGATACGACAGGGTTATCTCCAGCTTGCTAAAGGAACATTTACAACTGGCAACTGATACAGCTATAGTGAGAAGAACTTGCAAGGCAACTCTCAAATTAGGAATTACATCTCCATAACTGACAATGAAAGACGTGAGTTTCAGTGGTGACTTTAGTGCTGAGTCGTGACGTGTGGCAAGAAGCATTTTACAGTCACATATTTCGTTGTACAGCTCTGTTCCATCAATATCTGAACAATACCTTTGCAGCAAATGTAAAGCGCCTAGAAAGAGATTAAGTTCTCTGAGGGCGCTTTATCAAGTACATTACTATTATTATTAATAGAAGCCTCCGAGATCTAGATATTGCTGGAGGAGTTTGGTCTGGTCATGTGTCTTCTATGGCTTCTCAACTTCCAACAAGAAACCAAATTTGGCATCAAGATCTTTGAGCCGGGAAAACCTAATCGTAATTTTTTATCGGAGATCATCCATGCTATCCTTCATGATTCTTGAAATATCCCCTCTGCCGTGAGATCAACATCTTTAATCTCCATTCATCTGTGTCCTTCGGCAGATTCTTAGTTCAACTGCAACTCCCCATAAAACACATCGCCCTTTGGCATCTACTAGTGATCTACTAGTGACTAGCACAGGTCTTCCCAAAGTCTTAAAAACTCAATTTTGAGAGAGTGGAGGTCACAAGAGGCATCTTTGAAGTTCATCTTTGGATCTTGCAGTCTTTTCTGAACGTGATCAATCTTCCTAAAGATGTTGTACCAACATGGCAATAGAGTCAAAAGTTCAGAATATACTGTAGGAGACTGCTAGCTTCTTGTTTCAACTATTCCACTTGTGTCCTCAACAATTGCTCCAAAAGACCTACAATTCTGTTCAGTGCATCATTGATAGCATTCACAGCCTCCATTCTTGCACTCCACCTTGTTACCGAGTCACGCTTAACAGTGATGGCTAAGACTCTCTTCAGTTCTTCCTATCGCAGAGTTGATTTTGAAAATAATTATGTGCTGTCAATTGGGCCAAAAAAGGTAATCACAGAATCTTGACTTGCAGCATGAAATCATGCCAGGTTCAAGCTATGGTTGTCCCAGTTTACAAAAATTGGTTCTTATTTCTGGACAGCATTCTCTTTGGACACCTGACAAGTGGCCAGACATGACTGCTGCGTTGTCGTAGCACAGCCAGTTAAGTAAGCCTAGCTTAGGTGGTCTAATATTGTTTTGGTGCTCAGCCACGGCATGATGGCTCGCCCTTGAGACTGCATAGCAGGCCAGGCTAGCTCTTGGTGCTACACAGCCCACCTGTGGCAGGCAGGATGTGGGGCAAGCGAATGGGGAGGGCAGTTGGAACGTAGACGGAGGGGTGAACGGCCGTGTGCTTATTGTGCTGCGAGTGCCAGCCAAATCCACGGTGGTTGAAGCCCCCTCGGTGTTTTTGTGTCGTCGAGTGGGTACTGCTAGAGCATCAAACTACAGCTTGGTCTGTCTGTAAACATGCTTAACTAGCTGAGCAAGCAAGTGTCAAGTCCATTGAAGCAGGACTTAATTGATATCGAGATTGGTAATCTCACACGAAAATTTTTTTTTAATATGCACAATACATTTTGCTTTTGGCCCCCCTTTGCCATGGTGCGCAGGGACATCTGCCCCCTGCCCTTCCCTTGCTACGCCTCTGTCCATTCTCAGACATGACAGAGCCGTTAGTAGTAATATTCTGCCTTCAGCAGGCTGATGTGCACAACTTTTTCAGTTGACCAAAACATCGAATAGACATGAAACCAGTTCTGTTAATACAATGCAAGCCTCAAGAGGTGCATGGTAAATTGTTCAGCGGTCGTGGTGTACAGTAGGGCAACTAATAACTTCCTGGACTAATGCTCAAATATTGAGATACGGTAACTTGCACATTTCATTTCGAACAACTTCAAGTTCACATTACCAAGGCGCGAGGCACATGATACATCATCGAGCACATCTCAGGCAGCAGTGGTTCGAAATCTTCAGTGCGCATTCGCGGATCGTGGATAAAATTGGACTACGTATTGCGCCAGCGGTGATCAGTGGAGTAGCTTGTTAATAACAAGCACTCTGGATAGCTCATCTGGATTCTTTGGGGCTATATAATTAGGTTATTCTTTAATAGCCACCCACCTTTCAAAACTAGCACCATTAAGAAATCTCAAAAGCCTCAACAAACTCTGCAGAGAAAGAGCTCAGATCTGCTGGCTGAGCTTGCCATTGAAATTTTTCAAGAAATAGCACGAGATTTGGCATACCTAGGTCACTAAATCCGTAACGTTGTGTCTGAAGTCCTCTATCTAGATAAGGGGGCTGCATCAGCTCCTCCACTTCAGCCATAGGCTGTAAGTGCCGGTTAATCGAACTGCGACTATTTCGCCTGATCACAATCGTCCACAAGCGACTCGATCTACGACGGTAACTTAATACCACTATTTTCGTGGATCCACAGCCAAGCGGTACGTGGGTCGCTGAGTCTCGTTGAACAACGAGATCAGAATGGTGTACGTGCTTTGTATATAACGGCTAGCTAACCCTCGGCCGACGCAACAGCACATTTGTTCCCGATTCTTTGGACTACGAGCCGTGAAGTAGCATGGCCTCGCCTGTTAAATCGAAGGAGCGAGCTGCTGGAATCAAAGGAATCACGAACGGGTCACTCAATCAAAGACAGCACATACCTCTAAATCCCCGACAGTGAAGGATGCTCGTAAATTATATAAATCCTTTTCGCCTTTCCGATCCGCTGGGTCTTTAAATGCCATTTTGCAATAGGAAGCACTCCAGGAGCTCATAGGATGCTCACGCCCCCAGAGCTCGGGTAGGTGAACTGCTGCGGGCGGGGCAGAAGGCTCGTGCCCGCCCACTTCTAACGTCTTGTGACCGTTAACAAAGATGTAACAATTGTATGATGTAATGGTGTTCTACTTCAGCACACGGCTCTGTGAACAAAATTACAAGGATTCACAGGATCCTGATCTAGAACAACTGCAAGCGGAAGTCGGAATGTCGGCGATCGAAGCAGTAAGCTCACCACTACCGCAGCCCAGCTTCCGCTAGGCGTGTCTCCGAGGAGGCCTTCCGGGGCGCAACGCAGACGCCCCTTCCCGAATTCAGTTTACAACGTTTTTATTCGCTTACGCCCCTCTCCTGCCCATCTAGAGCAATTTCTATAACCACCGATTCGTTTTGGAATCCAAGTGCCCATAGGGTTACAACAATCATCGAGAACTTCGTGTGGTGTCATTGGGGCAAAGATGTTAATTGCCATAATTAACATAGCCATAAATAAAACATTGCTTAAAATCTGTAATTTTCCTTAACCGCTTCGAGGCACCTACAAATCATCTCATAGTAGATCAGGGTTTCCCACTTACTGAGGCTTCACATGAGTATTTGCGTTAGGTGGTGGCTGCCAATATTACAAAACCTGTAAGTCATCAGTTTAAATTCTTGAGAAAATATTCCAATTATGTTTCTCGTGTTAAGCGCAACAGCCCATTACTGAACTTGATTCTGGCCAGGATGGCTTACGTAAGTCATATTGTGAGTCCTGTGGTGACACTTATAATTGATTATAAATTCGTCGAGCGAACGAAGTGATGAAGATTAATTATGTGAGAACAGGTTAGGTTGTCGCTTATTTTCGCTTTTCAACATGCCTGGAGATGGCGCAACGCCACTCGTTGGTAAGCTCCTGGCGTTGGGAACATACGAACTGAAGTCACGGTCTCCGGAAGATTTGAGGTTGGCTAACATCGGAGCAAATCGGCTTTCGTCGGACGAGCAGGTGGTAAGCTGGGAAGACTGATTAGTATAGAATAATGCTCTCCTAAGAGCTTTTACGCGGAAGTAGTCAGAATACCAAATCTGGCTTACTAAGATGTATTTTCTGCAAGGTGCCTACAGAGCTCCCGAACACAGCCGTTTTTCAATACGCCATCGTTCCGACTCGCCTTCGCTCCCTCCCAGCCACAGTTCATCCCCGTGGGTTCGCGGGAGGACTAAGCTGGCCTGTGTCCAAAACCCAGCCACCAGATCACAGCTGAGCACAGGCCCGTCCCTAGGCCACATCCATCATCTGCTCGACCCTGCGATGGTGGATGGCACTACGGCCTGCCTGCAACGGCGAAGTGCCGGTGAGCCGGGTGATCTAGATCGCGCACATACACAGAAACAGAAACCACAATTATGAAGTATTTCGGATAGGTAGATCATAGCACGGGAATGGGGAGACCTGAGAATAAACGACGAAACCTCGCAGCGGATACGCTGCTAAATTACTGTAGTTTAAAGTTCTCTACGACTGCACGTACCGAATAATACGAAAACACCGAAGCGGGGTCACAAAGACTTATATGCCCGGGGGCGTGCGTAGCGCTCCCGAACACAGCCGCCCTGCTCTCCGCCGGCGTTCAAACTCCGTTCCTCTCTAGGCTGCGACCTGCCCTCATCAACGCTTTTCCCATAAACCGGCATGGCACATTATCAAGCGGCAGCGCCATAACTTCGCTGGGCAATAGACACGGGTTGGTGACGAACTGACCACGGTGGTAATGATAGGACCATATATGCCACCCACCCATATGCTTATAGCTCAGCAAGAGATCAGTCACAACACCCCTTGATCTCAAGATCATGAACGTGCAACCTAAATTATGACCTGCAGCATTAGTGAAATGTCCCGTTACAACATTGTCATCTTAACGGCAAGGAAATGTCCCAGCGCGCCTGGGCCACGGCTCTGGTTCAGTTCTGTCGACTTTAAGTGCAGGAGGCACCTCTTCCTTCCCTGGCACGAGGCGCAGGTCGAACACGTGCCGATGTACTCCGTCGACCTCGATTCCAATGCCTCCCTGATCACTGTGCTCTCCGGCCACTCTGTCGTGCAACGAGCGCCTGGTGGCTGCACAAAACTCCCTGGCCGATTGCATAGTGAGCCGTCTTAGGGCTGTGATTGGTTTGTGCCCTGACGAGCGGGCTTCTCCACTCATAGGAGAATAGCATTCTGCTGGGCACCGATTCCTTGTCCAATCCTTTTATTTGGCGAGATGTTGTACCAATACACCATCGGCAGGACGTTCTTACCCGTGCCAGCAGCCAATGCCTTGAAGGCCCTATGATTCTGCTCAACCATCCCGTTGCCGAAAGTTTATAAGCGAAACGGTAGGTGGGCTCCGCGCCCCAATGGTCGCACAGACCAGGAAGAATGGTTGAACAAAAACTCGCACCGTTATCCATAAGCAATCGCAGCGGAGGGCCTCGCTCCCTACAAATTTCGTCAAGATTTCGCACCAAGGAGTTTTCTCCCTCGTCAGGTATTTGCCTCCAAGTATCGAACCAGCTGGGCCCACAATCTACCACGGTCAGATATTTTCGCCTTTGAAATGTACTACGTCGCAGGCCAGGCACTGATAGTTCTAGCTAACATTTAGTACGTCTGGACTCCACGCGACTGGGTGCAGGATCGATCAACTTGCAACGAGGGCAAGCCTTCACGACGGCTTCGATGTCCTTTCTCCAGACTACAGCTTCCGGGTAGCACGTTCTGGCAAGGTAGAGTGTCCTGTCAACCCCAAAGTGGTGAAGGCTTTGGAATCTCTGTAAGTCGATGCTAATCGCCGGCGAAGACGCCTGCTCTGGGAGAGCGAGAAGCTTACGTTCGCCCTCAGCCACTTCAAGGCGACGCGGGTCATCTGGTCGGCTGTATTGTCAGACGATCGCACCAGGACCACTGAAGCCTACTAAGAAGCTCCTCACTCAGACACCAAATCCGCGATCAATTCTAACCAGCGTCTGCTCAGCGCCTTTCCCATGCCGTGGGCTCGCACAGGGTAATCCCCAATCAGCAGCGATTGTAGCCATGCATAGACAATTGCTGAATCTACCCAAATCTCTACCTGCCGCAAGGACCATGCAATATGCCGATTTGAAACCCTCGATGACGGCCCCCAGCCCAGAAAAGTTTATGTTGGCTACGTCGTCGTCGTATGCCCAGGAGGCATCCTCTACTATTCTTCCTCCTAAATCCCCGCAAGTGCCGATTTCGAGGCTGCTGGCGTCACACCAGACAATACCACTATCCAGATTCGGTACATTCCAACTGCTTCAAACTGAATGATCGGCTAGCAGCCACTGCAGCAGTTCATACGCTACGGTTATGACATTTGAACCGATATCTGAATCCCAGCCGTCACCAGCGGCTCTCCAGTAACTTTGGGCCGAGCGAAGCCAGCCTGCGACTGGAAATGCCCAATCACTTGACCTCAGCACGAAAATAGATGCCGTCGAGATAATGCATCAGGATAATAGGCTCACCACGTTATCACAGCGCCAACGAAGCTCCTCACCTTCCTTCGGCCGGAATACGAGAAATCCAAAAATCCGTTCGTCGACGAAGCTTTCCGGTGGCTTAGCCTCCAAACCGTACGTTCGCAGCAAGTCGGCGACCTCAGCATTTGTCACGACGCTGTTGTTGACGACTATATCCTCAACAAACGAATCAGTGCCAGCACGAACTCGCTCGTTCATGGACAAAACCTTTGTCATGATCGAGGTCATTATTTTCGGGGCGATACCAAGTCTGAAACCTAGTCAGGTTAGGTAGTATTGAAGTCCTTTATACACCATGACCTGATATTGCCAGAGAGTTGGGTCAAAATGCACCTGCAAATGTGCCTTTCACCGCATTCAACTACCTCGCTCTCTCGCCCAGTGGTTGCCACGCTCTGAGCTTTGAAACATTGCCGCCAGCCGTGTGATTGGAGATAAACTAATTCAATTCTCGGTGGTCGATCACGGACCCCACCGGCGCACCGGTGCAGTAATGCATGCTCTCCCCTACTCGGTTTTTGGCCAGTTTGGTACAACGGCCTGATCCGAGCAGTAAGCAGCGAGATGTTGAGGGCTCCCACAGACGTAGCAGTGCTTCACGCGGCTACAGTGCTCGGCTTTGGAAGGACAGTCACGACTCATGTGCCCGGTGGTCTTGCACAGGAAACACACTACATCCCGGAGAGCCGGCTTCAGGTTAGGCCGTCCCGAACGAGCCCCGACGAAAAGCAACTATCTGACGCACTCGGTGTGTGCCGAAAGCCATCACTTAGACGCGAGCCTTCTCGACAAGAATATGCGTCGGCATGTCAGCAAGGTTGCATGAGGCTTGGAATTACCTCTTCCCGGCCTCCGGAAGACTAGAGACAAAGGCCCATTCAACAAAATCTCCAGCCACCAGCACAGCCAACCGTTTTAAGTCTGACCAATAAAAATCTACGTTTCCGTCTTCCTCAAGGCGACGCGAGGCGAATTCCTCGTAGGCATCAAAACAATGCGGTCATAAACTGACCATAGTGGTAATAGTATGACCATAAACACCACCCGCAAATACGCTTATAGCACGGCAATAAATCAGTCACAATCGCGAGCCAGAACAAATCGGTGAAAGTGCTATACCGTCGCGAAAGGGCGCTGGAAATTTCTCACGAATATGCTTCGTGAAAAATGATAGCGACTCTCGTTACAGGCACTAAACTCGATCCTCTGGGAGCCTAAACTCAGCAAGCCCTGCAATTTGGTACCATATCCCAGGTTGTATTTAATATTACACGATCCAACTTGGGTATGACCACCATCCAAATCAATAATGATCACCAAAAGAAGGAACGCGCTGTGTATTAGCGGAAGTGGGGTTGGTTGGTCCTACAAACTTGACCGCTTAGGTGAATGCAGTTTTACTTACACTTGACCCCCCCCCCCCGTTGATGGGGCGGTTTACATGTCCTGGCTTCGCCCAGAGATACGGTGCTTGCCTTTAACGACCAAGGTGATAGGCTCATACCTTGTGGCCTATGAAAAGCACCTGGATTGAGATGGGGTTCTTTTAGGGCACTATATAAAATAATTATGTATACGTCGCATAAATTTAAAAGAAATGCTGTTGGAGATTATCGAACTTACACTATGGTATCCCACCCTCGTGGAGATATTTAAAACTCAGGGACGGAAGGATAAATGTGTCTTCGAACTGCTGTTAAACCCAAGGCCACTTCATTGAGGACGTCAGTGTACTAGCCAATCACCAATTTTAAAGGCTGTAAATAGGAAGTTAGGCCAACTCGGTAGACTGTAGTTCATTGGTGTTGTTTATCTCTATTCATAGGATGATGTAGAAGCACGGAGTCTGCATTTCACGTTGGCAGACAGAAAGTGTCGAGAATATAATTGAGCGTCGAACCGGTCACCAGTCACCAGAGCTGACGCAGCCAGAAACTATGGCAGCAGGCTGGCATGCATATACGAACCCTAGGTCGTTCGTTTCGTTTGCCTGTAGTAGTGCCGATGCTGTATACGCACTGCTGTCAGTACAACAATTGAGCTAGTCAGCCATCAATCCTCTGATGAGCACGTATACCACGGCCGCCTCGATCGCGCAGTAAACGCATGACGCACTAAGGTAAAGATGTATTGCCTGGCTAGTCCTCAGCTGCATGTGTGCGAAGAGCGATTGGCTAACTGCTTGCTGAAGCATCAGCTTGCGAAAACATTAAATAGAACCTCAGAGAAAGCACATAATTGTATACTAGGGTGATGCATGAAGCTTCACAAAAAGCCGAAACGCTTGCATTATAATTGGCCGGATTATGACAGTCACTAGAGATTATTAAGAGTTAATGAAAAATTCCGAGAAGGAGATTGAGTTCTCTTAGGGCACTATATCAATGAGTTATAATTATTATTAAAAGCTCCTTAATTATGACTTTTAACAATCCAATATCTTGAAACCAGTGGCTTAGATCTTGCATAAGGACTTTCACTAGATTTTGCTGCTATCTTCGCTGTGACTGTTTATGAGCTGACCTCGGATATGCTACACGCAACAGGACCTGCTTAACACAAGATGCGATGTCACCATTAGTCAATACCTACCGGCGGGCCTGCTTCGGCGAGTCAGTAAGAACCTCCCTGCATTATGTATTCGCCCTATCAACAGCTCGGCTATAAAATCTACGTAAGACCCGTAAGAGACCCGTCAGTTTAAAGCGCTGATTAGCACTCGTTGCGGAAGTAGCTCACCTGCCGCGCCTCAGCATGTTGTGAAACGTCGACCGGCGACCGTTGCTAAGGTCCAATTTAAATTCGGAAGGGTTGCATCGCCGGGCCGGCTACATGCCGACTTGAATGCAAACCACTTAATCGGCTTCGCTCAGTTGTTGAACAGCCTTTTAAATTCCGCCTGCTAAATGTCCGCTCGCTAATAACTAAAGGATTACTTATCCACGATCAGTCTGTACAGGAGAAGCTAGATGCATTTCTACTTACCGAAACTTGGATGACACCCTGCTCACGTAGCTGCATATCTGAGACCAGCCCAAACGGGTTCTCATTCTTTCAATCCATGTGTTCTGACAATTGTGAATCATTTGACTATAAGATAAACAGTTTTTCTCATTGACGACGTAATTGGAATCAGTTGCAATCAGGTCCTCATCGAAGACAGTGCCTCTCACTGTTTTGCTATACCCACCCCTGCATCGCGATACCGATACTTAAAAAGCCTGAATTAGATACAGAGGTCCTTGAAAACTATCACCCAGTTTCATTTCTTCCTTTTTTTGTCAAATATTCTAGAAAAGGGTTGTCGCTAAGCATCTGGTAGCACACGTTGATAAATTTGAAATGTCAGAACAATTTTAATCGGGATTCAAGCGGCTGCACCCCACTAAAATTTCTCTCCTCCGTTTTACCAACGACATCCTATGCAGCAACGATGACGGCAACGTCATACATACACGAATCCTGCGGCCTTACTTTCTTCCGCGCCTTCCACGCTGAAGAGTGCTTGCCTCCATCGTATGCAATATAGAGCCAGATATCATGCTTTCACGTTCCGCTATCGGATGCATTCTCGCGCATCTGAGCTACAACCTCAATTCCTTCGCCGCGTTTCGCTAGAGGCATAGTATATTGTGTATTATGTGTTAAAGACAGCGTGCATTTCACCGATATTTGCTCACCGGGCTTTCACACCATCTTGTACCAGTTACTTGGGGCATTTTTTGTGCAAAAAAAACTTTATTTCCAGAACGGCTACACGAATTGGCAAGAGGCGCTCTTAATTTCTAAAAGATTAAATACATTACCATCTACCATCTTCTTATTCCATCCCAAAATCAGTTTCCCCGGCAGTGTAGCATGAAACTTAAATTTAAAAGTAAAAATAAATATAAAAATATAAAAAATAAAATTTCTAATCTAAATTGAGATCTACTGAGCAAGTCTTTAAACGCTTTGGGCGGTACACCGTCGAGACACTCATTCTAATTTGCAGCACGCGTCGCCACTTTCGGGGGCGGTTTTTGTTTCTTGATAGCGAGCGGGGCTTTAGGCGTGGCGAGACTTGTTACGCCCTTAATGGAAGGCCGACGCAGAATGTCTCCTTCGCCCTGTCCGCTCGTCTGGCGAGCCTGGCTGATAGACTCTACCTCGTCTCCTTCGGCTGGTGGACCCCGTCTCCTCTGTCTTCGGAGGGAGACCAACCTAATGCGCGAGACGGGTCGACGGCGCCTTCGCTCGATATTTCCCTAGGGCCGTCTATGTCATTTTACATTGGGCTAAAAAGTCTGCCTGCGGCGGTGAGTCTTCGGCGCATAGTTGCAGGTTCTTTAAATTGGCGATTGCAGCATTGATTGAGCCTGCACCTGGCTTTACAGAAGTAACGCACCACTGCGTTCTTTACTATCGCGCTTGTTTGGCTTAGTGGTAACGGTGCTCGCCCCGACCGAGGTCAAGGTAAATGTATTTTACGGTCGAGGTCTTGGGCTCGAGTCCCTTAGCATACGTGAAGCGCCTGAATGGAGATTAAGTTCTCTTAGCGAGCTATACAAATGAGCTTTATTTTCTTATATTGCACCGATACGTGACAAAGTTGTGGATTTCTTAGAAGAAGAAGTGCCAGCAGCAGCTCGATCGTTTAAAACAATAATCTGCAAACGAACGCCAATGGTTCTTCCGCAGTCGGTGTGTTTTTTTCAGTGCAGCTCCCCCCCCCCCCAGTTGGCCCATCTACGAGCTATGACGGCGATCTCGCTCACGGCAGCATGGGGAATTTCAGTTTCGTCCATGAAGAGATCAACCGGAAGTCAGGCGAGAAGTGCAACGGTCACAGCAAATCTCGTATCGACGAGGAGGGGGTAGCGTTTCCTTATAGAGCCATGATTTTTGCGGACTCTCCGTGGTTTTTACAAGCTCCTCATGTAGCTCGGACAGTTGAATCTAGCTGCTTTCTTGCCACGATGCTAACCGTCCCCACAAGCAAGACCTATCTGCGAAGTTTCAAAGGCCGTTATCAAACTTGGCCTGAGCTCTTACGAGAAAATGAAAGTCTTACTCGGGCAAAGTACGAGCATCAGATGGCTGGCATTTTTATGGAACCTCGACGAAGCTGTAACAGCTCTCGAGTACATCATCCAAAGTATACGTCTTCCGCGTTGCATTAAGACCACTTTACAGCCCTTGAGCGCATAAGCGTTTGCATTGGCTCATTAGAAACTCGCACCTTAAATATAGTAAGCACTCACGCACTTCCACTGGCTCGGATTGAAGGAACGTGGTGCTAAAGCCGGTCCACGGAGACAAGAAATATATACAAGGTTAAAAAGTTATAGATAACTTCAGTTATTCTATCCGATGAGAAAAAATTTAGTTAATACTGCTTCTAATATTTGCAATTAATTAGATCTACTAGTGTAACTGTTAGTAGCAATAGAAATGGGTCAGTTTTGATGGATTAATCTTATTTGCTCGCTCAAATCTATAGTAGGCACTCTCTACATCCATGGCAGAAGTTGTATTAAATGCAAACTCTTAGATGTGCACTGAAATGCGTTTAAAGTAATTCGCTCCGCTGAAAAAAATATTTCATTCTTTGACTGTTTGAAGCCAGGCAGGCCTGCGCAAAGATTGCAGCGGGAGTCTACCGGCCCCTAATAATCGTCCAGTCGTCCAACCCAGGGCATAACCGGACCAGGCCAGAGGAGTATCAGGCCTTGACCTCTAAGAGGTATCCAAACAACGCAGGAAGGTGAAGGACGTGTCTGGCTCTTTGGCTGGCGGACGTGTTCTCGTCGGTCAGTCCAAGGGGTCCTCCGCCTCCTTGCCTCCTTGCACGGTGGACTCCTCTATAAGTCATCAGTGTCGTCCAGGATGTGGATGCCAAGATAAAACTATTCAGAGGCGCTGCTCTCAGTGGAAGCTGATCTTTATTTCTAGCTAAAATGAGTGAGCACCTAAACAGTAACTTATTCGGTGTGTACTTGTGTCCGCCGTATTCAATCACCAGCTCATCCTGCAGAGCATCGCAGCAACCAGAAGCGATATATTAACCTTGGATACATATTAGCGGTTCGGGATACTGCTTTAGGAAAATGAAGACGCCTGCTCTGATGATAATATTCTGCGTTGCTTCTCACCCTTTTTTCATACCGCTATCTAGTATAAGTTTTCACACTCCAGCTTTTACTAGAATTTTGAAATACTGCTAGTGAATTCGGGGCTTAAATTCCGTCGAATCATACTATCGCTGGTGTAGTTTGACATTCTCTAAGCGGCAGGTACGCGATACCACACAGAACGCCGCAGCGGGCTCAAAGACGTTCATTCACGATGTCTGCTGAATGTCCGCTCTCGCAGAGCCAACGCCGTTGCTGGTGACGACGTCCGGAGTAAAGGCTCAGCCATTGGCGGCGAGTGTGCACGCGCGGCCCACCACTAAGAAACTTTTCGCGTTCTGGAAGAGCCCTGATTGAGGCACCAAGAATTAGATAGAACAGGGCCTCGATCGGTAGGACTACCGGCCTAAAGTGGCTGAGCGCGAGACGCGTGGGGTCCGGCTAAGCAGGCAGCTGACCGCTCCTTGACACGAACGGGCTCCCGGCCAGCGGCAGTGTCTACGGCAGCGGTACTCAACCTGTGGGTCGCGTGTCCTTTGGGGGTCGAACGACCCTTTCGCTGGGGTTGCCTAAGACCATCGGAAAATTTGCATTTCCGCATTTTGCACACAATAATTTTATGGTTAAGGGGTCGCCGGAACATGAGGAGCTGTACTAAAGGGTCGCAGCATTAGGAAAGTTGAGAACCACTGGTCTACGGGAAAGGTGAAGCGTGAGTCGCCAATAGCGGCCCGCCGTTGCGTATCCGGAGAAGGCGACCTGGTTCCTAAACGCCTATCAGAAGTGTCAATACCCAGCCTTTAACCCGTCGCGCGCGTGGCAGGAGCACAAATTCGCCAGCCGAGGCTAAGTACCCGCACAGCCTGACTTCATTTCGACCTTGGCTAAAATCTAACTCGTAAAGCGGCTACGTGCTCGGCAAGTAGTGCAGATTGGAGACGAGATGCAATTCCTAGTGCTGAGCGTGAGCACACGTGCACTGAAAAACTTACTCGGTCCTATCCTTTCGATAAGTAATGCGGCGCCCGAGTCTCCGGTGCTCGAGGGTCACCTGGTACAGCTGGCTGTAGAGCCGCATTGAGCTCAAATGCGAATGCGAATGCCTCGATACAGCTTAGCTAAAGGAATACATTCACACTGGCCGCTCTGAAGCGTCGGTCTGCGTCACAGGAGGCAGCCGCAGCGAATGGCGGGCCAGGCGGCAGTGGTGGCGACAGGGCGGCCGACGACTCGGTGGTATCTGAGTATCCGTCGACGATCGGCGTCGTCATCGTCGGCGGGCTTGCCTTGGCTGTCGCTGCAGCCACCGCCGCTGCCGCCGAGTGGCCCTGGGCAGTCGACGTGCACTCCTCAGTCGCTCAGGTACAGCTCGAGCCTACGGTGGGTGGCAAGGCCGAGCCTGCCGAATCGGCTGCAAGCAAGTTTCGGTGGCGCAGCAGCGCAGTTGCAGAGCAGTGGACTAGCAACTTAATGCATGCATCCTTCTGCCGCTGGCTATGTCTTCCTCTCGCGCTTAAGGTCGTTCTCGTTAATCTGTGACAGGCAGCACTGGAGGCGTCCGGAGGCGCCGACGGTGCCGCCGTCGGAGAAGTGCGTTCATCGCTCAAGCCAGCTCGCACGGTTAGTGCCAGCAGCGATCGTCGCCGGCTTTCCGATGCCAGCGACAGCTCTAGCTTAGAGTCGCCGCTACAAGTTTGTAAATATTGCCCGATGACGTTCACCAATGCCGGCAGTCGCCGAGTGCACGTGTATGTGCACTCCTTGCTAAACGTCGCGTTTGGTGACACCTTCAAAACTGAAAGCCAACCTGGGACAAGCGCGACTGTCGGCAAGGAGGGCAGCGGCGGTCAGCCGGAGAAGCCTAGGGCTGACGGCAAGAGGGGCGACAGTCAGCTACAGGCCAAGCAAGAGGCAGACGAGCCTAAAAGTGGCGGTCAAGGTCAGCCAAGAGAGCTCTTGGCCGCTGGCAATAGGGGCGGCCAAAGTCAGTCTAAGAAGAGAGTGAGCGTCGGCAGGAAGAGAAACTTTGGTTGCAGCGAGTGCGGGCTGGCGTTCACACAGTTGAACGACCTACGATATCATGTGGCGAAGGTGCACGCCAAAAACCATCTGATGTGCAGCGACTGCGTCAGCTGGTTTGCCACTGTCGTCGAGCTGAAAGAGCACGCACAGCAGCGACACGGCGACCGGCAGATCCACGTGTGCCGCGATTGTGGCATGAGTTTCTCTCGGCTCGGCAGCATGACGACTCACAGGGCCATTCATGCCACCACTGGTGGCGACGCTGCTGCCTCTGCATCTTCAATCGTCAGGCTGTGACTAAACAGTCGGCTTGGACGAAAACCGATCTGCCAAGCTTGGATTCCGCTGTGTCGCGACAGCCCTGCTCTTTCACGTCAGCAGTGGCCACGTGTGGTCGAGTTTCATTTGTAGAATCGTAGGGGTCGTGGAGGAGAGGAAAGGTCGTGGCCATCCATGCAATGTTGACTAACTAGTGCCCGGTTAGCTTTGATATGCTTCTGTATCAACACGGCGGTTTTTCTTTATTATCACTCGGCTCGATTTGCATTTATATGTCAAATCTCGTCTCTTATGATATTAAATGTCATGTCTTTGGTGCCGTGATACGGTCGCGCTCACTCGTTTTGTATTTACTGAGAGAATACTCGAGACCTGCAGCGGGTAATTCTCTACTACCAACTGCAAGCCGGAGTGAGAGGTCGCCGCAAAGGCTCTCCTTCCCACGTATAAATGAAGCTGTTGATTCACGTGACCTTGACTTCTATGGTAGGAATTATTATGTCCACAATTGCAGGAAATGACCGCACACGCACACACATACAGGTGTATATTCTTTATTGCAGGATTTGCATGGCCAATCTGATCGAGGTTTTCCTTCTAGTAGCTGCATGTACTTGTTTGCTGCGGGCTTGATTCGACCAGAATCCACGTGCATAGTGACTCCACAGAAACAGCCAGTTGCAAGCTGTTGCTGAGTAATATTTTTCTATACCTTAATTATTATCGATTGTCGACAGAGTGACACTGCTATATATCAAAAAGTAAATATCCAGTTGCATATGACCCTAAGACACGGCTGCTTCGTTCTCTATTGAGACGACTGGCCACTTAAACCACCGAACAATTTGTATTAGATAAATTATATATGTAATTTGTTTTTCAACTGTAACTATAGCCGACATTTTCATAATGCTTATATGCAATATTTACAAACTGGTGGATGTTGGGATGTCCTCAACGTTGGGCTCGGCAGTGGCTTGCCGAACAACGGCAAGGCCACTGTCGTCCTCGGAGAATTTCTTCCACGTTACCTCTTTGCACACAATTGCATCGCTGATGCAGAGATTCCGGAAGAGCCCCTCTTGCTCCATTTGAACGGGTGCCAATTTCCTGAAGCTTAGCGACGATAAAAAAATATAAAAACGCTAGTTTATTTAACAGTATCTTTTGCATGGCGACAGAAGAGCCTTTACGGCTATCACTACTGCTTGCAGCGGCAATAAAGGATTGCCCACGGCAGGATTATAACCCACGACCGAGGTTGGGAAAGGCAACCGCCTTAAACCAGCCTAATCGTAATGGGCAAGCCGAGTGTCGCCCTCAAGTTGAAGGACCTCATCCTAAACATCGGTACGTCTGGCATCGGTCCATTGACGTCTGCACATAATCGGGGTATGCTGCTCTGTATTTTAGTGCTCTCTCGATAGCACGCACGTGACAAAATGCAGGACACCGAAGCGGGCACACTGAGACGTGCATTCTCGCGACTGCCTGCAGCCGCTCCCGAACGTAGCCGTCCTCAGTCCACCGGCCCTCTCAACTATCCGGCCTCTGCGGGCCGTGACTCACCCTCATAAACCAATTCCCCCATAAACTGGTCACCCATAAACCGGTCACCGTGGCCATGATGCCTGCCGCAGTGCCATAAACTCCACTGAGCCGCACATTGACCGTTGCTTGAATAGCGAGGCCATTCACTAGCCACAATGGGAACAGTAAGGCCGCAGACACCACTTGGCCATAAACTGGCCGCAACTGGAATAACGCGTCTAATAAAGCGTCTAGCTAGCTACGAGTCTCATCAGGCATGTAGCCGTCTCTGACTGCTCACTAGCCTAAAGCCTACAACCTAACGTCTACGCCTTTAGCCAGCCAGCCTGGCCAGCCTACTGACTTGATGCCCGCACAGTCCAAGTTATGCTGGACTCAAAGCCAATAGAACGACAGTCTATTAAACAACTTCGAACCAAAAATTAGCATCCAACTAGTTTCCAGCCATTACGATTCGGGAGCCAAAAATAGCATCTCGGCGGCTCATAATGTGCCTGATCTAACGAATGACGCAATCTTTGAACATTTCAAATCCTGCGGTGGGTTCAAATCCTGCGGTGGGCGATCCTTTATCGCCACTGCAAGTGGTGGTTACAGCCATAAAGGCTCTTCTGTCTCTATACAAAAGAGGCTGTTAAATCAGCTTGTATTAATTTATTTATTAAAGCAAGCAGGAAGAAGCAACACAAGTTCACTAGGTTTATGGGGAAAGTGGCCGGAACGACTGAGTCTTTAGCTGAGACTTAAAAAGCGAAAGGTCATTACGGGAAGTGACCGTATCCGGAATCGGGTTGCACACTTCGAGCGCATACGAGCACGAGCTTCGACGCATTGTTTCGCTGTAACTGCTATGCCGATGACGATACCTCACACAAGCTGCTAAGTTTGGCACCAGTTGCAGACAAATATGGGCACAGGCTAAAGGTCCTGAATAGATAGAGGTGATTGCAACGTCCTACGCGCTGCCATGACAGAAGTTCGCAAATTAGTTTGACTGTGGGTGGTATTACCATCTGAGCAAGCCCTAAACTGGACAGTGCTTCTAAGCAGAATGTAGGTCGACTTGACGCTTAGGAGCACGTGGTTGATTTATTGCCTTGCTTTTAGCATATGGGTTTATGGGGGAATTGGTTTATGAGGGTGAGTCACGGCCCGCAGAGGCCGGATAGTTGAGAGGGCCGGTGGACTGAGGACGGCTACGTTCGGGAGCGGCTGCAGGCAGTCGCGAGAATGCACGTCTCAGTGTGCCCGCTTCGGTGTCCTGCATTTTGTCACGTGCGTGCTATCGAGAGAGCACTAAAACACAGAGCAGCATACCCCGATTATGTGCAGACGTCAATGGACCGATGCCAGACGTACCGATGTTTAGGATGAGGTCCTTCAACTTGAGGGCGACACTCGGCTTGCCCATTACGATTAGGCTGGTTTAAGGCGGTTGCCTTTCCCAACCTCGGTCGTGGGTTATAATCCTGCCGTGGGCAATCCTTTATTGCCGCTGCAAGCAGTAGTGATAGCCGTAAAGGCTCTTCTGTCGCCATGCAAAAGATACTGTTAAATAAACTAGCGTTTTTATATTTTTTTATCGTCGCTAAGCTTCAGGAAATTGGCACCCGTTCAAATGGAGCAAGAGGGGGCTCTTCCGGAATCTCTGCATCAGCGATGCAATTGTGTGCAAAGAGGTAACGTGGAAGAAATTCTCCGAGGACGACAGTGGCCTTGCCGTTGTTCGGCAAGCCACTGCCGAGCCCAACGTTGAGGACATCCACATCCACCAGTTTGTAAATATTGCATATAAGCATTATGAAAATGTCGGCTATAGTTACAGTTGAAAAACAAATTACATATATAATTTATCTAATACAAATTGTTCGGTGGTTTAAGTGGCCAGTCGTCTCAATAGAGAACGAAGCAGCCGTGTCTTAGGGTCATATGCAACTGGATATTTACTTTTTGATATATAGCAGTGTCACTCTGTCGACAATCGATAATAATTAAGGTATAGAAAAAAATATTACTCAGCAACAGCTTGCAACTGGCTGTTTCTGTGGAGTCACTATGCACGTGGATTCTGGTCGAATCAAGCCCGCAGCAAACAAGTACATGCAGCTACTAGAAGGAAAACCTCGATCAGATTGGCCATGCAAATCCTGCAATAAAGAATATACACCTGTATGTGTGTGCGTGTGCGGTCATTTCCTGCAATTGTGGACATAATAATTCCTACCATAGAAGTCAAGGTCACGTGAATCAACAGCTTCATTTTACGTGGGAAGGAGAGCCTTTGCGGCGACCTCTCACTCCGGCTTGCAGTTGGTAGTAGAGAATTACCCGCTGCAGGTCTCGAGTATTCTCTCAGTAAATACAAAACGAGTGAGCGCGACCGTATCACAGCACCAAAGACATGACATTTAATATCATAAGAGACGAGATTTGACATATAAATGCAAATCGAGCCGAGTGATAATAAAGAAAAACCGCCGTGTTGATACAGAAGCATATCAAAGCTAACCGGGCACTAGTTAGTCAACATTGCATGGATGGCCACGACCTTTCCTCTCCTCCACGACCCCTACGATTCTACAAATGAAACTCGACCACACGTGGCCACTGCTGACGTGAAAGAGCAGCAGGGCTGTCGCGACACAGCGGAATCCAAGCTTGGCAGATCGGTTTTCGTCCAAGCCGACTGTTTAGTCACAGCCTGACGATTGAAGATGCAGAGGCAGCAGCGTCGCCACCAGTGGTGGCATGAATGGCCCTGTGAGTCGTCATGCTGCCGAGCCGAGAGAAACTCATGCCACAATCGCGGCACACGTGGATCTGCCGGTCGCCGTGTCGCTGCTGTGCGTGCTCTTTCAGCTCGACGACAGTGGCAAACCAGCTGACGCAGTCGCTGCACATCAGATGGTTTTTGGCGTGCACCTTCGCCACATGATATCGTAGGTCGTTCAACTGTGTGAACGCCAGCCCGCACTCGCTGCAACCAAAGTTTCTCTTCCTGCCGACGCTCACTCTCTTCTTAGACTGACTTTGGCCGCCCCTATTGACAGCGGCCAAGAGCTCTCTTGGCTGACCTTGACCGCCACTTTTAGGCTCGTCTGCCTCTTGCTTGGCCTGTAGCTGACTGTCGCCCCTCTTGCCGTCAGCCCTAGGCTTCTCCGGCTGACCGCCGCTGCCCTCCTTGCCGACAGTCGCGCTTGTCCCAGGCTGGCTTTCAGTTTTGAAGGTGTCACCAAACGCGACGTTTAGCAAGGAGTGCACATACACGTGCACTCGGCGACTGCCGGCATTGGTGAACGTCATCGGGCAATATTTACAAACTTGTAGCGGCGACTCTAAGCTAGAGCTGTCGCTGGCATCGGAAAGCCGGCGACGATCGCTGCTGGCACTAACCGTGCGAGCTGGCTTGAGCGATGAACGCACTTCTCCGACGGCGGCACCGTCGGCGCCTCCGGACGCCTCCAGTGCTGCCTGTCACAGATTAACGAGAACGACCTTAAGCGCGAGAGGAAGACATAGCCAGCGGCAGAAGGATGCATGCATTAAGTTGCTAGTCCACTGCTCTGCAACTGCGCTGCTGCGCCACCGAAACTTGCTTGCAGCCGATTCGGCAGGCTCGGCCTTGCCACCCACCGTAGGCTCGAGCTGTACCTGAGCGACTGAGGAGTGCACGTCGACTGCCCAGGGCCACTCGGCGGCAGCAGCGGTGGCTGCAGCGACAGCCAAGGCAAGCCCGCCGACGATGACGACGCCGATCGTCGACGGATACTCAGATACCACCGAGTCGTCAGCCGCCCTGTCGCCACCACTGCCGCCTGGCCCGCCATTCGCTGCGGCTGCCTCCTGTGACGCAGACCGAGGCGAGCTTGTCGGTGGCATTCCACTGCCGGCCGTGGTTGCGGGCATGACGATTTGATCGGAGCTTAGAATGCACGAAATCGCACCCCGTCGCTCTCTACAATGAATGGCGCACATCAGAAGCCAAGTCTCGAGAAGCCAATTCGTCTTTATCCGCTGCAAGCCTTTCGGCCTGTTTTTGTGCCCGTTTGCTAAAATCCGGCGCTCGAAATAAAAATGGTAGCTGTATTTCGCAGTTGCATAGGAAACATAATCAACGAGACGATAGCTTCTTCCCAAACATGAAATATTTTACTGAGTGAAGTTGACCAATGATAACTTTAAATGCAATGGCACTCACGTCGTCGTTGTTACCATAAAGAGCAGCAAAAAGCTGGCCAGCCAATATATACCCTCTGTGCCATATAATTCGCAAAATGGGCATATATATATATATATATATATATATATATATATATGTGCACACAAAAATCAATGACTGGCCGGTGATGTATCCTCGCAGACTCAAAAGACTGCCACTTGATTTGAGTAACTGAGCAGGCATCCTCAGCAGCACCGTCTGACCCTCTTTAGGCTCGACGGCTGGAAGCCCACAGAGATTCGCCGGCATTGCTTGGTTACGGCTCGAGTTTGTCCGTTGATGGGTACTTGGAGTAGCATTTCAAGGACAACAATAATTCTGCCCGAGGAGAGCTAACAAGTTCTAAAAGCCTACGCTGCATTAGTACAAATGTAGGCACACTTCCAGGGCGGTGTAGGTAGCCATAACTTGATCGAAATTAAGCAAGCTCAGCTTCAAAGTCAACAATCGAATCTTAGTCATTCTGTAAAATTGCAAAAGGTTCGATCAAAACATTGAAGTGCGAATCCTCCAACTGCCTATGGACAAAGCGAGCACAGACGCGTCCATGAGCTACGCTCAGCATAGACGTTGCTTTAAAAAAGTTGTGGTACAACCGTCAGCATCATTTGCACCGCACTAAAATCACAAGGGAACATATTCGCGAGTTTTAAAAAGGGATGAATGCCGTTTCTTCACCGGAACTTGAACCCGTGGTCGCTTAAACGGGTCGATGTCACATCAGCTCAATCAACCTGCCTTCCTTGCCAGCCTCTTGCCCGGTTACAGGGAGTTAGTTTCCCACGGAGAGAACAGCGGCCGATGACTGGCTAGCTAGCGATGACTTCGGCAACAATCTCAAAGTACTCAGCTTAAATTTCAGCCCAGGAGAGGAAATCAATCGAACGAAATTATCTAAATAATGCAATAAACCAACCGCATTTGCACAACAAAACCAACCTGTATTCGCCTCTTACAAACTAGAGCGCATTTGCACGATTAGAACCGCAGTCGCTCATGCACAGACAGCCATTTGCATATATTGAATATAACGTATCAAACGTTGGAGTGAAATTCACAGTACAAGAGAGTGGAATTCGTCGGGCAAAGGAGCAGATAGCCGAGTCATCGCACCATCCAAATTAAGCGAATTGGTAGCGGACAGCGGCGATTGCAGCTGCTGCGTACAGTAGGTGCGGTGCTGAAATGGTAGCAGTTGACCATTGACTAAGCACGCCAGTCAAGGAAACTGTAGGGGTTGAATTGGTGCGCAATCGTAAGCAGCCCCGTAACCGCACACAACTAGCTCGCATAACCAGTTTGTGGTGGAATCGGGCTTATCAGTAGGTCGCGTATCCGCGTATACCGCTTTTTCGGGCAACGAATGCCGCGGCGTGAATGCATTATTTTAGCTAACCTGTATCGCGGCACGAATGCATACTCGAGCTAAATACTTGTCTACAGTCAGCTGTACCAGGAGAGCCCGAGCACCGGACTCGCGGGCCGCATTACTCACCGTGTGAATAGGACTGAATAAGTTTTTATCTAGCGAACGAGTCCTTTCGCTCAGCACTAGGAATTGCATCGCGTCTCAAATCTGCGCTACTCACCGATCACGCAGCTGCTTCACGAGTTAGATTTTAGCCAAGGTCGAAATGCAGACCCGCTCTGCGGGTACTAAGCCGCGGTCGGCGAATTCGTGCTTCCTCCGCCTGTGCGACGGGTTAAAGGGTGGGCATTGACGCTTCTGATAGGCGGGTAGCACCGGGTCGCCGTCTCCGGATACACAATGGCGGGCCACGAACTGTGACCCACCCTTCCTTCCTTCCTTTCCTCCTCGTAGACATTGCCACAGTCCCGGAGCCCGTTCGTGCCAAGGAGAGGTCAGCTGCCTGCTTTGCCGGACCCCACGACGTGTCGCGCGCTCTGCTAGTCCGGGCCGATAGTCCCATCGGTTGACGCCCCGTGCTACCTATTTCTGAACGCCTCAATCAGGGCTCTTCCAGAACGCGCAAAGTTTCTTATAGTGGGCAGCGCGTGCACACTCGCCGCCACGGCTGAGCCTTTACTCCGGACGTCGTCACCAACAACGGCGTGGGCCTTCCGATAATGGACATCGCCGCAGCGACATTCGGTTGGGGCGTCGTTGAAGCGGCGCGCTGGGGATTTCAAAATGCAGAGCGCTCGGAGGCCTTCGGCCGCGAGACTGAACGCCGAAAAAGACTTTCGCTTCAAGCGGATGTCCACCAGGAATTCATACCCCTCGCACGGCGAGTCTCCTTTTAACAATTCGATTCAAGCATGCTTCCTTTGCAAATTTTTTTAAGTGCTTAGAAAGAGATTGAGTTCTATGAGGGGGCTGTAACAAAGATATTTTTAGTATTATTAATAATATTATTAATGGTTCGCTTAGCAGCCGCAGCAGCAGCCGCAGCCGCAGCCGCAGCCGCAGTCGAATCAAAACAGCGATTTCTAATCCTACCATTGAATAATGCACGCGAGTTTAATCAGACGTTACAAAAGTCTGGATACGCCTAGAAGAATCTATACTGACGAGTCAATCCGCGTGGTCAGACTAACCGGAACTGCTATAAACTTCCCCTGCTCTTTTGAAAATCAAGCTCTGCTTGCCTTGCGTTGACTTCTGAAGGTGCAGCTGTTTTTAAGAATGTTGGGAAAGAACCATGACTGTAGATAAATATATTTTCTTCATTGATGCAGCTAATTAGTAAACCTATGTATTATTGTTATCACACGGCAGTCAATGTAGAGATAAGAGGGAGAGTAGTCTTCTTGAGGGAATCCCTCAGAGGCGCGTAACTGCACGAGGTACGTTACGGCCCGGCGGAATTTTAGCGTAACCTTTGATTTGAAGTATTAATATTATATTACACCTTTATCTAAGACTTGGATCTATGAGGTCCACGTAGCAACACTTATTACCGTCAGTTTGTCGACTAGGGACGCGCAACGCATAGATATACGAGGACAATAGGCATGCAAGGGCAAGGCCAGCAAAGTTGCCTCGCTGTGATACTCCTCCTCTGCGTCCGTGTGGGTGGGTGTGCCGCTGCAGGCCTCACACTTTCCCGCTGCTTGATATCTGCTGGTAAGTCATCTAAAGAATCAGAGTACATTAAAGAGTGTGAGTTTAGCGCTGCGACGGCGTGCTGTTGTTTTCGATGCGGCGACCGTCGGAGGTGCTGACGTCCGTACTTCAACCCCCGCCCAACGCCCGAGCCGGAACTGCTTTCTGCCACCAGCGCCCGTCCGGCCGGCGGCTGACGAACAGTTTGGGTGTCTCACGAATGCTAAGCTTTAGAACTTTCTTCTTCCAGAATTTTGTTCGAAGCGTTGTTGCGCCATTAGCAAGCGGCGCACGTCGCAGGCGCTCGTAGCTCTCACTCTCTCTCTCTCTCTCTCTCTCGCTGGCCGGCGCCCCCTCCCACGGCGTTGAGCTCGAGTGGTTCTAGTAGGCGGTCGAGTGCTGCGTCGCTCGGGGGGCGCACAGTCTTTTTTCACTTTACTCGTGCAGAGGCTGCTGTCAGAGATTCAAGCCTGCAGCGTTTTCCACTTCTCGGCCCGAGCTATAGCCATCAGCGAAAAGAACTGTCGGAATCGCGTGGCTGGCTCTGTGCCTCTGCGACCTTCTTCCCGGTAGCTGCCGCGGTTGCCACTCTGAAAGCCTGTTGCAGCTTCTCTCTTTTTTATACCGCGTTTGGTATATCTGCATTAGAACTTCTGTGATACACTTCGCTTGTGACGACGCGCTAAGCTTGTTTCTGCACTGCCCGGGGATACCAAATGTATTTTGTTTACGTATGTAATTGTATTTTGTTTTAAATGTATTACGCTTGTGGTTGACGGTGCCCAAGTTCCTGTGGAGAACTTCCGAAGAAGTCTGAGCCACAGTCGGAGTCTGTCTTTGTGTTCGATGTGCATCCGGTTAGCCTTCAGCGTTAAAGCGTGCGCTATTTGAATCATCGGTCCTCGACAAGCTGTGTAGTCCCAATCTCGCCACTTAAGTCATATATTCATATATTCAGTGCTGTCAATGAGAGGTATATTAGTGAGACCTCTAGTGTTTGACATTTGGATAACCTCTTTGAAGCTCCAAGATTTTCAAAACTTATTTGGAGCAGTCACAAATGTCGTCCAAACTCATTGGTTCGCTATCGAATAGGCTGCTGCAACTCTCTTTTGACATGCCCCAAAAATGCTATTAAGCCCCATCTCTTGATAAGAGCATGGCAGCCGATTAGCTTGCAATCCAAGGAATGGAGCCACATCTCCCTTATAATAAAGTATCTGCAGTGGTTCCTTGTTGAGCACTGTAACACTCAAGAATTCTTGTGCCGACCTACAAGGCTAGCCATACACAGCATTTAGGCACACACTCAGCAGAACTACAGCAGCGCCAGTAAGTATAAGCCATCTTTGCAGGCTCTCTCAGCGCAATACATTTACCGGCTCTTATTTTGGGCTTCACATCCATTGATGACCTGTGCATTTGCTACTCCGGTTCCAGCTTGGTAATTCAATTCTTGGGCAATAATGCCGTCATATCTCCTTCTGCCTATTTCAGCCATCCTTACTGCTACCTCTCTGCTACTTACATCCTTAACTGACTAACATTTTGCTGTTTTCCAAACTGTTGTTTGCAGTGTGAGAAGGCTGCCGTTGGCATCCGATTTTACGCCAGACAGTTGCTTGGGCTTTGGTTTGAAAACCCTCCAGTGTAAAAATCACTGTCCACACTGCCTTATAGTTGCTACTGACAGCGATAGCATACGTTGTGTATCATGCATTGCATTGGATATGTTTTAGGATTAGCTCAAGGAAAAAGTAGCCCGGAGCTATTAAAGCCAAATGAGTGCTCGCGATACCTACTCTGGTCGAGTCGCAGTAGGCACAGGTGGTGCCGGTGGTGGCTACGGTGGTGGTGGCAGCTACAGTGGTGGTGGCGGCTACGGTGGTGGTGGCAGCTTCGATGCCAACAACGATCTCAACGAGGTTCAACTGAAGATTAATAGGAAACAAGATGAGGTAATCCCGTTTCGTAATTTGTGTGCGAAGCATTTGCATGGCAGGAATAGTATGCCTAAAGCGATTGGGCAACCGAAAAAAATAGGTGCAATTTTCATGGTTAGGTGTGTGTATGACTTACATATACATAATCCATGTCGCGGTCTGCACACTTGTGTGACTCTGTCATACCTGCATTTTGCACCTTTGTCGTCGTTTTGGGCTGCTGCCCTGCATCATGCATTTACGATTAGGTTTGTCAAACCAATAGCTTCTAGTACTATCTGTTTGGTTCATTTGGGCCCTTTGTTTGCTTCGGGCTTTGCTATTCCACGTAAGGTACGCTCACGAGTAAGAAAATAGTTTAAGTAGCACAGCCTAGTTAGGCATTTGGGACATCGAGTGTAGACTTAACCAACCTTCTCCATGAAGAAAAGATCTGCTGACTCAACTGCCTCATGTGTAAGGCAGCAGAAGAGCCTCAGTGGCTGTTACTTCTGCTTCCTGCAGTGGGCAATAGAGAGGTACTTGTTACAGGACTCAAACCCATGTCCATGGTCGTGAATTGCGAGCACCTTGCCACTAGGCAAAGCCCCAACAAGTCTTTCTGCCTATGCAGTTAGATGCTTATCGCCACTGCAAGCAGTGGCGATAGCCGTAAAGGATCTTCTGTGGCTCTACAAAAAGAGGCTGTTCAATCAGCTAGGATTTCTCTCTCTCTCTCTCTCCCCCGCCAGGATTCCAACCTAGGGGCTTGAGCTCTAATATCCACGAATCCCCCTCGGCACCAGCTAATTGCCCACTGATTGCTAGACATTGCCTATTCGCGGCAGGCAGTTAAGCTGGCTAGGGTGATGGTCGGGCGTAGTTCTAGCCCCACCGGGTGCGTCCAGCGCTCTTGAGGCAACGGTCACCAGGCGTCCATAAATATAAAATAAATAAAAACTAGCTGATTTAACAGCCTGTTTTGCATAGCGACAGAAGAGCCTTTGCAGCTATAACCACCGCTTGCAGCAGCGATAAACAAATTATCCACCACAGAATTCAAACCCACGACCTCAGGACCGAGGTCGTGAAAAGTAACCGCCTTACCCAGTGTGCCATCGCGGGGTTGAATCATGCAGCGAGAAATTCTTTATTTGCTTCTGCAAGAGGTGCCATAGCTCCTAAGGCTCAGCAGCTGATATGTAAATGAGGCTGTTGAATTGGTCAACCTGGACTAATAAGTTGATTTGCATCTTTTCCGGCCACTGTCAAGTCCGAGATGGAAATTTTGTTCTCTTAGGTTGCTGTATAGGTATATTATTAAAGCTAGTATTATTGAATCTTTGTAATGGAAATATGAACAATATGGCTCAAAGATTCTAAGGTCTTAATTTCTCTGTCAAGCTCAGATTGGAGGGGCAGCTTTCGCAGCTATCACTAGGGGACATGACTGCTGTATAAGTGTATGTAAGATATTGCTTGGGCTCAAGAAAGAGCTCTTGAAATTTGCATTATAATAGCAAGTTCTTTATATAGTTCTCTTAGGGGAATCAAATCTTTATCCAGGTGCTTTACAGTTCCCTGCAAGAGAAGCAATAAGTTAGAATAAGAGTTAATGATAAACAAGGTATTATGCTTATCAAGAAGCATCCAAAAAGCACACAAAACGCCTCGAGGGCAGTGGCAGATCAAGAGAGGATAGGATGCGTTTTCCCGCCCCCCCACCTAGAGGCAGCAACCTAGGCTGCTCCCTATTCCTACGCCCACCAACCGTTACCAGCGACGAAATTATGTCTTAATTCCACTCGTTGAGCGACTGTTCGAGCGACTGAGTTCACGTCGCATCAACGCTGATTTTGTGCTATAATGTTTTACTAATTTCGGGTCTAGCCCTACTTATGTGGCAATTTTTCGGGTCGTGCACCTGCATGCAAATTTTGAAGGAAAGTACCACAGGGCATAGGGAAGCCGAGCGGAATAGACTTGTCCATAGCAGAGACTTAAATGCTTCAAAGTCAATGCTTGTGGTGATAGAGCCGGAAGGGAGTTCTTGCCATGACTGGCAGAGCATTCCTGCTTTATTTTCATTTACACTGCCAATATTCGTCAGTGAATAGGGTTTCCAGACTGCAAATAGGCATCAGGTTATGTAGTGGAGTCTGCTGTGACTGTAATAGCCTGCCCCTGTGGCTTATGGCCTAGTTGTGGCGACTGTCTTAGCAGTAAGCAGCAAGTACTTTTGACTTGCCTGTGGCAAAATCGAATGTGAGATTTATTTTTCGTGGTTGTGGAGATGCCCACAGTTGCTGTGCAGAAGCCTGCATCCGCCCACCCACCTTTCATCAGCTGCAATCCAGAGTGCTGTCTCACTGGTTGTCCAGGATGGTTTGCATGCTGATTTTCTTGCTCTCTCTCTCTCTCTCTCTCTCTCTCTCTCTCTCTCTCACTCATATAACTGTGTCTTATTTGGCTTCTTGTTCTCGGCTTGCTTGCCATCACGAGGACTGGCAAGCAATCACCCACTACTTTCTGTTACAGTCACTGGATAGCACCAGACGTATGGTGGCAATGTGCGAGGAGGTAAGCAGTGCCTTAAAAGAGTTTGCTTTTTGATGCCATATTTGTACTGCTGCCATGCCCATTGTGGTCTGGTGGTGTCATGTGTGGTATATGATCCCCTGCTCGAGCTTGTATGTGATCTTCAGACGATTATCAGCTGTCTTTTATTTACCTCCCGAGCAGACTTATTTCTTCCTAAAAGTTATAAAAAATAATCTGCTTTCGGCAATGCTCTTGGGAAGATTGTATTCTGCATCGGCCCCCTATTTTGTGTAAGTGTGTGTGTGTGTGTGTGTTCGTACAAGTGTGTATGTGTGAAACTAGAGGCTGCTGCAGGACAGTGCATGTGAGCATTCATACATAAATTATTATGAACCGTGAACACGGCAAGGGCTAATGGATCAGCAGCGCACCAACGCATCGGGCACACCGACTCAAGGTTGCTTAGACGGTGCATGCTCTTGTGTGCACTCGTAATCAGTAATGTTTCACAGACTAGGGGAGTCGTAATCGGAACGATAGTCTTACTCGAAAAGTAAGGAGGTATGCTGTTCGGACGTGACAGGTCTCCTGATAATTTGAGTAGTGAGTGTAGGCTTCGTCATGCACCAGGAGGCGTCCTTCTGCTCCGATGCTTGCTGGCCTCGTGCTGGGGAGGTCTGTTGTTTGTCCTCTGTGCTCTTACCGTGTCTGTGGAAGAGGCCAGCCTGTCCAGTTGACACTAGCTGAGTTGTGGGTCGGTTGGTCTGCTGTTGAGTGTAGCCGTTGTTGCCGAATTCGTCTCAGACAGCCTTTCCATTTATTGCTAGCTGCGCTGACAGAGCTGCTGCTGTGACAGAGCCGAGATGGTGAGGCTGCGGTCACACTTGCCACGGTTTGCTGCCGTCGTCTTAGCTGCTGTGCCGCAACCTTTTCTTTTGTACGCACTGCAGCACATCGGCACCTCGTGAGGCGCTGCCGTTGCCACTTAGACGATGCTGCTTGATTGTCTGTTTAGACATAGTCACCCACAGTCCTTGGTTGGAGGTTGTGGCTGCCTCGGTTCGTGACTCATGCAAGCTATATATGCCTTAGTGTATACGTTGCTGAACATGCACAATTTTGCACGGCTTCATTTTATAGTTTTCATTTGGCTCGATTGCGTTCTTTTTTAGTTATGCTGCTGTATGCTATTCGTTGTCGTTGCTGATGTGCCACCTGATGTGCATGTGCATATGTCTGTCTTTGTGGGCAGACGCTAGTTGTCTGTTATTACCGCCAGGTCTCGTTTCCACCGCTAGGTGTCGCTTCGTGTCCTGCGTACGATCCTGCTTTGGCATTTGTAGACCCAGGATGTCGGTGTTAAAACACTGGTAATGCTCAACCAGCAAGGCGGTAAGATGCTCACCAGTAATCGAGCACGTCTAGCTGTACATGCGGCCCGAGTCATCGAGCTCGTACTTCTCTCTTTTATTGTGGAGCAAAGAACAGCGAGCTGCTGTTCCCACTGATTTCTTTGATTCTTGCAGACTGCAAGGGGGGTCCTTTCCCATCCATCTTCTTCTTTAACTGGCATTAATACGGTCTGGCTTGAGAGTGACACAGTATTTCTGTTTTTCTATCTCGGAAGAGCTGTATGGTCACTTCTTTCTTTTCTTTATCTGCATGTCTGTCTGTTGGCTCTTGGTCCTGTGCTTCTCATCGTTGTCTGTCTGTCTGAGTGTCTATTGATGGCGCTATTTTACTCTGCCTCTTTTGCTCTATTCCTATCTCTTGTTCTCTTTTTGTCTATCTCCTTTCTCTCCTTGTTGCTCTGGCTCCATGTAGAAATAAATCGGTCTGCTGTCGAGAAACACCCGGTCCAGACCTGGCCTACATCTCCAAGTTTTTGGGTCTTGCAGGTAAGCTCCCGACCCCCGAAGATCTTCAAGCTCTATGTAATCACACTTGTTGTCTCACTCTGATCATACCACTGAGAACCTGCTGCTCTTCGATTGAGTCTTTCTTATTCCCTCCAGACCACATCCATATGTAGGTGCTTGTATACAGTGTATCCAGTCGATGGTGGTTGGCTAACACTATCGGTTAGGCATGCCTGTGCAGATTTGCTTGTTGTTACAAGGTGTTGATACGTTCTGCTGATAGCACGGACTGTCAAACCCCAATGCAAGGCTGTATCGTCCAGTCTGCTGTTCCTGCTATAGAAGCAATAAATTAGAATGTTGCACTATGAGTGCTCTCATTTTGGGCTGCCTGTCTTGCACTTTAAGTGACCACACTGCATGCATTCCCGAGACGGTGTGCACTAATGAATGACTAACTCTAGCATGACGTATACATAGCCTTGTGGCGTGTGCTTTTCAGAGCAGCTTGAGCGTGTCGAAGAAGGCATGGATAAGATCAACGCCGACATGAAGGATGCAGAGAAGAATCTCGAAGGACTGGAGAAATGCTGTGGCTTGTGTGTTCTCCCGTGGCGACGGTAACGTTAGCTTGCATCAAGATGGGGAGCTGCTGTGCGGTTCTTGTGTTGTCACCAGTGCCAGCTGCAACTGTCCAGTAGAGCCTACACCATATGTTGAGCTCGGTGCATGCGTGGTGGGTGCGACACAGTTCCTTACTGAGGCGATGGCACCGAGGCTACTCGTGCTTCGTTCACTCCCAGTCTGTCTGTCGCTAGCCCCTCCCCCAGCTCTCTAGCCGTCGCTGTGGTGCCACTGCCTATGCCTCTGGCGGCTGCCAAGTGCATCGAGGTACCGTGCCACATTGATTGCCGTGCCACATTGCCGTGCCGTGCGTGGCCATTGCATGTCGCGTTACTCTGGCCGTCTCAGGGCGAAGGCTTTCGACTCATCGACCAACGAGAGCTGGAAGGGAACGGAGGATGGGCAAGTGAACACCGAGGGTCCCAAGGCTACGGCCGGCGCTCGGCCTTCTTCGTCGGGCCAGGCTGCCAGTGGCCCGATATTGAGCAGGTACGAACCATCTTTGTTCTGTCTTCTCTCTCTCTCTCTCTCTCTCTCTCTGTGTCTGTCTGTCTGTCTGTCTGTCTGTCTGTCTGTCTGTCTGTCTGTCTGTCTGTCTGTCTGTCTCTCTCTCTCTCTCTCTCTCTCTCTCTCTCTCTCTCTCTCTCTCTCTCTCTCTCTCTCTCTCTCTCTCTCTCTCTCTCTCTCTCTCTCTCTCTCTCTCTCTCTCTCTCTCTCTCTCTCTCTCTCTCTCTCTCTCTCTCTCTCTCTCTCTCTCTCTCTCTCTCTCTCTCTCTCTCTCTCTCTCTGTCTGCCTCTCTCTCTTTCTCCGGCTTTTGCCCTATACGTGTTTGCCAACCACTCTGGCCATCTCATAGGATCTAGCGGCGCAATGACTTTGATTGCCAAATGCTAGTCTGTCTGTGGTTGCCAAGTGCAAGTCTGTTCGAGCTGCCAACCTCTTGCTCGTGCACTTGCAATGCAGGATTACGGGCGATGCTCGCGAGGACGAGATGGAAGACAATTTGCAGCAGGTGAGCAGCATGGTTGGCAACTTGAAGAGCATGGCAGTCGACATGGGCAACGAGCTCGAAACTCAGAATAAAGCGCTAGACAGGATCAACTACAAGGTAATCGGCCTAGTACTTTTTTTATTACTCTTCGATTGCTTGCGTCTGTATCCATGCACTGTATCAATTGTCAGAACATCTCTAGGACACAGTCAGTGGTATGCTTGGCATGTGAATTTCTTTGACGCCTTATTGACTAGAGCCATTGTCCTCAAAACTGCCCCTCCTCATCTGTACTCGACACTTTTCCTATGTGCATATCCGGCAAGTGTATGCCATGTGTTTGATCCAGTTTGTGCTCTGCCGTGTCCAGCTGTTTCTGCTCTGCTGACGGCCAGTTAGCTATCCAGATGAGTTGATTTTTTAATTTAATTAGTATCACCAGACAGTGGCATTTACTGCATGCGTCTTTAAAAAAGCCAAAAACCAGTAAGGCTGTCGTATACAGGAGCCGACATGATGCCTGTAACACCGTCGTGTTTAATTCGCTTGGCTATTTGTACTGCATACAATTCAATAATGTGCTGCCATGCTTATAGCATACTTAACTGCTCCAGTAAACTGAGATTTATAGCTGTATTATTTTATGATGGCTAACGGAATATATATCAACTAAGAAGTGCTAGTACGTTATACATGCTACTCACTACCTCAACTGCTCTCCTGACACAGCTATGCTTCTCACTTTCTCTTTGTTGCGTGAGCTGAAGTCTGTTGGCCACCAAATGTGTACCGTAAACCGCTTAGGATGTGAGTATGCTATATAAAACTCTCCTGCATAACACCCACATAGTCTTTGTGGCTTTATGGAGTTACAGATAGAGATGCTGCCACTTCGCAGTGGTTGAGTGGAAAGCGCCAGCTGTGGAAATACAGCAGGTAGTAGATAGATGCTCAGGCCTCGAAAGGAGGGGATAGATGTTGCAATATTTATTGGGCACGATATTTGAGGATTCATGTTCTCTCTAGCGATGCTCTTAAGTGGTGTGCCAATATTACTGAGAACATTATTTGTTAGCACCCACGATTAAAGTTATGTCGGTGATCCATGCTGCTGCTGCTGTCAGGCAAAGACCGGAGGCAAGGTTCGAGATTGTGCCGAGAGACGTCCGAGGGCTAAATTAGTCACAGCATAGGCATACCTGGTGGCAGTGTTGCAGTGGTGCAATGATCGACCTTGCCATTAGTTTTAGAATGCGTGCCATCCTGAAGAGTCGTCGAGGCTCTCAGCTTGCCTGGAATTTCGAACTCTACTACTAAGCTTCATTGTTATACTTAAATGCATCATCAGGCTATGGTGAAATGAACGAGCCCACCTGTGCACAAGTGACATAACCAGAAAAATATTATTTATTGATTGCATGTCTGGTTATTGTCACATTCTGTTTGCAATGCCAGAGAGAGAGAGAGAGAGAGAGAGAGAGAGAGAGAGAGAGAGAGAGAGAGAGAGAGAGAGAGAGAGAGAGAGAGAGAGAGAGAGAGAGAGAGAGAGAATCTGTCACTGAGGTAGGAGCTAAACCGGTTTAACATTGTGAGCCAGTGATACCTTTGGCATGTAGAGAGGTGCTCCAGAAGGATCTAGTGGTCAAAAGTGCTCAATGCTACTCATAGATCTAAGATTACCAGCAGACAAGCACTTCCCATGATCTGCATCTTTCAGAAGGTCATTGTAAACCAAAACAGAGCTGTTTCTGTGGAATAGTTTGCTGTAAATCCGGATTGTAAATTATTAACAATATTAGTAATACATTTGTATAGCACCCTCAGAGAACTGAATCTCTTTTTAGGCACTTTACAGGTGCTGTATAGAAAGCATTACCAAATGATTGGTGATAACACCCGCAAGCAGCAGATGCAGTGTAAGCAGGTACATTCACACGAAAGACGAATCACCAAGACCGTCCAAATGCTGTAATAAATAGGTGTGTTTTAAGCTTCTTGTTTTATGTCGTCATTTCAGGGGGTGTTATGACATAAGTCGGTAGTGAGCTCCAGGCTTTGGAAGCATAGGAAGAGAAAGGCATGGTCTGCAACAGTTTTGAGGTTCGTGCGAGGTATGGCCTAGTGGTTTGAGTCAGAACAGTGGGTTGTACGATTCTTTACCTGGTGGGGAACCAGTTCTTATAGGTAGGCTGGAGCCAGAGAGTGAAGGGACCTAAAAGTAAGTGATAGAACCTTCAAGTTGATACGTTGCTTGAGTAGGAGCCGTTGTGATGAATTGACATAATCGTTTAGCTGCTGGGTCACAACTCGTTCAAGTATTTTGGATAAGAATGGCAGAATGGAGATTGGATTAAAGTTGCTTAAACGCCTTATGATTTAGGGTAGAAATTTTAATCAGTGGCCTCGCAATCGTTGTTTTCACATGGTAGTGGAAACCGGTAACCATGACCATATTTACAATATTTGTTGTGTTGGGTAGCAACTGTACTATGCACCTCATAAAGAGAACAGTTGGGACACGACCTTGAGGACTAGATGTCTTTTGAACATGGAGACAAATTAGCCACGAATTCAGTAGAGACCGGCATGAAGGTGAGAAAGGAAAAACAGGGCGATGCAGTCCAACGAATGGCAGTGAAGATGTACTTTCCGTAATCCGTTCAATCTTATCTAAGAAGAACTTGGACAACCGCTCTGCCAAGTCACCATTAATTTTAAGGATAATAATAATAATACATTTGTAAAGCAACCTTGGAGAACTTAATCTCTTTCTAGGCACTTTACATAGGCTCTAAAAGAACATGACCATATGGTTAGTGGCAACATGCACACCATCAATATGGTTAGTGTGCATTGGGATCCCTAGGCAGTATGCTTGCTTGGAAGCAGTTAATAAGATGGTCGATGGTGGACATTAGCATGTTTGGATCATTCGTCTGTGATTCCACTATTTCTCTGTACAATTTGGACTTGGTCTTGGCTAAAATGGATTGATGCGACCTACAACAATCTTCAAATGCCAAGTGATGGACCGTGAGTCCCGACTTTTTGAGGGTGTACGTTTCTTGACACTGCAAGGCATCAGACTGTATGATGTAATACGAATGAAACGTAGGAATGCTACACGAGCCAGATTATGGCAGCCCTAAAGATTATTACTAGTTCTGCAATTCAACCTATATGAACCAGATAGTTTGCAGGTAATAATCAGGCAGTTGTGCTTTGGGCTTCGAATGAGGTAGTTGTATGGTATGAAAGTGCTGTATACATTTAGCCTTTTGTGGCTGTCAAATAGACCATTGTACACTAAGGGCACGAACTTGTTGAAATAATAAGGTCAGGGTGCTCGTCATTGCTGCCATGTTCTGCCACCGGCAGCATAGCTGCATGCGTGGAGGCAGCATCCGTGACTAGCTAGGTGCACTTCGAGGCTTCGACAGCTTCACCGGAATGTCTTGTCACGAATCGGCAAGTACTAACATTGTTACGAGTGCCGTGTTTGGGGCAAAGGTTGCCATAGCCCGTTTTTAATGAAGACAGTGCTTTGCATTTTTGCTCACAGTCAAGTACACTTCTGAATTTACCTCGTGCTGTTTCACCCGATGACCAGTGCTGTCACGACCAAAATATCAGTGGTCTAAATGCTCAGTAACCAGCAAATGTTAGCAGCCGCATTCACAATTGCAGACCTGTATATGCATTGTAGCTCTCTGGACAGCATGCCATTCTCCTGATGAGATGCCTGCATTGGCTGCTCCCAGCCTGCTGCTAGCATAACTAGGATGTGACCTTGGTTCCCCCTCTCTCTCTCTCTCTCTTTCTGTCTGTCTATCTCTCTCTTTCTCTCTCTCTCTCTCTCTCTCTCTGCATCCCTCAAAGATACCCCTTGTCAGGTTGTCATTAAGAAGTCTACACTGGATTAAGTGTAGCTTCTGCTTGGTCTTCTTTCTGCCTTTTTTATTGAATACACTTGAACAAATCGAACGAACAGTCGCAGAGTAGCTTAATGCTTTTGCTAACTAGCAAGCATGTTTCAATTAGGAGTTCGAGCTAGTCACTCCCGATGCATGTAAGTGTGTGTGTGTGTGTGCGTGCGCGCGCGCATGCACGCGCTCGGGTGTGCAATCTTCTTTTGGGGTATTTTGACCAGGCAGGTTCGCTCTGGCAGATTCCTCGGCAGGTTTTGACCACGAATCGCCGAGTGTAGGCTCGCATGGCAAACACTGGCATAGCAGTGAAGCGCTTCAGGTCCTATCGTAATGTGAGGACATTGAGAGCATAATTGTCAACGACAGACTACCGGTCATTCGGTGAGCCTTGGGAAAATGTGATGCCCGTGTGTCGTATTTTCGTCCTCCTTTCTTTTTGCAGTCCGTGCTCTCCCTATTTGCCATGTCTTCGGCAAGCGCCGCTTTACTTTCAATGCTGATGACACTCGACTCTGACCGGTGCTTTTTGATCGTTCTCTTTGTACCCAAGACTACATCAGTCAGCTTTTCCATTCAGTCTGCCTACTTTCAGTAAGATAGCGGCGATTTCGGTATGCTTAGAGGGGGACTCTTTGTGTCTTGCTTTTTAGGTCCATTCTTCTATTTTCCTGCGCCATTCTGAGCTACTTGCTCCTCAATATTCCCGGCTTACCACTGCTCGGCTGACGCGGGTTCTTTTTACTGCATTTTTAACCATCGTCAGATCTTTTGGAGATCGTGCCTTCAGTTCCCATTTACTTGAAGGCCAGCAACTGTTAGCCTGACGTGACATCACATCACCTGATTTAAGGGCATTTAGTGCAAAACTACAATCCCATGTGTTCCTCTAGCATGTGCTGTGCCCATGCAGATTGTTCCGAGTTTGCTTATGCCTGCTCCAGCTGTGAAAGTTGTTATCACTCGCTAGTTAATAGCTCCTGTTCCTGCCACCGTGAAGTGTCCAAGAAAAGATTTTAACTCTAACGGGGTAATATAAAATGCTGCATTGTTGTTATTATTTTGTTACGATCTTGTTTACATTCGCTTTACATATTTATATGTTTTTATAGCCAAAAGTTTTCATTGCATCGTACTAATAGCGAAGCCACCTTTTTTGGCCACTTGGTTCTTGTTGTAATACGCATGTCCACATTCATTGACCCCGCAAATATCTACACTTCAAACACTCTCCCAGCTTAATACTGTCCTAGTTGCTTGCATTTTCTCTCGGCCTCGCCCGACATGAAACGACCATCGCTCTCGAAATTCCCTGTAAGTACTTAGGGGCTTCCCAGATAAAAATCTGTAAGCTGCTATTCCTCATCACGAGTGTCAGCATGTGCAGGGGTGTGTCGACACCGCCGTCTGCCAATCCCAGCATGGACGGCCTTGCCAGGCTGTCCCCCACCCCACTGCAGCCACAACAGCGTTGTCGAAAAAGAGCAAAATTGCGATGCCAGTCTCGCACAGCTGCCCAGATCGGTATGTCAGCCTGATCCTTGCCAACGCCATTCGTTCGTAGCCATTGGCTAGCCCGTTGTAGCAAGAGTGCTAGCGTTTTGTGCTGCAGCCACCATCGAGGATTCGTCTGCAGTGCACTGCGTTGCAGTCTTCCATTTGCACAGTACAACAACGATGACTGTAATGCGACGTAGACGTGGCCGTGTGCCTATATATGTCCGTTTGTGGGTACTCAAGCTCGGCAGAATAGGCTTACAATTTCTCACCAGTGATGCCGCCAACAAGTGCCTGCAAGCAAGCTCTCTAATCTGAGCACTGCTGACATCTGCCCTGCTTTCTTTTTAGGCCGAGAAGCTGGACACGCGGGTGCAGAACGCAAACGTCCGTGCTCAGAAGATCATACGCAACCAGTAGCTGGAGGCACGACAGAAACTGCAATCTGCAGCTGCCACGCCCACCCAAACCAGGCTTCCTCTGACAGGAGCCTGAAGGAACTTTTTGCTTCTTTTTTTTTCACGAACGTCTCAAGGAACCCTTTTGGAAGGTGCTTATACTGTAGAGCAATGCTTCTCTGCCATCGCAGAAGCATGCCGTGTGTGATTGTAATTGGCTGCCGCCAGTGCACGTCTTCTGCCATCAGTGGCACAGCAAAAGGCCGCTGCAATGAGAGTGGCAGCAGCAGCTGAAGCCACTGATGCCGCTGTCACGTCGGACTTGCCCATCGCCAGGTGTGCCCATACTAGGTTTACGCTGCAGACAGCACGCAGCTGGTGGCGTGCTGCGCGAGCCACAGGCTTGGTCTTCCCATAACTCCCCACTCTTCCGGCGCTCGAGGTGGCTGTCACTGCTGCGCTTGCGCACACAGAAACCCTCATTTTCGTCAATATTCCTGACTTTTTTCTCTGAGCTGCGCAGACGCTTTGTTTTGCTCTTCAGAGACTGCTGGTGGCCCACTGCTGGAGGGGGTGGGGCTGATCCCTGTGATTGCCGGCTTGTTGTCACTCGGGAGAGCTAACTGCGGTAGGACACTGGAGTCTCTGCAGACCATCCTCAGATTGCATGTATGCGTCACCGAGTCACAGAGCAGCAGGTGGCACCGGGTCATTCCTTGGTGGTCATCCGCCCTTCTGTGTGTGCTGAGCTGCTGCGCTCTTTCGAGCAAGGCAGCTCGGCTGCTGGTCAGGAGCAGCAGCCTGTTTTCCTGGTATCGCTGCCAGGGGATCGGTGTAGCTTCCCCGTGGTAGCTGGGCAACGATTCGGCGTATCTAGAAGGGAGAGCCACCGATATCTCGTGGGCAGTGAAGCCCGATCTTTTGGCTGCTGCTCAGTGACTGTCGTTCGTGGAACTGCATGTGGGCCGTTTGCCTGGGGGCCTCTGATCCGGTGCCCGAACGACTTGTACCGTGTAGGCATCGTGCCGACTGCTCGAGGATGTGTATTTTGCTCCGAAACTCTACCAGTGTGACTTCTTTTGAGGCCGACGTTGGGTTGCATATCAAAGAATGTTGGTATTTTTTAGAATCCATACTACACATTTGTAAACATGAAACATCTACCCTAATAGGTCTATGGTGTGTTTAGTCACACCCTCAAGCTGATGATCTGTTTGGCGCATATCCTCGAACCGACCACCTGTTAAAAAATGTATAACGAATATCTAAAACATCCGTTGCATTGCATGAGGGGACAATCTTTTGCTTTATCCTCACCTCTCCAGCATGCATTAGGCCCTGTGTATGTTCAATATTTAGATCGGCGCGATCGAATAAGGAGTCTTTCATAGTATCTACTCACTGCAAGTATTCACACACGTGTGCATACGGGAGCAAGAGTTCTGGCTGTTTCACATCAATAGTAAGTAAAGCTGGTTTTCTTTTGGTCCTGTGCTAAGCGGTTACTGCGTTAGCTCCCTGTACTCGATCGGTTAGCAGGCTAATATTTAGTTTCCGAAAGGAGCATTTTTTTGCCATATCGTCAAGGATCGATAAAAGGTTATGATTGTTTTTATTTTGGTCCTAGTCAACTTGGTAAAGTCGCTTTGGTGTGCTGCAGTTCCCGATCGACTGTCCTTGTCAGCAGTCGCATGCCTCGAGATAATGAGATATGTGTAGTTCACATGAGCTGTACTTTTCTGCATTCACGAACATGCACATGTTCACTCACTCATATACACACAAACACACACACACACACACACACACACACACACACACACACGATATCCCACAATTTCCTACAGCATGCTATGGCAAACGCCATTCTCAGATATGTCGTTTGTCGGCTGCAACTGCTACAGCATTCTTCGACTTGCAGTATTATCTGTAGATTCGTTCCGGTTTATGAATGGAAGGATACCTGAAGATTTGTGTTGCTGGATTTGTAATTGTGGGGCCTCCAGATTGCTAGATGTAGAACCATTTAAATACAGAGTATGCCCTTCGTGCCTGCACTACTCCGTGAGCCATTACTGGTTGTCTGTTTACTCTGAGTTGCTCAGGATAGTTGCTGGGCCTAGCTTACCCTTGGATCTTAGCCTATGGGTATGATGCCAGCTTTCCTACCCTCTTGTACCATACTTGTGCTGGAGCAAGGCAGGGGGCGCTTGCTGGGCTTATGGGTTTGTAGAATGGAACCTGAGTGGCCCTGGCATGAGCTCCGATGGTACTTTCTCAATGCTGCCACGACTGATGTGCAAGCAAGCCAAATTCTAGTCGTCGCACTCGTTTCCTCCCAGCATGCCTCAAATTGTGGGTCGCTGCAATGTCTGGCAGACGCCGATGTGAACGATCATGCTTCCTTTTGCATCAAATGTTAAGTGTCTAGAAAGAGATTGAGTTCTCTCAGGGCGCTATAACAAATGTTTTATTATTATTATTATGGTCGTCGCTTTCCCGTGCAGCAACCAATCCGTTGTTGCCTGCTGCTGCAAGCCGGTAGCAGCAGGCAGCTAGCTCCTCTGCTGTACACGAGGCAGTTTAATTAGCTAACGTTAACTTTAGTTGCAGTGTGTGGTAGAAATTGTGGACCCCCAGGGATTATTAATTCGTATTCCTCTGCATCCGTCGAACATCGGCTTGCACTTCATGTAGGCTAGGCCTAGCCTGTCCTACGCTGAAGTTCACTCCAAACTCATGGCGGCTATTCTTGAGATGGCTGTGGTGACCAGCGACCCGGTAGCTGTAGCAATTTGATGTCAAGTACCAGCAAACTGGTGTGTGGCAGTACAGTTCAATATAGGGTTCAAATCAGGCGGTTGGCTGAGCTACTGCACCTGTACCAAATAAGGATTCATTAAAAAGTACGTCACTTTCCAGGCAGTTTGTATAGGGTCGTCATCTGGCTGACACAGGTAACGACCCCAAATGGAGTATCTGAACTTTGTAATCCACTTTTCGTGACCACCAGCAATGACTTGAGTAAAGTACTGTCTCAGGAAACTTGTTTGGTGCAACTGCAGTGGCTCAGTCAGCCGCCTGATTTGAATTTTATACAACTACTATGGAGCAATATCGACAGGCGGCTAATGCCGGGCGTTCAGTCGACCTTTTCAGTAAAACCCGGGTTTTTTGAAATGCACTACAGTAGATGAGACAACTTAGAAACTGGCTTAGAAACCTCTATCTATTCTTGGCCAGACACGGGAATCAGAAAGAATCGTGGTAGGAAGACGTTACACTAAAAGCTTACACACTAACAGTATTGTGTGTTTGTTTTGGGGTTGTCGATAAATATCTGTCCATGCTTTGCATAACTTCCGTATGCCCGGTGTCATAGAAAATCCTCCTATTACCCGAACGAATCTACAGCCACCGAAGCAGTGGCCATACTGCGAGAATTTTCGGCACCTGAGCATAGCTTGGATGATCAACGCAACTGGCCTTCAACAAAAAGTTGGCATTTTAGCACTCCTTGGCAAATGGCAACAGCATGCGCTGCTAGCGCTGGCCCTTTTTCACACATAAGCAAACTCAGTCCTGCACTGCCACAACTTAAGACTCGCGACCTCTGGCCTCTCAAGAGCTTGAGATGTTCAAAAGTTTCTGGCGTGGTTTGTGTGCTGATATCCTTTGCGATGTCCAGGAGGGATTTGATGTGCTGGCCTTTGGTAGCAGCCGTGAAGCACAGATGTTCAATACTTATAGTATTGCAGAGAATATCTATGGGGCTGTCTCATGCAGTAGGGAATCTGATGCTACTGTCACTGCTGTAGCACACGGCACCAAGAATTGGTCGCTAACTATCAGTCTTGCTTTATATAAAAAAAAACACCCATGTACATACACACCAATAGCCATGGCATCCATGCTATAGTTGCCATTAGTTCAGATATGGAAACCGAGACCGTTTGCAGAAAGAAAACGGAAATGAGAAATGGCATGGCACAATGGTGGCTGTGAGTGCTGATTGATCCCGTGAAACTGCTGACGTAGTCGACTCCAAATAATGAAGCGATGCTACAGCCTCGCTGTGATAACACATTTAGAGGTATTTATAAAAAAAAAAACTATAGCCATTTTTATGGACCAACTGCTCCAGGTTAGATCCCTCCGAGGTCATATGGCTTAGTGTGTGTGTGTGTGTGAAGTAGCCAGAGCCATAGGAGGTCGCCGTTCTTGTGTCTGAGTACCTTATGCTTTGGTTGGCTGAATAAAGCATATTCACGGGGTCTCGAACCACCATTTATGGTGCGTTACATTAACTCCAGGATATGATGGGAATTTGACAACAACGTGCTTGTGCTTGGCCTTGAATGATGGGTAGAAACCAGCTTTACGTGTGCGCATGTTTTCACCAGCAACGAAGCCGGTTCTGAAGTCACCTCGAAAGGTAATATTATCACCCGGCTGCAATTCAATCTCACCTACAATATCAGTATTCGATAATAATTCGATAATAATCTCACCTACATAATTCGATGTGACAGGCGAGTTGCAAGCAGTCATTAGTCCTACATAAACAAACGATGACAAATGAGTACATGCAAATTAAAGGTTCATCCTGCTGCTTTTTCCTTTTTCTATTGTCAACGGAAACGCATCTATCAACTCGCTCGAAGCTAGCTCATTTGACTTCTGTCTCACTGCTTTTCCGAGGTGTATTAGGCCACGCGTTCATGCATGAAGGCATTAGCCAAATATTTAAATGGCCGACATGGACCTGGCTATAATTTAGTATCATTATTATTGTACCTTTATGGTGGCTAATTCTTTTCATATATGCTGGCAGCATTTGGATTTATTTGGGTGCACGTCTAAACGGTACTGTGCCCAGCCCAGGAATAGCAGATGCTGGAAGGTACTGGGAAGGGGAGCAGTAAGTAAAGTGAAGCGTAGCCGACTCAGTAGCATACTCGTTGACAGAGCAGCAGAAAAGCCATGGCGGCTTTCATCCCACTTGTATCAGACAATAAAGGTTTTGCCTGTTTCATGACTCGAACCCGTGAAGTGGTTGTTGTTAAAGCTCAAGCACCTTAGCCACATGGCAAATACTGTGGAGTCATGACGACAAATGAGGCAGGAAGAGCTATTCGTATGAAGCTAGGACGGTGTGGACTCCGTGCAGTAGTAAGTACGGGCAAAGCAAAAAATTTTGCGCACTTTACGTATGCTGTAAAGGAAGCATGCCGTGATTGCACACTAGGTAACTCGCGGTTGTTCTTTACGACTTGAGGTCGTGGGTTCTAATCCTGCGGGGGGGGGGGGGGGGGGGCGATCCTTTATTATCGCAGCAAGCGGTGGTGATTGATAGCCTTTAAGACTCTTCTGCCGCTATACAAAAAGAGGCTGTTGAATCATTCAGTGTACATTTTTTATGATCGAATGGTTAGTTGCAGCATGCTCAATTACAGCAAGCATATAGTGCAGTTAGTGGCAGCATGAACAGGGTCAGAATGCAAATATGGTTAGTGGCTGCATGCTGTAATTGTCAGCACACAAAGGATAAATCACATGGACCCACTAAATGCTGTGATAAATAGGTCCGTTTTAAGCATGCAATATTTAAAATAAAAAATTAAGAAGAATTTGGAGATGCATGAATCTTACAGTTTACAGAATCTTAATCTTAAGTTTGCTGCCAGCCAAGAGACAACTACTATAGACAGCCACTACCATAGTTTGGCCCGAATGAGGCAGCAATGTACATAATACATCTGATATGGTCCACAAATTCTTCACCGAAAGCCGCCGAGGTATTGCCAGTATACTAGGGAAACTTGTTCAGCATACATGCCACTTAGCTATCGCGAACTTATAGAATTACAGATCGAGAATCATTGCATTGCACTTATCTTCACGTCAAGCTGCACTTGTGAATACAATTACTATACCCTGTCCATAATGTATCACTACACACACATTTCTTCCTATTTGCATTAGGAACGAAGTTTGTTTAGGTGCTCTGTCTTTGAATCACATGCCCCGACTCAAAAAGCAGCTCGAGCATTAGTAACTCAATACAATCAGCTCAGCATATGAAATCGCATAGACCTACTGGTGCCACTGGTATCGAAAGTATCACTTACTCGTACCAGCAGACGAATTGCACGGGTTCAAGTGGCGCGTGCATGGCTGGAAACAGCTGATCCACATTTTTAGTGTTTTTTCTTAAATGCGCTCGGCATGTTCAGTATAGTGTTTCACGTAGGCATATAAAAAGAGGTTGTACCATGTTTCAGCCTGATTGGACCCAGTGGTATTCCCTTTCCATCTACTCAGCGATTGGCCGGCTTATGCAAAGTCGAGGTTCGACGCCTTAAAAGATCTTTTGGAACAACAAGTCCATACGTACACAAGCGAGCTATACATGTATATGCACACGTGTATCTAAGCCGGCACGTGCATACAGTTTTTTGTGCACTCACACGAGATAAAAAGCAGCGTAATTAGAAAAAGTTGTTTTTATCGAGATCTGCATTGATTTAAAGGAACTCGTACGAGACCCGATCAAGTAAACAGCTCTTGATACCAAAAACTATAAGAGGGTGCATTTAAGGTGAATATGTGCTTAAGAGAAAGATAAAAAAATGAGGTGTGGCGAAAACAAGCGAGCACGCCTGCACACAAACACGCTGGGTGCACGCTTTTGATTACTTAGCATACTCGGGTGTGTACAGTGTGTATTATTGTGCTAGTGCGGCCTCGTAATGGCCAGGTGGGTTTTTGTAGTCAGCTGCTGTTCTTTCTCCTCGGAAGGTGAGCCTAGACTGCTTCACATTGAAATGCAACGTACTACACCAATATGGCAGTCAGCAGGGGCACACGCGTGATGTTTCCGCAATACTTTTTGCTTACCTTCATGCTCTGCAATGTTTGCCGACACAGCTACTTGCTCAGGAATCCTCTGGCCACCAAAGTAGTAGCCTTCGTCCAGAGAGTAAAACCATCTCGAAGCATCCGGGTGCATGGCGTTCATGATCTCATAGGCAGCACGACAGACCTGTGCAAAAGATTGTGGGTTTCAGGTTTAAAGTTCTCAAATCGTTTATTCACTAGTAACACTTCGTGCTCCCAGCGAGAGAGCCCCTACTGCTCCGCCTCCTCACTCCCCCTCCCCCTGGTCGACTCCGATGATTCATCGACCACAGCTGTGCACCGGCCGACCCTGATGGTGAATCCGCCATCTGGCCACCAGCGGGTTACTGGCCAGTGTCCACGCCACATCACAGGCTCATCAGAGGAGCCGGCATACAATACATACATACGTACATACGAACTATAGGTTGTACCGAAAATGAAGAAATCACGAGTACTCATCTCCAAGAGCATCAAGAACAACCATCATTTTTTAGTTTCAAAGCAAGCAGCTATCTTGCACTAATATCATTCGTCAGCAAACTCTGCTGGTATAGGACCGTACAAGTTGGTAGCAGATAACGTGCCACGATAGTTGCCAGGGTTACTAGATTAGAACAAACTGAGAAATCGACAGCATCGCATTCCTGTGTGTTTAAGCTGTTGCTAGCCTGTATCCCAGAAGTCTTGGAGGCAGTCCTAGGCTGTGATCAGGAAGGACAGACATTTTGTAACACACAACCACAACTGAGAGACCGTCGTAAGTAATGCTGTCATTTTCTAAACCAGTATTCCAATACTTTAAATTTTGTTGAATCTTCTCGACCTGGTACTCCTTGTGTGTTCGCTGGCATTTCTGTCAAAAGCAAACGAAGAAACGCGATACGATATAAAGCGCCATCTTGTGTAGCACCCTAAGATGGAGGAGCTGATGTATTGCAGCAGTAGCACTTGCTCTAACGGCAACATCGAGGCCTACTCCATAACTAGCAATTTTCGGAACTGAGTTAGACGTTACACTAAGATGAGTTCAATGTGCTCCGGTTTAGTGTTAAGCAAACGTATCGTCTAATCAGCAATCTGATGTTGCCACTACCCATCCTCATACAGGAGTTCAATCAGCTGTAGTCAGTAATGTTTTGGCAGTATGGACGTCCAGATTCGGCAGAGTTATTAGGCTCTGCGAGCCAAACCCGGCCGTCCTTCCTTCTCTCACAAAAGAGTAAAAAACGAAAATGCTTTCTCACGTTTTGTAGTTAAATCCAGGCCTGAGTACATACCAGTCGACGTAGAATTTTACTCCTTGAAGCTCAGTTTTCTTTTCTTAATGCAGAACACTACTCAAACCCATCCACACGGTTCACTCCGATAGCTAAGTAACTGGGGACTTTCGTGAGCGCTTGCAGCGTGCAATGTACTCACCTGCGACGAGAACGTACAGACGAGATAGTCGGACAATGACAGGAAGTGAATATCGGCAATAATTCCGAAGAGAGCAGCATCCCCGGTGCGATCGTGCTGCTCAGGGCCGGCATTTTTGGCCCTCTCCGTGTCGCATATAAAAGCGTAGCTTGGGTATCTACAATACGGTACATTGCTTCTATCGCCGACTGCTCAGCAGCAATGGAGGAATCTGAAGCTACGAATGAATGTGACAGCAGAGCATGTCGATGGTATGCGAGGCGTGCGTGCACGGCTCGATCCCAACAGCCTAGGTGCTAAGGCAGGTTAAGCAAAAATCGCCATCCGTGGCCCGCCGAGGAGACGTTAGGCTGCAGCCTTCTCAGTTGCCATCGACACTTCCCCCTGCAAGATGACGAGCTAGCTAGCTGGTACGGCTAATAAAGCTTTTTGCAGAGCGCGATGCCGGATGTGGTGTGTCAATCGAAGCCTACATAGGCCGGCTGCTGGCTGCCGTCGTCATGAAAACAACCGTAAGTGCTGCCACACCGTGAGTCAGCCTTTGCTTGGGCAGCTCACCTTCCAAGAGGCTGGCACCCGTATTGACTGACCTGCATAAGCTACCTCTTGAGTTTAGGTTCTCCCTTGATAATGGGGTGCGTCCGGGCTGATCCAGCAAAGGTCGATGCCGTCTAACGCAGCTAATTCGGCGGCATCTGTTCACGCGGCAACGTCAGATCTGCTATGGCACAGTGCTCCTAGCAGGCTGTTCAACTTGATCGCTAGCGACTGTTTGTATTTACATTAGATAAACACGTTTTTAGTTATCCTTTTAACTTAAGGCTTAGGACTTTGGGCTCATCATTTGACGGTTGTAGGTTTTGGGGTTTTACGACTTATGGTTTACTGGTTAGATTTTGTATTTCTTATTCGAGTTTTGGGGTTTATAATTAAGGTCATAGGGTTTAGTATTTCGGTATTGTAGAGAAGCTCTAAATGGAAAATATTACTAAAACACGTGTATATATACATACATACACACACACACACACACACACACACACACACACACACACACATATATATATATATATATAGAGAGAGAGAGAGAGAGAGAGAAACATCTAAATGTTTATAACATATAAACATTTAAATATAAACATATGCGCTGGCAACCACGTTGAACAGCCTGCTGCCAGCACTGCACCCATAGAAGATATGACATCACTGTATGAACAAACGACGCCGTATTAGCTGTCAAGCCACCCGATCTCTGCCTACAGTTTTAATTTTAAGGGGGAATATCCGAAAAAGTATTCGGAATATCAAAGTTTTTTGAAGTTTGCCTATTAAAAGAAAAACGAGTTGTAAATGCATTCGCAATTTTGAAAAATGACCAGAACATAGTTAACAAAATTATTTTGTAAGACATGTTTACGCCAGAGATATTACATCGAGCTCAAACGTACGAGTTTCTGTGAATATAAATGCACTTTGGGCAAGGAGCCAGCTTCGGAAAACAGCTATCCCTCTATTCATTCTTTATTTACTTGCTATGCGTATAATAATGATTATCATTATTATTATTGTACACTTGATATAGCGCCCTCAGAGAACTCAATCTCTCTCTAGGCGCTTTACATTTGTTTCAAAGGAAGCACGTCGAATGGTTAGCGGTAGCATGCTCAGTAAATAAAAAGAATAACGTGGTTAGGGCGACATGCACAGGGTCAGCATGCAAGTTTGGTTAGTGGCAGCATGCATAGTGTTTTGAAGTCGATAAGGTGCTTGATGGGGAGCCAGACAAGCCTAGCTGCCGTACTTTGAGCCATCAGTAAAAGTGTTTTTGCACAGTCGGGAGGCATGTCACAAATGCGAGCACTCACTTAGGTTCGAAACCCTTATCCAATTTAGCCCAAATGTTTCCATTAATAAGCAGCTGAAAGTAGGCAGGCCCTAACTGTGAAGCTGGTGTGGTTAGAGAAAGTTGTTAGTAGTATAATTAGTATAATTAGGTATTAGTATAATTTAATATTGTTCACGGTCCACTGCCCTGTCACTATATGTAGCATTTGTGGCCAAGCCTCGGATAGAGCTTCTGTAACACAATCATAGTGATCGATAAGAATAGCTTTACATTTCAGCCGAAGAGCCTGTCACACAGTACTGAGTAAAGTCTGCTTTGCATCTAGGCAAGTAAGATCTTGAATATACTTTTAAAAGAGGGTTGCGATCTAAAATCTTCTCGATAACCACTAGTTCAAGTAGTCCTTACTTAAATAAAGTTTATTACGGCTAGCACCCCTGACAATTTATCATTTCTCGCAGGCATCAATTAATGTATCGTGTCTGGCAGGAAACAAATGAGGCTTCCATGGCTAGCAGATTCTTCACTAACCAATTTACTTGCTTTCTTCTTATAAAATGTAAAGATCTGACAGAGATTCATTTCTCTTAGAGCGCTAAGCAAGACAGTCTTATTATTAACATTATCATTATTATTAATACCGCCAAGCGAGTAGTGACTGACCAGCTAAGTTTTCATACGATCAAACCAAGCAAGTTCCACTTAGGAATTATCGCTAATTACTCCCCAGCTAGTACTGCTGCGAGCTTACACCGGCGTTCATTGGAATGTTGACTTAGATGGGCTCTCTCAGTTTTTACTCTTTTTTAGTTTCTTAGGAGCGTTTGATATCATCAATCATCAATTCGTCTGTGGAGCCTACCTAACCCGCTGTTTTTAGCAGCTGTTGTTGCAGCCATAGTAAAAATCACAGCGCCGTGCAGACAATCCATTGAACAAAGTCAGGTAAAGGTCAGCTGGTTTAACAGCTTCATTCAAATAGCGGCAGAAGAGTTCCTTTGACTATCATAACAGCGTGCAACGGTCATTAAATGGGCAATCATTCGGGAAATTAAGTCGTGCACGCTGCAGGACTCGAACCCACTAGCCGAGTATTTTAGTGAGAGCACCTTAAAAATCCTGGGGTAAAACCTAGGGCCGTGAATCCTGCTCTACATATCCTTTTGCCCCTTCAAAGTTATACTCTGCATCGGACTCAATTCATTATCTTCCATCCTGCATCGACAGCATTTGTACTCGGATATTCTTATTAAACTACCTGAAGCTTAGCGACGCCTTTTGACCAACCTAATAGCTATGGGCTTACTTAGAATCACCCTTAATTTCGAAGACTTCATCCTTAATATCAATCTTAAGGTCAATCTGGCCACCCTTCAGCGACGTCTGGGCGTGCTGGATGAGCGATTTGCCTCCACGGTCAAGTCGGCCTACTTTCAGCCGAGGAGGATTGCCAAAATATAGGGCCTGCTTAGACTATCGTGTCACGATTATTGCAATTACCTCTCTCTATTCAGGAATCGTGGCGTTGGCCCTTGGTCGTCTTTAACCCGTGAGATTTTCTGTTGCCCCTACCTTTCTATCCGACGTCCTTGCTCATCCGTCCTTTGGTGATAGGGCCATCACTTCGTACGCACCGAAAGTTCAGAACTCATTTCCAGCTTCTGTCGCCATCTGCAAAGACTTAGTATCAGTTAAGTCTCAGCTAAAGACGGTCGTGTTTGTTTCTCTCGCTCAGCTTTCCATATGCCCCAGTCTCGTCTTCCTTTGTGGTGTACGTACGTACTTACCTGCTACGAGCTATGCCCTCCCCGGATCCGGAAGGTAAGGCTGCTCGCTCTTCACGATACGCAGGTCGTGGGTTCGCGCCACGCAGCGGGCAATCCTTTATGCCTGCATGTCTGTGCGTCTCCTTCGCATGCATGGGCACACCAGGCAGGTTTGAGGCAGCGGTTGCTGCCCACATTAGCCCGACGTGGAAGGAGACTGCCAGGTCAACGGCAGTGGCAGAGCCAAGCAAGGGGTTGGCAAGGGGACAATTGCTCACCATCGAGCTGGTGGCTTCGAGCTGGGCCACCCCTTTACATCGGGCCGAGGCTGGTGTTGGGGTAGGGGCAGTCTGGGAGGCCATTGTCACGGGTTTTTTGTAGGTCCGGTATGTTTCATCTGATACCAATCATGATTGTGAGCTATAGTTTTTTCATTATTTGCCGGTCTTTCCCATTTCAAAAAATCCTGGCTCCGTCCTTAACTCCGGTCACAGGACGTTCCTTTAGCTCGCCTTTGACTGGCGCTCAAGGTATCCGAAATTGTATCATCGTTCGCGAGCTATTGTGTTGCTAATTGCATACTTCTCAAACGTAGATCCCCCGACGGTAGTGAATACACGGATTGGTCGATGTCAAAATCAATGAAGGCACGTGATCGTCAAAGGAGCCTCTACAATTCGAGGGTATTTCGACATCGATCTTGTGTCAAGCACAGATAATGGCTTGAAAAATTGATAATTACTAGCAAAAGGTTTTCAAATAAAACTGAGTTCATTTTACGTCTGCGACGCCTAAATATGATGACTGCTAACCATGCAAGACAAAACGAAATAAAAAGTTTGACATTAAAAATCAGATTTGGTCATAATAGTGAGTTCACGTACATATTGTTGGCCAAAATGAATTCTTATATAATTTTGTTTTTCATAACCCACGGCTATTATGGCCATTTTAATTGAGCAATCTTTTAAAAAATGGAAATTTTAGTTTTAAAACCGGTGCAAGTAAGTGGAAGAGAATGTAGCCGATGCTGCATTTCTAAAATTCGAGACGCAAGAGGCGCACTATGGATCCTGCGTAATTTTAAGAGTGCAGTTTATATGCAGGATGTATTTTCTGGGCTTCTATACCTAAGATATGTAATCTTCATACTGTCATTTATCAGATTTATTAAACGAGCATGAGCCTTTTTTATGTACAGTACTCATACCACTAGATGTATGCATTGGTGCACCGACAGGCGAGTCGTTTGCTCCATTGGACAGATACGTAATAATAGGTATGCTCAGTAAGACGGAGCCTTATTCCTTCAATTGTTTCCCAATAATTAGCTCTTCGGGCCTTTAAAAACTTTCATTGCGGCAAGTTAGCGAGCCCCACACTTCTTCCTCGGAAAGGTGAACAAACCTTGACCACTCTCAACCTTAAACATTTGTCCTTGAGCTTGACCACTCCCGCCACGGCATGGTCACGTTCAAGGAGAGGCGCGTCTTCTTAAGTACAGATGAGGGCTCGGTAATTGAGGGAAGCGTTGGAGGCGACGGGTACGTCAAACTTGGCCGGGTCTCGTGCTAGTGCTAGATAAAAATGGATTCGCACAAACAGACTATAAGAAAACAGCCAGGAAGGAACGTGTCAACCCACGGCGAAGGATTAACGAAGCTATTGCTAGCGACAGAGACATTCTACATGTCGACGCTCGCGAGATCTTTATAATAGTATTATTAATAATAACCCACTTGTCAAAGCGCCTCAGATAACTTAACCTCTTTCTAGGCGCTTTACATGTGCTGCAAAGGAAGCATGCTCAATAAACAGCAAGAATAACATGGTTAGGGATGACATGCACAGGGTCAGCATGCAAGTGTGGTTGTGGCAGCATGCACAGTGTCAGCACGCATAAGCACATAAAGGACGAATCACGGAGACCCACTAGATACTGTCATAAATAGGTGCGTTTTAATTTCTTTTTAAATGTGGTGAAGTCAGGGAATGTCACGACGCAAGTCGGAAGTCAGTTCCAAGCTTTAGGAGCAGACGAACTAGAGGCACGGTCTCCAAAGGATTTGAGGTTTGTACGAGGTATGGCTAAACAGTTAGATTCAGAAAAGCTAGTGGTACGATACTTAACCTGGAGGAGCAGTAGATCTAATAGATAGGCTGGAGTCAAAGGATTAAGGGACCTAAAAGTGAGGGACAAAACCTTGAAGTCAATCCGTATCTTGACTGGTAGCCGGTGCAGGTCGGCAAGAAGTGGTGTGATGTGGCAACTGCGACACTCACGACAGACAGGCCTAGCTGCGGAGTTTTGCACCAGCTGTAAGCCCCTGATTGCACAGGCCGGTAGACCGGTAAGCAGTGAGTTACAAAAGTCAAGTCGGGATGACATAAATGCATGGACCAACTTGGATGTGGTATCCTTATCTAAACAAGCACGACTTTTAGCAACGTTATGTAGCTGAAAGTAGGCAGACTTGTTTGTGGATCTGATGTGGCCGTATAACGAACGGTCACTTTGGAACATGGCATCTAGATTTCGTGCAGATTCAAAAGGAGATATGCTGGCAGAGCCGATTTTGAGCGTTAGCCTTTCCAATTTCTGAATCATACTTGGTTTGCCCATAACTAGTCAGTTTATTTTATCCTCATTTAGTTTTAGAAAATTTGCTGCCATCCATGTGCATGTGTCATCAATACATGCAGCAAGTGAGTTGAGAGAATTTGAGGTGCTCGAAGGCTGGGAGGGATCAAAGCAAAGGTACAACTGAGTGTCATCCGCATAGAAGTGAAAGCCAAGATTGTGCTTGGCAATCACATCAGCAAGAGGGAAAGTATAAACTGTGAAAAGAACCGGACCTAGCACGGAGCCCTGAGGTACTCCATATTTCAGAGGTACCTCGGATTATCTTTATCCGTTCGCATCAATACTCTGGAGTCTCTCACTGAGATAGAAGAACCATTGTAGAGCAGTGCGAGTGATGCCCATGCGAGATGGGAGGCGCTCAAGAAGGACTTGGTGATCGATAGTCTCAAAAGCTACCGAAAGATCGAGCATAACAAGCAGAAATACTCTACCCATGTCTGCATTCCTAAGTAGGTCATTGCACACCTGAAGCAATGCTGACTCTGTGGAGTGATTAGCTCAAAAGCCAGACTGGAACTTACTAGCAAGGTTTGAAGTTTAAATATATGAGTTCAGCTGGTCTTGTACGACTCGTTCAAGAGTCTTTGATAGAAATAGTAGTAGGGAGACTGGGCGGTAGTTGCTTAAGTTCTCTTGGGCTAGTGTTTCTTTCTTGAGAAGTGGCCTGACTACAGCTTTTTGAAAGGTGCTAGGACATAACCTGAGGTTAATGACATATTAATGACGTTACTTATGCATGGCAGCAGCAGATCAATTCAACGTAGGAGCAGGACAGTGGGCTTTAGGCTTTAGGCATTAGGCTTTAGGCATTAGGCTTTAGGCATTAGGCATTAGGCTTTACGCTTTAGGCTTCAGGACTTACTGTCTTCTTTGAGCGGGATATGAACTTCCGGCTGAGGTAACTAGTGACCTGCTTGAATGTAGATTTTGAGGTGCTGCTAGGAATTGAGGGACAGCATTCTAAGGGGATTCTGCCATCGCAGGGATGGACTCCCGATCTTGTCAATCTTCTGGCAAAAAGCTAGAGCAGCGATCAGCTAGATCATCGCAGGGATCATCACGTAAGAAGGTAACCTGGGAGCGGTTGAGGAGATGGTTGATCGTCGACATCAGCATATGTGGAGTATGCATCTGTGATTCAACAAAGTTTTTATAGAAGCTAGACTTGGCCTTTGCTAGGATTGATTGATACGACCTACATTAGTCCCTGTTTGCCTGTCGGTGGGCAGTCAGTCCTGATCTTTTTCGTGCCTTTTCAAGATTGTGGTTAGCTAGTTTAATGTGGTAAGCCATAGGCCGTCTTGGCGAGGGTGCATAGACTGCTTAGTCAGAGGTGCAAAGTCGTCGAGCATGTCGTGTTGTAGCTATCTGCCAATGATGACAGATCGGAAAGGAGATTGGGCAGCTGAGGCGAGGCAGATATTCTCGCATGGACAGCATCAATGTCAAGCGTCTTGAGATTTTTCGATTTACATGTGATTTTAGGCGAGAAGCAAGAGGGCGCACACTGTAGACTGAATGAGATCTGCTTGTGGTCAGATAAGCACGATTTGATAATAATTGTTTATGACAACGTGCAGTTGTATGAGTAAATTTGGTCGAGTATGTGACCCCTGATGTAACAAGGGCCATGCACATGAGCCACAAGAGACAATGAGTCAGCCAATGCACAAAATTCAGTGCTGAAGACCTCAGATAAGTGAATGTTGGAGTGAAATGAAAAAGTGAAATGAAAGTGAAATGAAATAAAGTGAATGTTGAAATTACCCATAACGAGGAAGGACCGCTTTCTTGCACACAGAATCGAAATGAGATCGGAGAAATCTGAGATAAAGGAGGATTTGGTTCCTGGTGGGCGATAGACTACTGCCACCATCGGTAGCTTGTTTTCGGGTGAAATCAAGACAATTGATTCAAAAGACTGCTTCGAGGGTACTGCAGATGGCTTGAGGGTGAATTTCGAGCACGCGATAGTAGCAACTCCGCCTCCAGTTTTGATTGATCTAGGGGATGAAATAATGAGAAACTAGTCGGGGTAGCATCTTTAATAGTCGGGTCGTTTACCAATTTTAGCCAAGTTTCAATCAAGGCGAGCAGGTCTAGACCATATTCAGAAATAAGGTCGCTTATTGCTAAAAGGACACGCTTCTTCGGAGTCTGCAGTATAACTGCAAATTCGCTGAATATACCATGGAGCAACTTCTCGTTGACATCGGGTGGAGATTTCCTACGAAGGTTTTGTATCCTTGACTAAACAGCTCTCTGGTGTTCGTCGATTCCAGTGACTGATTTTAATATTATTAGCTAAATTAAAATTCCTGCCCCAGCTGTCAGGGCATTGCTGTTTCTAACTTTTCAAACCAGAGAAGCCGCGGCGCTTTGGCTGCTGCTATTATATATATATAACTAAATATATATTATAGGTTCATTGCACATTGAGTGATGATTCCAAAGACATGCGTTAAGTTGGGCCGCCGGAGTTATAGCAGGACTTGTGATCATTACGTTGTAGAGATTTTTACAGTGACGCTTGTGGGGGAGCACGCTGAGCGGTTCGAGACAATGCTGGGAATAACATATGTGCGGGTACACAATTCGCAGTTCCCGCCAAACGAGCGGCGTCTAAGCTGGCGGCCCCACCTCGGCGGCTCCGGGGCACTTTTTTTTTAATGCATGATTCTTGAATCTTAGCAAGAGCAGTAACGTCAAGGAACTCATTTGAACTACGATGACGAAACGATAATAAGTGCGCGCGATCGTAACTAGCATGCAGGTTACTAGCCGCCTGCGTAGCAAAGGCCGCCGCCGCCGGCGTGCGAGAACCAGCAGCACGAAGCGATAGGCGTTTAGATGCCCATAGGCGCGTCATTCTTACGCGTTACGGTCAAACAACAATCAGAATAGCTTTAAACAGGTCTTAGCAGTATAGTTTCCGTATACGATCTTAACGATCACGGGCGGCAGTCCCTCTCCTCAGCCCCTTGAATTAAGCAGCTGGGCGAACGCCACGAAAATATTACTCGGGCCGAGCTGCCCCGTACAACGAGCAGCAGTTGTTGCAGGTTGCCACCAGCGCCGCCGCCGGCACTTACTTGGCAATGGCTTCGCGTATAACCTCTGGGTCGTCGGCTGCCAGATAAACACGCCGAACGGACACTTGCTGACGTTCTGCCAGCTGCTGGTAGAAAGCGTCGACGTGCTCCATGTACTCGTCGACGCTGTGCACGACGGCCTCGGTCTTCGTCTTGTCTGTGCGGCGCACGTGCACTCTGCGCGCCGAAGCGGAAGCGCACCGTCAGTTGAGCCGATGCGACCCAAATGGAAATTACCGCCACGAGCCGACTGCGAGTGACATGCAGTCAGTAGATACTGCACATTTCGCGTACTTCTCGGGCACCAGCTAGAAATGACTCCTGAACATTGAGACGTGCATATCTGCAAACGCCCAGAGCTGATCCTTTGCAGCTGGCAGATTCAAATAAGAGACGGCAACGACTCGCGGCCAGAGGAGGAGCGAACCGGCTTAATCTGCAGCAAGAAAGCGCATGTGTCGACAACTCCCGGAAGCCGGGCTACATTTTCCCTGTTCTCCATGGTCGAAAACACCATTTATTTCTCTACGTTAGTCAACCATAGCCTTTGCTATTTTGTAAGGAAAGAAAAGAAACAAAAGAGTAAGAGTATCCCAAGCAACCGAACAAACGCCCCTGACGCCTAGCATATAGGCGTTGGGACAGCCTAGTGACGAAAAGTGTGGGCGTGCCATCAATGAGACTACATAGGGCAGAGCGAGGGGAGGGGGAGGGGAGCGTCACTACGCTAGCGTACCGAGCTACATAATTCTTAGCTAAGAGTTAAGGTGCTCGCACTTCTCGAACCGCGTCGCGGATTTGGTGTCCAGCAGTAGGCAACCATTCATTGCCTGCAGCAATTCGGGACGATAGTCACTAAATACTCTTTCCTTTACTACATGAACTTCGTAATGAGCGCTACTATATGAGCGACGCTATTTTGAGTCGACTAACCTTACCCTTTTTTACTTATAGAAATATAAGCTTTTCCTAAAAATGGCAATATTTGAGAAGACGACGATGTGACCGGGAAGTGCCGAGTGCATAATAATAATAATAATAATAATGCACTTGATAAAGCGCCCTCAGAGAACTCAATCTCTTTCTAGGCGCTTTACATTTGCTGCAAAGTGAAATGCAATTGAATGGTAAGTAAAATCATGCTTGAAAACAAACAAAATGAATAAATGAATGTGCATGGCACACGAATCCACTGGAAGTAAGCAGCGTTCATTCAACGCGAGCCGCAAACAGACTCGACACTCGTTCCTTTGTAAAGGTGTCGATCAAGACGATTGCAGCCTCGATTGGTGCAGGCTCGAAAAGCTGACACCCGTTGGCCCGCCGCCTTCACTTTACTCTACACTCGCGCGATCGTAATTAGGCGACTTCCGGTGCGCACAGCAAACGACACTCGGAGCGCGGCTCTAGTGACGGAGCGAGCAGCCGGTGCCGATCAGCCAGCTCGCGTGCAGATCTGAAGCGATCTGTGACCTTCGCCGATTCAATCGCGTCGGCAGAATTCAAGACAAGTTCAGGCATGCTTCGAGGCGCAAGCGAAAACGATTCGCTGACCGCCGCGCTCGCGCGAACGCTCGCTCGCTCGGGATGTCTTTAGCCTAAAACCCGCGACGACCGCGCCCTCGTCGACGAATAAAAAACACTAGCTGTTTTCTAAAAAAGCCTCTTTTGAAAGGCGACAGAAGAGCCGTTACGGCTATCACGACAGCTTGCAGCGGTAACAAAGGATCGCCCGCCGCAGGATTCGAACCCATGACCTCGGTACCGAGGTCGTGATAAGCAACTACATTACCTGGCACGAACGCACGCTGCCACCACCACCACCACCAACTTCTCCCCGCAGGATTGCTCTGCGTACCCCACGATGGGCTTCTCGTAGCCAATCGCTTTCTGCATGGTCCGTAGCCTGTCGGCGTAGCTTTGCTGCGGCCGAAGTAGGTATCGCATAAATTGACCGACGAACCAGACGAACGGGTGGCCGTGAAGGTTGAGCAAGCGAGGTGCCAAATCCTCCGGAATTACTTGCGGGATGTAGGCCAGCGGTCGCGATACTATGTCCACAATCGGCAGGAATATCGCTTCCTCGCGCTCGGCGTCGTCTTCACCTGGCGAGTCAATGGAGTCGCTGCGAGGAGGTTCGCGTCTGCGAGCGTCAGCGAGCGTAGCAGCCGCAACGAAATCGCCCTCAACGAAATGTCAAGCTTTCGAGAGGCGCGTTGCTCGAAATTGCACGAACGCCGCGCGAGCAGCGGGTTTCGTCGCGCAAATCAGCGAATCATCGAAATCGTCGATCGAAGAGATCATTCCCGTTCGCAATACCGCGGGCGGGCGGTGGCCGCTCGAGGCTCGCGGCGGCTCGCGACGGCGGCGCGGCGGCTTTCCAATGCGGACGGACCAGGACGGACGGCGATTGTATCGTGCCTCTGAAGAAGGCTCGCACCGAACGCACGTCGGCGAAATAACGTTCGCCTGTCGCTGCATCGCCGGCGCGAGACCGAAACGGAGCTTAACGTAGCGGCGAGAAGCTGGCGAAGGCCGAAGTTCCGAATTTGGCGCTCGATTGAGCTTCATCTAGGCGAGCGCGGCATTTCGCAATCCGTCTGACGTGTGCTCTCAGCTCTGAGCTCCAAGAAAAAACTGCAAGCGTTCTGCATCCTATGCCCTGTTTCGTCCTTTGGTTCTGCCGCCCAGTGGCGAATGGTCCCTCCCTCCCTCGCCCCCCCCCCGGAGCGACGCAAGCAGAGGCTAAAAAGGGAGGACAACTCGAAAGACAACCGGTGATACTCGGAGGAGACGGTGCGGAAACGAGCTGCAAGGTAAGGAAACAAGCTGCAAAATGTTCTGTCCTGAAAGTAGTTGGGAGTAAGCCAGAGACTATGCAGCTACTGACTACCAGCTAGCGGTGGCGAAACCAGGCCAAGGCAGTTCGCGATTTGCGAGACGGCAGTGCATCACGTGCTAGACGGCAGTGGGTCACGTGCTAGACAGCCGTCTCCCGCATTCGCTGCTCAGCCACCCTGAGCCCCTCGCTAGTAGACGGATCGCTATCGGCCACAGATATCTCTAGCAATGTTAAGGATACGCGGAAAGGACGGCGGCCACGTTGCTGTCGATTCGCCTAAGTTTTAATGACTTTTGATGCTTTTGGAAGCGCTAATTAAGCAGGATCTTCGAGCATAAGTTCAGTCGCACAGAAAAGAGAGATGCAGATAGAGTAGCTTTAGCTAGCAATGTGATGACTAATAATAATGATAATAAATTTGTATGGCGCCGTCAGTGAACTGAATTTTCCTCTAGGCACTTTACAGATGCTGCACATAAAGCATTACCAAATGTTTGGTGGTAACATCCGCAAGCAGCGGGCAAGGTGTAAGCAAGTACATGCACATGAAGAACGATTCACAAAGATCCACAAAATGCTGTAATAAACAGGTGCGTTTTAAGCATTTTTTAAATGTCATGTTAGGGCACTTTTTTTGCGACGTGCGTCGGTAGTGAGTACCAGGCTTTGGGAGCATAGGAACTAAGGGCACGGTCTCCAATGGTTTTGAGGTTCGCACCGGGTACGGCAAAACGATTCGAGTCAGAACTGCGGATTGTGCGACTCTTTCGTGCGGGAGTTTTGTATTGATTTGTATTGATTTTGTATTGATTTTGTATTGATTTTGTTTGAGTATTGATAGGTGGATAGCTGGAGCCAGAGAGTGAAGGGACCTAATAGTGAGTGACAGAACCTTGATGACGTCGATGCGCTGCTTGATTAGGCGCCAGTGCAAGTGGGCAAGAAGTAGTGTGATGTGGCAATTGCGAAGCTCACAACGGATGAGCCTAGCTGCAGAGTTTTGCACCGGCTGCGTGACCCGCCTGATTGCACATGCCGGGAGACCAGCAAGCAGTGAGCTACGGAAGTCGAGCTCGTAACAAATAGGATGCGGCGATCTCTGAGAGCGGCGGCGCGCAGCCTTCTGAAAGAGTGTCGACGGAAAGCCTCCGGATATCTGAAGGGACGATCGGCTGCCCGCTGAAAGATCGACGGCGCATCGATCGATGAACACTTTACCGACGGACGGTTCGTTCCTCGATACCCTTCTCCAGCACAGCAAAAGTGGGGGGTGAGAGCAGGAGGTCGCTGAGGAGGAGGGGAGGAGGGCCGGGGGCGGCGGCGGCGGCGCTGCAGGGCTGGCGAGGGGGCTGCAGCCGCGGCGGCGGCGCAGCGACAGACCGCTCCAGAGTCGAGCGCTGGCGAGCGCCGGGTCCTCCTCGGGGCACGTGGCGCTGAGAGGCTGCAGCGCCGACTGCCAGCCGCCGCTCGGCGCGTAGCTCCAGTTGGCCGACAAAAGGATGGCCTTGCGGCCAGTGCCGTAGGCGACCACGAGGCAGTAGGCGGCGTGGTGCAGCTGGCAGCCGAATCCGCAGTTCTTGTTCAGGTTGCACACGAGTTTCTTGGCTCCGCTGCCGCAGTCGTCGGCCGTCGGGTTCTGCGTGCGGGATGAGAGCTTTTGTTGGCACGCTCGAGCCGCGGCCGCCGCCGGCAGGCCGCCCGCCCGCCCGCCCGCCGCAGCGCGCTCGAAGCCCGCGCGCATGGCCGAGCAGTGGCCCGCCGCGACATGAGGTCGTTTTGCTTGTCAGCCATTGCTTAACAGAGTACCTTCTGCGCTAGCAGTAACTGCATCGCGAGCTACGAGTTTCTCTGCCCGTAGTCCTACCGCTCGGATAGGAGCGGTAGGACTACGGGCAGATTCCTCGGGCTCCTGAATAATAAAAAAAAAAGCAGGTTACAGAGCGCGTTGCTGCTGAGCTGTCTGCTTAGTGAAAGGATGGTTACTTTAACGTTATGCGACTGACGCTCATTGCACTAATTTGACCTCACGTTTATGCATAATTCATTTGTATAGCGCCCCAAGAGAACTCTATCTCTATTCCGGCGCTTCACATATGCCTCGGGGCTCGAGCCCACGACCTCAGCCAGACCTTGGTCGGGGCGAGCACCTTAACCGCTCGACCAAATCACTTCGGCGTTGTTTCTCTCCCTTAGCGGCGTTGTTTGGCTTGCCCGCGACATAACTAGTGCCATCCCACTCTCAATCGCTAACAAATAATAGCTTCTCTGATTATTTCTAAAATAGCAGTGTTTAACCTACACTGCAACCACCACTCTCAGAATCGAATAACTTATTGACACACGTAATATTGAACGTCAGCAGTCCTGTAATACGGAAGTAGATGCAGTTTCGAAAGCTGGCGCTGAACTAAAGGAAAGAGCCTGAGAAAATAAAAATGCTAACCACAAAATTAATTCCATGGCTAAAGATTAAATTATATTTGAACGCGACCAAAACTAAGAATTTTCCGAAAGTTATAAAAGTACAAAACTTCGAGAGTAATGCCTCTGAAACGAAATAGAGAAAGGCGCCCATAATATATACATACTTATTGCGAAGAGAGCGAGAGAAGAAACAACCGGAAAATCTAGTCTCCGCCACATAATATGCGAAATTCCTCAAAATGGTCTGAAGCAAGAGACTGAAGAAGGACGCCCAGGAGCGTCGGACATTTGAAGTTCAGCAAACAAGTCACACCGGAAAAACTCAACTGCACCGAGAGACCGGAGGAAAGGCGACGGCGAACTGCACTGCACTGCCCTGAAACTCGGTGCAATCGTCGCGTACATGGAGCCCATTTAGTGCGAGAGACTGGACAAGAAGCACAGGTGCGCCGCACTGTCGAAGCAAAGCGACTACGTCACATATGTATGACCTCAGGGTTCGGTCGGTCTTCCGGTACCAATTTTGTCACTAGTTATACTCTCTCTATGGCCAATGTCAACGCCGAACACGATCGTGGCTTGTATCTCTCCGCCAGCAGCACTCAGCTCAGACCAGCATTCCCCCCTTTTATCTCTCAGCCTCGCTCTGCTCACGAATCGTCTGCAGCGCCTCCCGCTTGCAGCGTTCGCTCCACCAGCATTCGCACTTGCATGGCTACTTAGCGAGGGAGGCGTAATGACGATAAGATTGCCCGCCGCAGTAATGCGGGCAAGCCTAATGTCACCCTAAAGTTGGAAGGCCTCGCCCTTAAGATTGGTTCATCTAGCCTCACACTTCCGAAGTCTAACCGCTTCAAAACGACTTGTCCTATGATGAGCACATTGCTTCTATCATCAAGTCGGCCCACTTTCAGCTGAAGAAAATTGCGAAAATGCGGGGGCCTTTTTAGGCCAGACAGCCAAACTAATTCACACGTTTGTGACATCGCTTCTTGGTTTCTGAAGTTTCTTTAACAAGCACAATTCCTTCGCACGCAGGCACGAGAGAAAAAGGGGCAGGGAGGAACAGACCGATTTTTAACTCTTTAAATGCGGTCAAATCAAGAGATTGCAACACGTCAGTCAGTCAGTCAGTCAGTAGTGAGTTCCAGGCTGGCTTTGGGCGCATGGAAACTGAACGAACAATTTCTCCGAGGGGTTTGAAGTTCGTCACATGCACAACCGAACGACCAGCATTTGATAATCAGGCGGGAAAACGGTACACCTAATTCGGGGGCTGAAAGGCAAGCGGCTTTACCAGCCTCGTTTATACAGCCGCAGAAGAGCCTTCACGGTTATCGCCACTGCTTGCAGTGGTCAATAAAGGATCGATAACTGCAGGACTCTCGAAGCCTCGACCTCGACCTGGGGGTCGTGAAGAGCGAGCACCTCAGCCTTGAGCTCGGACGCAGGGGTTAAAATATAGATCATTTCGTCATCGTGAGTTGAACCCACGACCGTCGAAACCTTAAGCTCGAGTAATGCCAACTCACTATTTCAGACAGGTAGACGGAGCAAGAAAAAGGAGGGACCTAAAAGTGAAGGATAAAACCTTAAAGTCGATTCGCTGCTTATCAGGAGACGTTACGTTTCGGCAAGTCGCGGTGTCGTATGGCAGTTGCGACTGTCACGACGGACAAGCCTAGCTGCCGAGTTTCACGTCAACTTCAAGCGTCTTGTCGCACAAGCAGGAAGACGTACGAGGAGTGAGTTACCCAAGTCTAGGCGGATTTCACGAAAGCATGGACCAGCCTGGCTGCTCCATACTTTTCTACTAGGCAAGCCTAAACGTCTTACGATCACGAAAGCAGGCACGCTCGATTGAAATGGAACTGGCGAGGTCATCTAGTGAATATCCTTCTGGCCAGACAGTTGCAACGTGCGTAGAGCGGGCGTGTACGTCTCTCTCACGGCCGCCGCCGACTCGAGCAGACTCTAACCTGCAGATGATGAATACGGCTCTGGACGATGTCGCTCAGCTGCTCGTGCTCTCTACGCTTCCGCTCGCCCGCTCCGTCGGCGACGCTCAGCAGGTGCAAGTCCTTGAGGATCGCTCTGCGGCGGCGTCAACGGTGGGACTAAATGGCAGCACAGCACGCATCGCCCGACTAGCCGGTTGCTCCCGCCGCCTCCGTCATCCTACGCTTGGCAAGGTAAGAGATTGGAGGTAAGAGTCTGACCTCTGACGCAGGCCGAAGCCTTTGGCGAAGGCCGCCAGACTCCATCCCACCGCGTCAGCCTGCGGTCCGGCGGCCACCTGTCTGACGTCCTTGAACTTGGCGTGAACGTAGTAGCCGAGGTCGGTGACTCCGCGCTCGAGGTCACGCTGCAGCTCTCCACTCTCTTCCCGGCGAGGTGGCGACGCCCCGTCGCCACGCTCGTCAGCTGAAACGAGCGGGCGCCCGCCGACCGACGAGCAGCGTCAGCGCCGGATCTGACGCCATTTTGCGCCGCACGTCGACCACCGGAGGCTGCGGAAGGCCGACTCGGCTGTAGCAGCGAGCGCTCCTGCTGCAGCCGACGCAACGGTTGCGCGTGGCGGCGGCCGCGAAGTCAGGCGAGGCTGTCGGCCCGATGTACCGCTAGAAGAAAGCGACCGCTAGAGCGCCAAATGAAACGAAACTCAGAGCTCGAGCAGAGACTCGAGAGGCGTCGCCCGAGCCGTCGCTCCGTCGTTACGCGGCTCCGTTCGCGCTCTCTGTGGACTGCTTCGGCCTCTGGACTGACGCACCTCTTGAAAGAGGCTGCACACCGGATATGCGAATCAGATATTGGACCGGCCTCGCACGGTGGGCGTAGACGTGCGAGCCGGCCCACGAAAGCTAGCTATCGCTCGCTAACTGGACATAGTGACGCGCTGTACTCAGCAAAGAACTTTAAGGAAAATATGAACGATTCCATCTAACGAAAACAAACACACTCGACAAGCAGAAGCGAAAATGTACGCTGCATATCAATCCCACGCCACGTGAGATTCAGCCTTCTGCTTTGACGAACTTCGGTGCCTAGGCGGCCCTCGGGCACGACGGAGCTTTACAAATTGACTAAACAATTCGAGAAAGAGACGGAAATCGGGCAGAATTTTGCGAAAAAAACGAGCTCTGAGCAACGGCCTCGCTTACGTTCGATCGCCGAACGACGCCGTAGCGCGGACGCCTGGGAGCGAAGACTGTCCAGTTCCGAGCGAAGCGCGCTCAACGTTTCAGCGGCTTCCGGTGACCGGAGCTCCAATTCGTCGAGTTCGAGCGTCGATCGTCCGCCACCGCCGCCGGCGGCGGCGGCGGCAGCGCTCGTGTCGGCGAGGGCGCGCAAATCGTGGGCGGCGGCTCGAGCGGCCTCGAGCAGCGGCCGCAACTCGTCGCGCCTGCGGGCGAAATGCAGCGAGGAGCCGGCGATTGAAAGCGAGGAGCCGGCGATCGAAGCCGCGCGCGCTCGCACGCGAGCCCGCGATGCGACGAGGACAGGAAGATTAGCTTGCACTTAGACCATGCGCCGCTCATTTACGCTATTGGTTTGGCCTCCGCCAGCTTCTCGCCAAGCCAGCGTAGACGCCTATCATTTATCGCTGAATTCGCCACAGACTTACGGCATACCAGTGGCTCATCTCACTGCCCGCTGTCTCGCCTTAGGGACAAGGCGACTGTCTCACATCCGGATTGCCCTGTCGTCCCGTCGGTAGACCTGGGAAAATTCTCTCTCTCTCTCTCTCTCTCTCTCTCTCTCTCTCTCTCTCTCTCTCTCTCGCTCTCGCTGTCAGTCTGTCTCTCTCTCTCACTAACTTCTCAGAGGAGCTGCAGCCCGAGACAGCAGACTCCCTCCATTACCCTGGACACAGTGCTAATGGGCCCAGACGAACTCTCCATCTTTGTTTTTTCTCCTCGGGACTCCCGCCCCCGTCCCCCCCCCCCCCGGACGCCACTCGGCGGCTCGTTTCGACGCCGTACATGGCCTCTCGCGCCCGGTCATTCGCACCACTAGAAATCCGATGGCCGCCATCTACATTTGGCTAGGTCTGAAAAAAAAGATGTCGGATCTCGGGCACGGAATTGCCAGCACGGCCAGTGCTCGAAAGTATACTTCAACAATATAACCGCGCTCCCCCATCACCCCTCGGGCACCTTCCAGACTGTCTGTCGACTGCCGCTTTGAGCGCATGCCTGGCCGCTCCGGTTGGATCACTACCCCATCCTGCGGTTTTCGTTACATACTCTCGCGCGTGAACCGCTTTGCAAGGCGTCCAGACGCCACCTCGTTGATCGAGACGCCACTACAGAGAGCTGAGCGCAGGCTTTCGTAGAACGCTAGATTTCCCGTTTCGTGGCCCCAGAGGTTGTCACGAGCGATCGCAGAGCAATTCGGTTGCAACGAGCGATACGACTCCGATACGTGGCCCGGCTTCACGCGAATCGGCACACGCATCGATACGACACAAACCAACTTCCTGCAAATCGACGCATACCGTCGCTGGCGCAGCTGCCAGCGCCAGTATGCGTCAGCGCTTCGCTTTCGTTGTTGCGAATAGGAGCGTTGCTGCCAGCCACGGCAACACCTGCGCGGCGCCGATTGTTGGCGTGACAAACCGAGTCCGTTACAGTGTACAGCGTCGCGCACGTTAGGTTGTCTCTCTCGGGTTCTGCTCGCGTAGCGGATGCTCGAAAGCTCAGCATGCTGGGTGTAAAGCGCCTAGAACCATGTCAAGCTCTGCCCGGCGGTCTCATACAAATGCACCATCACTACTACTATTATTATTGTTATTATTATATTTTGACTACGTCACACCATCCTGAGGCCAGCGGACTGGTGGAGCGTTTCCACCCCTGCGGCTGAGCTCCGCTATTCGGGCCTCTCCGAGTCAGACGAGCCGTCACCGGCTCCAGCGGCCCGCCATCTTGCGAAATGCGGCCAGCGAAAGCCAGCGCGTTACCCTCAGCTGGGCTCAAATGCATTCTGCGCGGCTCCACGTTGCACCTCCCCGATGAAATTTTAGCCTCCCTCCTCCGCGCCGCTGTCGCCGCCGACGCAGTGCTTGGTGTAGTTCGTATGTACGCGTGTATGTATGTATTGTATGCCGGCTCCTGACTTGTGACCTTACGGTCAAGGGGGCGTGTAGTTCGTATGTATGTGTGTATGTATGTATTGTATCCCGGCTCCTCTGATGAGCCTGCGATGTGGCGTGGACACAGGCCAGTAACCCGCTGGTGGCCAGATGGTGGATTCACCATCTGGGTCGGCCGGTGCACAGCTGTGGTCCGCCTGTGATGTGGTATGGACACAGGCCGGTAACCCGCCGGTGGGGAGATGGTGGACTGGAGAGTGGAGGAGTGGGGAGTCGAGCGAGATTAGGGGCCGAGGGGAGCCGTGTGCTCTTCGGCTCCGTGCGTTGGTAATAAACTGTCGGTGTTGGGCATCGGCTGGCTCTCTGCAGTGCGAACAAACGACACTTGGCCCTGCTTCGCTTACGCACCGGACCGTCTAACGCAGCTGTTCTCAGCCTGTGGGTCGCGACCCCTATCGGCGTCGGTGGAAAGACCCTTCCGCAGGGGTCGCCTAAGACGATCGGAAAATGTGTGTATCTCCGTCAGTAACTCCACAAAGTCATAAAGACCATGTGGGTGTTACGCAGGAGAGTTTTGTATAGCGCACTCACAGCCTAAGCGGCTTTCGGTACGCATTCGGTACCCAACAGACTTCGTCTCACGCAACAAAGAGAAAGTGGGAAGCATAGCAGAGTTAGGAGAGCAGTTGAGGTAGTGAGTAGCATAGAAGTAGCAGTTCAGGACCGCTGAAAAAGATGTGCCATAGTCGGCAGTTGGAGAGTACATGTCTTTGCGTAAGAATTGTGGAAGCGAGTTCCACAGTCTAGGACCTGCAGAGCTAAAGCTTCTGTCGCCAACACGCATTTCCTCATTTCGCACACAATAACTTTATGGTTGGTGGTCGCCACAACATGAGGAACTGTATTAAAGGGTCGCGGCATTAAGACGGTTGAGAACCACTGCTCACACAACGTGACACAGCGAGCCCACATTAGGAAGGTTGAGAGCCGCTGCTCCAGTGCATAAAGCATTTCAGCGTTTTCGTCTAGTCACAGATCCACCGAAACAGCCGGGGTCCAGCAGGGACCGCCCCCCCCCCCAGAGACTAGACAAGCGACGGTGCGGTCGCAACAGAGCGTGTGCACCTAAACGCGACCCGGACCCGACGAGCCGATGCGTCGCGCGGGCGCGGACGCCCACGGTACCGCGGGGATCCCAAGGCCGTTCACGCGTCGTCGGAGCTGAGTTATTTCGAACTCCGACCCCCCCCCCCCAGCAATCCAGCCGCGACTGTATCGAAGGACGGCCGCCGGCGGCGACGTCGACAGGGTGGCCATCGGCCGCCGACGGGGCAGCCGCAGCCGAGCCGCAGCCCGCCAGAGGGCGCCTCTATCCTGCCAGCCTCCGCCCCACCCCGTAACGCCGCGTGCTATCTGGGTGCTGCAGCTGCGCCGCCGCTGGAAACCAACACCCGTTGCTTGCTACTGCCGCGCCCCTACGCCATTGCACTTCGCAGCCCTGCGGTTCTCGGGGGCGTTTGACTGGCGCATTTTTAAGGGTGGTTAGCGGTCGATCGTCGAGCCGGCGGGCCAGCTGCTCGCCGCGTCTGCGCACGAAACGCGGAGGTCGCCGCCCGAGTAGCGCTGCAAAGCCGGAGGCGGGTTGGGCGCAAACGGGGATCCCGCGCTCGTGGCTGCGCGGCGAATCTTACCGCAGCAGACAGGCGAGTGGCGCGCCGCCGTCGTCGTCGTCGTCGGACTGACGTCGGGAGACGCCGCCGTCGGAACGCGCTCGAGCGGCTGGCTGCTTCCGGTGCCAGCCCTGGCCGTCGGTCTCGCCGCTCAGCGCCGGGCGGAGGATGAGAATGTAAGCCAGCGACCAGAGGACGAGCGCGCCGGCCACCAACTGCCCTAGACGTATGCCCCAGGCTCGCATGGCGCCGCCGCCGTCGCCGGCGCTCGACGCTCGCTACGCTAGCGACTGGTCGGCGTGTAGGGTAGCGATCGTAGTATTTTCCTCGTTTATTATCTGATGACTAATGCCGTCCGAGCCGCTTTATCACCTGCCAGTTGCCAGTCAGCCGCAATGCCGCCGCTAGACAGCGGTTGACAAAGCTGGCCGAGTGCCCATAGGCCGCCACCGACAGCCGACGGACGGCCAATCGTGGCGTATGCAGCCGTGGCCCTCGTCGCGCTTAAGCCGTTGGGGGCAATACCCCTCCCCATAGAGAGAGCGGGAGAGTGGTAGCGACGGGGGCCAACTCCTATATTGGGTCCGGGCAAGAGGTGCGGCTGCGGCAATCCGGAAGGTACTTGGGCCCGCGATTTGTATAGGTCTGCTCGACTATATCGCCTATAGATAAAAGTTTTCACATATTGACATTTGCACAATGCACCTCAGTCATTTTGAGCTCATAGAGGCCCAACCTGACGACCGAAAGACTTGATGACCTAACAAATTTACAATTCAACTTAAGCAGTTAACCAATTGACTCTACGTTTCAAGCGTTAATAAAGTGCCCAGAAAGATAGTTCTCCTTGGGCAGTACACACGTTCTTCACTGTTCTTACTAGTATTATCATTATTTGAACTATTTCTGAAGTGGTATGCCACAACATGTACCTAACAGCCTCCCGGTCTTTTTTTTAGTTCTTTTTGCAACTTGGCTCATCAGGTTCTTTGGATTGCTCTCATTACATTCAGCCAAATAACTAGCCCTGTAATGCCATCTTTTTTGTATGCTGCACTAACGTGACTTGAAAACGCGTCTTTAAATTTAACGATTGCATTTCACGTTAATTGAGAGCCTTCGCGATTTTCCGCATTAGGGGAGCCAAAGAGAACGTGAAACAACCTCGTACAGACATCGCTATGTGGAAACCGCGTATTATCCTTAAGCCGGACACACTGCAGCGGTCAATTGGACTAGCCTGATAATGCCTTTGCATTATACCTGCACATACCACGTGCATATATAGCCTCGTCCGGCTTTGGCAATTCAAAAGAAAATACCACGGCCATCACGGTCTGACTACTGCCGACCTCTGTCCACACGGTATCGCACAGGTCATCCATGCGCGGTCGAGGTGAAACTCTATTGAGACATGGTCCTGTCGAGCGCGGGCTCCTCGCTGCGGCCGTAAAACTAGGTTCGCCGCCGCCGCCGGGAAAGGCGGTCGTCTCAAAACGGTCTCGGGCAGAACACTTCAGCGGGAGAATCTTGCAGGGACAGTGTAATGAATCCAGCTGAGCTCCCTAATGCTCGTCTCATATGGCTTCTACTAGAAGCCTCGATTGCTCGAATCTCCTGGCACTGGTGTACTGATGCCATACTGATACTGACTGTCCAGTGGCCCATAATGAAATTGCACTCTCCCGGGTCTTAGCGAAGGGGGTAGGTGCGCTCCACTCGACGACCCGTGGGTTAAGGGTTTGAGCCTGAAGCAAGCGATTATTTACTGCCCACTCCACGCGGGATTAGTAGCGTTTAGGCTCTTATGCCGGTCTCGAGCTCTGTAACTCACTGCTTGCTGGTTTAGCGGCCGATGCGATCAGGCGGGCGATTACAACTGGTGCAAAAAACTCCGCAGCTAGGCTTGTCTTTTCGTGAACGTCGCAGTTGCCACATCTCGCGACTTCTCGCCGACCTACATAGGCTCCCAGTCAGGCAACGCATTGACTTCAAGATTCTATCATTCACTTTTAGGTCCCTTCATTCTTTGGCTCGAGCCTACCTCACAGATCTACTCCCCCACCAGGCGAATGCTCGTGCCAATTGTTTTTTGGAATCTAATCATTTACCTATACTTAGTACTAACCTCAAATACTTTGGAGACTTCGCTTTTAATTCGTATGCTCCCAAAGCCTAGAAATCACTTCCGACTTGCGTCACGACATCCCCTGAGTTGACCACATTTTAAAGAAACTAAAAACGCATCTATTCATGACAGCATTTAGTGGATCCCTGTGATTCGTCCTCTACGTGTTTTTCTTTTACATGCTGACGCTGTGCATGCTGCCGCTAACTGTATTTGCATGCTGACACTGTGCATGTCACCCCCAACCATGTTATTCTTGTTGTTTATTGAACATGCTACCACCAACCGTTCGATCGCGCTTCCTTTGCAGCACATGTAAAGTGCCTAGAAAGAGAGTAAGTTCTCTGAGGGCACTATATAAAATATTTTATTATTATAACGAGGGGTGATGAATTCTGCCCAAGAACCATTTACTCGAGTCACGCAGAGTGGTCTTGAGAGGAATGCCGGCGGTGGCGGAGAAGCCAGGATTTTTAGGTAGGGGAAGCCGTGCAGACTGCGATAGAAATCTGTGGAAATCGCATATGCTGTAAAAGATATATACGTAAACATGCTTAGTAATACAATGCACACTGTCAGCACGTATAAGCACACGAAGATCAATTCCTAAGGATCCAGCAAATATGTTGCATAACAGTGTCTCCGGCGGCGGCTGTTCTAGTGAGATTCCCATGAAAACACGGCAGTTAAACGAGACTCTCCTTTATTACTACCAACGGGCACATATACGAGAGCTCGATTAATCGCAGCAGACGACGCGAAATATAATCAGCATTAGTGGCCCGACGCTGGACTGAGCTGCGTCAATGGCTTACCTATTGGTCACAGTTGAGGCATGTACATTAGTGTCAGGCGCTTCGCTAACTACAATTAACAAAAGCCGCAGGCGCACACAACGTCCCTTCCCCCATAGAAATTAGATTTCATAGTCCACCAGCCTGGCTGGGGAGAGGGTGGCCCTTACGACTGGAAAGTTTTGTAGCCATTGGCTCCCCACGTTCCCCACTTCCGCCTGCTCAAGCGGTGTCCTGTCCAGCGGTGCGTCTTTGGGGCTCTGTCAGGATATTAATTTAACATTAACGAGCTTCGACCGGCTTTGGTGGGGTGCAGGCCACGCGACAGCCACTCGCAGGAGGTGCACATCAGCTCTGCCCCTCGAGAGCAGCCGGTCATAGATGCTGCCCACCTTTAAGCAAAGGTGTGGCACCGCTCCTACCGTCAGGCGGTTCCCGTAGGTCACCTCCGTGCGAGCCCCGATGGCCGGTCACATGCGCACGTCGCAGGCCGATCCCGCCCTGCGAAAAACACTCAGGTTCATCATGGCCTCGCCGTTCTCGGGAGTTCCACTCCGCCGAGTCGATCTCGCGATTGTGGTGCTCTTCGCTCTGCACCGAGACGCTCTAGCAGGTGCTCTTCGCCACAGTGAAACTGTGCTTCGCCACAGTGAAACTCTCGCTGCTTCTCTCGCGAGCAGCCTGCACCTCGTCGCAGGCTGCTATCGCCTTGCCGCTGACCGCCATCTCGCGGTGCTCCTCCTGCGCTCTGCACCGAGACGCTCGTGCGGGTGCCCTTCACCGCCGAGACGCTCTCGGCGCTGCTCTCTGCGGCCGCTGAGATGCTCTCCGCCGCCACGACGGTCGCGCTGCTGCGCTTCGCAGCCAAAGACGTCGCTCTCACGGGCTGCCTGGGCCTGGTCGCAGGCTGCTGTCGCCTCGCCGCCGACCGCTATCTTCCGTCGCTCCTCCGCACTCTGGGCCGTGGCGCTCGTGCAGGTGCTCTCCACCACCAAGAAGCTGCCGTCGCTGAGCCCCGCGCGGCCGAGACGTCGCCCTCGCGGCCGCTCTTCGCCGCCGAGACGCTCTCCCCCGCTACGACGCTCTCGCTGCTGCGCTTCGCCGCCGAGACGTCGCTCGCTTGGGCCGCCGGCGCCTTTTCGCAGGCGGCTATCGCGTCGCCGCTGACCGCCTACCGCATCGCCGCTGGAAGCCGTCGCATGCTGCACCCCATTCGTCTCTGGCTGCTGCCGCTGCGCACTTACGTTGTTCTGGCACTCTCCTGCTGTTGCGGCTACTATCTCGGAAGCTGTCCCACACCCGCTTCCTTCACCGGTATTGCCGTCGCATAGCTGCGGCCGCTGAATGAGTTCCGCTCGTCTATCTGGCTCTTGCGGGCAGTTGACGGTGGGATCAACCGGCACTGAAGCTGGCTCGTCGCCTAGCTTTGTCCCGGTCTCGATTCCGGCGAGCTGCTCCTGCTCCAGCCGAAACCTCTCGGCCTCAAGCTCGGCCTCCTCATCCGTCAACCGCGAGAAGATCAGAATTAACTCGTTTTGCAGCTTGTGGTAATCTTACTTTACGTCGGCCGGCTGATCACCCCAACCGTGTATCGCGTTATCGCCCAGACACACCGGTGCAACATTTTTTAACGGCAACGCCTAGCTGCAGCCTTCTCTAGCATTAGAAGCCAAGACGTAAAGTGCGTTCTGCCGTTAAACATCTCGTACCTCAGTATAGGCGTCCCATCTAACCATAGAAGGTTTGGTACTCTTTTTGGCTCGAGCAAACTGTTCTCTGATACCAGTTGTTGTATGACAGTGTCTTCGGCGGCGGCTGCTCTAGTGGCATTCTCACGGAGACACAGCGGGCGCACTTCGCGCCGTAAACGACTCTCTCATTTATTACTCTCAACGGACACATATCTATGTGGGAGCCCAATCAATCACGGCAGACGACGCGAAGTATAGCCTGCATCGGTGGCCTGACGCTTCGCTGCTTCAACGACTTAACTTTTGGCCGCAGGTGAGGCGTGCGTGCATTAGTGTCAGACGCTTCGCTAATTACAGCAGAAAAGCCGCAGGCGCGCATAACAAATACTAAGAGGAACGCGGGAGTCTTTAGTATCAGTTTACGCGTCGTCAAGTCCGGGGATGCCGCACCGTCAGTCGGGGGGGGGTGAGTTCCAGGCTTTAGGAACTTGCGAACAAAAAGGCATGGTCTCTCATGTATTTTAGGTTGATTCTATGCCCTGCTAAACGACCTGAGTGAGAACGTCAGTGGCGTAACCTTGAAGTCGATACGCTACTTGAAGAGTAGCCATTACTGAACGGCGACAAGTGGTGGAATGTGGAGGCCACAATATTCAGGACAGACAATCCGAGTTTCTGAGTTTTACGCAAATTCCAAACGCCTTATTGCATCGGTTGAACGACCTGCAAATGATAAGTTACAGAAGCCGAGAAGGGATTGAACAGACGCTGGAACCAACTTGGATGTGGCCTAAGCCGGGCCAGAAATTTCGCAATTGCTTGTAGCTGAAAGTAGGCAGACTTGACTATGGGCTGAAGTGGTCGTCTAGTGAAAGGTCACTTTGGAACAAGACACTAGAACTTCGTGCTGAGGCCGCAGAAGATATGCTGGCAGGGCCCATTTTGAGAGATAGGTTTTCCAATTTCTGAGCAACATCAGGTTTGTCCTCTGTTAGTAAGTTGGTTTTATCTTCATTCAATTTGAGAAAGTTGTTTGCCATCCAAATATTGAATGCCCAAAATATATGCAGTGCAGGGAGATGAGTTTGACTTGCTTGAAGGCTGGGAGCGATCAAAGCACAGGCGCAGCTGTGCGTCGCACGGAAATCTGTGCGTCATCCGAAAAGGAATGACACCGAGCCTTGTACCTGGCGCTTTAGAAGCGTCTCGGATGATTGGTTACATACAAAGCTTGATGTCGTTGAGCTAGTCCACACTCGTAGCCTCGGCTTGACCGGACTAAGCTGGCAGGAATGCAAGTTTGGGAAGCGTACTAACGCTCTTCAGCAACGAGTCTGAATCCGAGCTCTTTACGGAAGTTGAGCTACGTAAAATGGATCGTTTGTATAGCCAGGAATGAGGCTTGTTAATGACTGCAGCTGCTATCATTCCGCCACCGCTTAAACGTGCTCTCCAGAGTCACAGACCCGGACAACCTAAATACGCAGGCATTTTCTACATTGTCGCCGAGGTGAGGAACGACGGTGCTACGTCGCGCCTGGCAGCCTGACTAGATTTGCAACGCACAATCGTCTTTCCTCTCCCCCCCCCGCTTCCGGCGCTCTGCCGGCTATTGTGACACGTGGGACTAGCGTGCGTTAAAAAAAATTCCCTGTCGTAACTGGAGGTCGAAGCTAAAAGCTAAAACTGCGGACCGGCTAGTGGGGGCTAACGGGCTGTGGGGCACGCCACGCCTTATGCAGAGCAAAGTGGTGCCACCGGCTAAAGCGAAAAGAATCGCCGAAATATCGAAATAGTAGACCCTACGGTATGCCTGCAATCTCTAGCGGTGGCCTGAACGCTGAAGGCGCGGACCCCTAAAGCCAACAGGGTACCTCGTTGTTGTGGTAGCGCAGAGAAGAGGAGAGTAGCAGAGAGGAGCAGCCAGAGCAGAGAGGAGCGCAGAGCTGCAGCACGTTCTCAGTTTGACTTTTGACTTTTCGACGCTTTCGGTCCCTCGCTTCTCTCAAAGGGTGAGAGGTCGTAGGTAGAGGCTTGAGCTACTTCAGCTGCACTCCGAAACGCAGGTGCAGTCGTTATTCTCTCGGACCAAACGAGTCGTAGCCCGTCTTGGGTTCGTCTATATCGTTAATTCGCTTAAAGCCCTCGGCTGATGGGATTCGTGCTCTTCCGTAAGGAGTCTTACATCAAGGCCCAGCGGAGGTGCTAAGGTGTTGCTCTTTTAATGGATGTTGCCGTTGTGGGACCTTCACAATATGGTCGGAGTTTCACCCGTACCTCGTACAAATTGGGAGACCGTGCCTTCAGTTCGCATGCCCCAAAAGCGTGGAACTCCCTCCCGACTTGTGTCACGGCATCTCCTGACTTGTCCGATTTAAAAAGAAACTAAAAACGCATATATTTATCACAGGATTTAACGGGACCCTGTGATTCGTCCTTTATGTGCTTATGCTTGCTGACACTGTTGCATGCTGCCACTAATCATACTTGCAAGCTGACCGTGTGCATGCCACCCTAACCATGTTATTCTTGTTGTTTATTTCGGATACTACCGCTAACCATTCGATCGTGCTTCCTTTGCAGCAAAATAAGGTGGCTGGAAAGAGATTGAGTGCTATATCAAATGCATTACTATTATTACTATTATTATTGATAGATCATTTTGGTGCTGGTAAGAGTGCCTTCTTAGACAGCTCACTAAATTTTGAAAGCTTCGTTAAGAAGACTGCTTTCACAGCCAGCTATCACGTCCGATCCCTTGTCTAAGACTAGGAACCGTCTTGCATGGTGGCTGGCAAATAATTCAACTATCTCATTAGCTCTGTCTCGGGTTGTAATTCCTTTTTGGCAAGGCTACCAAAAAAGCCTGTAGGCCACTACAGCTGAATATGGCTGCAAGGCTATTTTAAAAATCCAAGGTTTGACCATGTGTACCTTTCGCTGAAAGAGCTTGGTTGGCTGTCGGTTGATCAACGGCACAGAGCAAAGTTCTTAGGCTGACCCACAAGGCTCGCACGGCTAGGCTCCTTGTACCTAGCTGATCTGCTGCACCAGTTTTAGCCTCGTGCCCTCAGGTCCTGAATGGACAATACATCAGCTGCCCCATTCCTCTGCTTAAAGGCCGTTGGCGACAGAAGTTTGAGCTCTGTAGGTCCTAGACTGTGGAACTCGCTTCCACGATTCTTACGCAACGACAACTACTCTCCTGCTGCCGACTATGGCTCATCCTTTCCAGGCGTCCTGAGCTGCTACTTCCATGCTACTCACTACCTTAACTGATATCCTGACTCTGCTATGCTTCCCACTTTCTAATTATTGCGTGAGATGAAGTCTGTTAGCTACCGAATGCGTACCGAAAATCGCTTAGACCGAGTGTGCTATTCAAAACTCTCCTGCGTAGCACCCACATAATCTTTGTAGAGTTACTGACGAAGATACATATATACCGAGTTGGCCTCGAAAATTTGCCTGGGGCTAGACACCCCAAACATTTTTTCGCCGGCCCGTGTAGCGTGACGCGTCTCAACTGCAGCAAACTACCAGACCTGCGTCGGGAAAGCAGTCCCTGCACCTAAGGTCCCCGTCGCCTGCAGTGAACCGGCGCAGCAAAGGCAAGAAAACGTTAGCCAAAGATCAGCGCCTGTAACGCTCGCGGCTGGCAGTTTCATGGCTAAGTTCTTCTCGTGACCTGCCCCGACACGCGACTCCCGATTCAAGCCCCAGCAGATTTGCTGGGACTTGAAAATGTGCCTTAATATAAGAGTCCATACGTTTGCCTACAGGCCCAGCATCCGGTAGCATATTATTCGGGCAACTCGCCAGTTCGTGTCTTCGGTTAGTACAGTCGTTTTAGCTCTAGATTTTTTTAAGGGCCTAACTAAATCTGGCTGTCGGATTAGCTATATCGTATGCTGCAACTTGACTAATCGGCCCCAGCGGATTTGCATGGCTAGATTCGAAACCGCAAATCTTCCAGCTTCGCTTAAGTTAAAACCAATCGAAGCAAGTTGAGGTATTCCTTCACAGACTGCAGGAGGGCAGCTTCCCCCATTGGCTTCGCCACCGAGTGCCGGTGCACTCGGTATATTATTCTTCTGACGATTACTTAAGCCCCTCTCCATTGAGGCCCAAGCCCTGCTGGAGTAGCACAACTAGCGGGCGCACCGTTGTTTAAGTGACTCACGAAAATCTTATCGAAATGCTTCTTCGAAACTTCAGAAGCTACTTGTACATTAAGTAATCTGATAGTGGAATGCGGTCGCTAAAGCTACTGGAACCACGAGAAGCCAGGATTCATACAATTCCGAGTGGAATTTCACCACGTAACTATAAAAACAGCTTGATTCCTATCGACAACTACAAGAATTATTTTCCGTATAGAACATTTTCCTAATGGAATCACATTAAGGTTAACAGTGCAAAAGCACTCCAACCCCCAAAAAACTTACAGGGATTGCATTTTCCAGTATGAGTTACGTTGAAGCTCACCCCTACAATGGCAGAAACAGAATCGGGTAATTAGCTAAATATTTAATTATTATGCAATGCATTTCTCGTATGAAATAAATAGGAGAGCTGCTGAAACCCGAAATAGGCAAGGCCTTCAGGACAGACCAGGATATACAGATAAATCCCAGCTGCTGGCAGTGATAGGCATCAAAACCGTGCAATGAGGTGCAGTTGCCCGAAAATTGCCACACTCTAAATCAGTCAGTGAATGTCTTTTGGTCGTGCATAGACAATGCTTTGAGAACAAAACAAGGCACACAACGCTGAAAAGGATAAAGAGTCACCACCCCTGCTAACAACCACTAAAAATGGGCAACCTTCCAAAATAATAAGGACCTTGTCTCGAATGTGAGACTAGCCATGCATAGCAAGAGGCGATTCTTCTTCAGACGGCCTGTGAAGCAGCCGTCATCAAGACCTGTGCATAGCCTAAAGGTCACGGAGCCTGTAAAAAGTCATATGCTGCGGAAGAGAAGTAGCTCCGCAAGGGAATGACTTGAATAGATATTACATGAAAAGCTTGCTCTGAGGTTGCGGTGGTGCACAACCCGACAACTGATCACTGGGGTAGGCACATGGCAACATGGCGCAGCACTGCTTTCACAGAAGGACAGCCAGTGCTCTGTGCAAAGAGGCAGAAGCCGGTCGTGGTCTCCATGGCAGCATCAGCCTCAGCCTGTAGCCATTACTGAGCTATTTGTTTGCTAGTGTTGAGTCCATGGCCTGCCGGTCCTTGCGTTCACCAGTCATGGTGGACAACGGTAACGTCACTATATGTGGGATATTTGACAATGACAGTCTTATCCCTGACCTTGTACGACGGATAGAGGCCAACCCTTCCTGTTCGTCTGTTCTGACCTTTGGAGAACCCATCCCAGTGATTACCAGCCACGCCGACTATGTCACCGGGTTGGAGGTCGATTTCATCTGGAAAACGAATTGAAGAACATATCAAAGATGATGAGAAGCATAGACAGAACTTGTCTATTAAGCCATGCACAGCAACTACAAGCAGTCAGTAAATAAATGTACTGCAGCAGTTAAAGTCCTGTTCCTTAGCTGTAAAACTCAAGCTGACACCAAGATGGAAAAGACAACATGATTCAATAACCCCCACATTCAGAAAAGTTACGTGCATCCAGTGGTTCAACTGGACAAGCAGCACGTCCAGCTGTCCCCTCTGTAGTATATTTCCTATAATTTCAAGTTCTTACAACAAGCACATTGCAAAAGCACTTGCGACACTGCAGGCTGCTTTTAATCGCCAGCACGATCTCTGCATACCATTGCCTTCGGCAGTGTGAGCATATATGGCGATCTGCTCATGTGCATTCTGTCCTCCATAGTAGTAAATATCATCGAGAGAATGGAACCAGGAAGAAGCATCCGGGTGCATGGCATTCATGATTTCATAAGCGACCCGGCATACCTGTATGAATGTATATGAACACAATCTATGCACAACCACCACATTCGGCAGTGCACTAAGAGTCACTCCCAGAAAAAGGACGTCATAGATCAAATGAAATGAAAAATTCTGGTAGGCGGTCCTAGCCATGTATACATAAACCATTCACGTGATTTGCTTGGAAAAGAAGCGCAGGCCAGACATCTATAAAGTATCTAAGTCAAACCACCAGACCTAAGAAACATTGGCAGCAACATGATCTATGTAGGCTTGCCCGGAGATGAGGAAGAGATAATTCAGAATCAAGTAATCCGGTCTGCCAGTCCAGTTTTTTGGGAGATACTTGGGCTCTTCTGCTGATAGAAATACATGAGGTGCCCTAGGTAACACTAAAAGTGGAGGCAGTTAAGTAATGTGGATGCAATGAATCCATTTTTATGGTTAACCTGCTCGTGCTGTGAATGAGCAGACAGTGCATAGCAACACTTACACAGCACACACCAACGGCAAAATGACACATGCTGCTGGCCTGTCTAATAACTCGATGGCCGATAACAAACACATCGCAAATCTACGTGACCGCCCATGCTTTGGATATAGATCAATGAAGCAGCAAACAGCGCAAAAGAGTGTACACTACCCACCCACATCTCACCTACCATGGCAGGGTAACAAAATATAGTCAAATAAAAAGCCGCACTCTGTAGTTACAGCTACCGAGGACACCGATCCTACCCTGCCCCTACTGCATGAGTAGCTAGCTGAGTTCATTATCATGCAGGGACATACCACCTGTGTGTATCTGCATCACAAAACAAGCAGTCCAAGAAGATGAACACAGCAAAACATCCACGTCACTTCTTACCTGTGAAGAGAATGTACACACTAAGTAGTCTGACAAAGACAAAAAGTGGATGTCCTTGATAACTCCAAGCAGAGACTCCTCACCATATCGTTGATCCAGCCCAGCACTCTTAGCTATGCTTACATCACCAATGAACGTGTATTTGGGGTACCTACACAAAGGTGAAAAGCTCCGTTCTGAGTGCTCACACGGATCGCCCGCAGCCGAGCACATAAGCAGCTTGAACTGCTTCACTGTGGGCTACATAGCAGCATGCACTTTGACATGTAGGACACGAGAATGAGGAAACATGTAGGAAACAAGACCAATAAAAAAACCTAGGTGATACTGCTTTCCAGTACCCTTTGGGGTCATTGCCCATTGCCCTGCTAGTACCTGTCTTCGGCTGATTTAGGGGCACGGTTTTTTTATTAATCCTAGCTGGCGTTTCTCAGCTAGTACAATAAACCCAGCACAAGTCTTGAGCATTCAGTAGGCATGCTGCTTAGGCAGCCTGTATTGGAGCCGGGGTTTTCATAAGGAGTGAGGAAAAGACCTGCAAGATTCTTATGTAGGAGCAAGACACCACCCCGAAATTTTCATTTAGGCTAGGCCTGCAATTTATGAAAAATTACAGCGAAAAGTGACAGTGCCTATTCGACGCCAACTCGATTTTGTCGCTGGCGAAGGTTGGGGGGAGTGGGAGTCGGGGGGGGGGGGCTGCCCAGGTTGCTGCCACACAGTAGGGGTGGCAAATGCCCATCTGCCTCCAGGACTTAGCCACTCCGGTTAGCACATTTCAGCCAGCCGCGGTGCCTTCTTCCCGTGTCGCCGAAAAATGCTCGCATAGGCGTAGTCGTTGACTCGCAATTTTCCAGCTATTGCACTCCCGACTCAGAGGCTTCCACTGCCTGCTAGAGCTGCATGCAGCAAGCCTTCCTGCCTGAAGAGTAAAGATCACTTCCGTGAACGTTCCTTGGTCTGTGATCACTTCTTAAGGGGACCTAGGCAGCATCAGCTTGGTGTGAACATCTCCAGCGATACTTGGCCAGTATAAAACTCTCACTGAGCCTTCACAAACCCTAACAGGACGATCAATATTTCGTTCATTAATGCTTTGCTTATGAAGTCCTGGCAAATGCAAAACCTTATCGAACTTGCTATACTCTGCCACCGGCATTGCACAGCAGAGCAAATCACAGCAGAGAAAGCTCACACTCTTGAGCATAAAATGCCCCCGATTATATTCCACATTCTTGTGGTTGCCGTTTTAAGGTCTAAATTGACTGATTATATCTGCTAGTCTGGTGCTATAGCACCATACTCATCGGTAGCCATAAAGCGATACTTTCTGCTGGTAGGAGCCTACTTCACTGGCAGCTAGGCCACTCCTAGCTGCAGCAGCACTGGCAATGTATGCTTATTCTGAAGTGTGTAAATACCTAAGGACATAATATACACTCCCTATCAAGTTTTGTTCCACCTGGAATGGTGTAGCCCACCTAGTGCCGACTGATGGCTTTTGACAGAATACAGAAGAATACATAATGCATTCATGCACACTATATACTAATTTCAAGGTAAACGTCTTATACAAGTAAAAATATCATCTACACCACAAATATGTTAACAGGAAACCGGCTCTCCATGGTTTTTAATAACTTTTCTTATATGCCGTAGCATTGAGTTTGTCAACATTTTTCAAGTCCCTGAGGTGATTTTACCCCAGTAGTATTACAGCCAGCTAAACAGCTCTTCCGAAGTCGTAGTAGGAACAGAATCAGAGCTCAGAGAGCACTCTAACCTATCTCAAAGATGCTATATGGGATTTAGGTCAGGCCACTGACTCGGCCAACTCACGACTCTTACAACAGCTGTATATATATATATATATATATATATATATATATATATATATATATATATATATATATATATATATATATATATATATATATTGTCCTGCTGCTAAATGTAGCCATTTCAGAGAAGAGCTCAAGCTTTTGGAATCCCAGCTTTTTTTTCTCAGATCTATGTACAATACTGGTCACTAAGTCAATTAATCCGGTGCAGATTTCCGTCAAAGGAGGCACAGAAACAGCCACCAACCATGATATTTCCACTGGCAAATTTCACTGCTGGCTCGAGCCAGTCAGGATGGATGGCAAATCTAATATTTTAAAGTGCTTATGGATATTCTTCGCTTAGCGTTAGCAAAAAATCACGAGTTTTAACTTTTCGGTCCATCAAACTCGACTCCAGTCGTCTGCCGTGTAGTTCGTGGTCTCAGGCCCATCTGAGACGATCTCTTCTACGTTGCTCTGAGCAAATGCTTGTGTTTGGCTACCTTTCTAAATACATCATGCCCGGAAAACCTCTGGGGCACTGCTGTAATGCCCTGCGATTGTGAACGATGAGCTAATAAGATAAGCCCAGATTACGAATAATGAGCTTTGCCGCTGAATTATAATTGAGCAGCTTATGAATTAGCCATACTAAGTCGAGGCTTATGTGCAGCCTGATGTATAATTATGTATGAAAGTGATTATTATCTGACTTATGACCTGGCTACTATGTAAGATACGTGCATAACCGCAGTCCCTCTCTTGAAGCAACGCTCTGCTGGTCGGTGAGTCCTAGCACTGAGCACGAGCTGCTGCAAAAAATACGGCACTGAAATGTGCTACAGCAGGAGAGCCAACTCATGCCTGGCCAGACAAGAGAGAAAGGGGACAAGGGAGGAATGAGCAATCGTGGTGGGGCAAAGTCACACTAAATACAAACATACAGCACGTATTTGTTTTTAGGCTGCCAATAAATATTTTCAAATGCTTCACATAACTGAAGTATGTCTAGCATCATAGAAAACCCTCTTATTACTCGAAAGAGTTTACAGTCAGAGCAACAGTGGCCATATTGAAAGGATGTTTTAAACTGGATGTAACTCCCGACAGATTCAGCATGCCTTCCCGAAAAAAAGAGCATCTAACCTGATGGGTAAGGAAAAGTCAGTGCTTAGTAATAATAATAATAATAATAATAGTATTAGGTAATTTGTATCTAAGACAACTAAATCCCTATCCAGGCACTTAGCAAAAAAGTTGCCAGAGAAGCATTCACCGAGGGTGTAATCACACGCGAGATATCCTGCATAGACAAAAAATTTAAAAGCCCATAAGCATCATGCTTAGACCAGCATGTAATAGCACACAAGAAGACACTCAGGGCCACGTGTCAGTAGGACTGCTGGCTGGCTAGTAATGTAAACTGAATCACGCATACGTAAGCACTCGAAACATGCTTACTTCTTTCGGGCATCTTCAAGCACATCTGGGTCGTCAGAAGCGAGGTACACACGCCGGGCATCAACAGTCCGCTGAAGCTCTAGACGATCGTAAAACTCTTCGATGTGTACCATGTATTCCTCTATTCCGTGAAAAGCTGCTTCGGTGCCCACCTTATCTGTACGTCGCACGTGTACACTATAAAACCACAACAAACATAAGCAGTTATCCAGTCACATCCAGCAAACGAGCCGCTCTAGAAAGAAGCCGACACGAGCAGTTCAGTACGATAGCAGCCAGCTGACACGTCACATTGAAGCCCCCAGTGAGCAAGTGACTGGTAAAGAAAGGCAAAGAAAGTGAAAGTGACTGGTAAAGCATGAGTACAGTCCTATGTACAATCACTGAATGTGCTTCACAACACAAAGCATACAACTAAAGGTAAGGGTACAATTAATCGACATCTACTTACGTTCTGACTACATGTGCTTGCACACAAACTTTATGAATCCACCCGCACTTAGTTTTGTGTAGATGCCAGTTTTTGACCTAACATGTCATATAGACAGACATTAGCCATGTAGATCACAGGCATCTGCTAATCTATAAAAGCTGACATGGAGCACGACGTATTTAAGAAATCACTACTACTTTAACATTGCTGCCCAATGGGAAGAACACATGCTTCTCACCTTCAAAAATAAAAGGATAAAAAGCATCCGAGCTGTAAACAGTCTGCAAGCGCATTAGCAAGTTTCTTCGATCCAAGCCCTAATATATAATAATAGGTATAAGCCCTAATCACCTGGGCTTTGCTTTTTCAAGCAAATCTGCACTGATATCATGCAACAGTGGAAATTCGTGAACGCCTACACGGAAGTCCGTGGACGAGGACAAGGTTTCAAATCGAACACAGCCAACCCTTCGACAACGATGGGGTCACACAGCTCCCAGCATCAGATGTTGAGCCCTTTTGCTCACGGTTGTTGCCTGGCAGCCACCAGTAATATCCTTTACATGATGCTGCAAACAGTAACAGAGTACAGCGAGAAATATATTTAGTGGTTGTTTTTCAATGGGAATGAGGTAAGGCGGTTGCTTTCACGACCTTGGTCCCAAGGTCGTGGGTTCGACTCCTTCGGTGGGCGATTCTTTATCGCCACTGCAAGCGGTGGTGATAGCCGTAAAGGCTCTTCTGTCGCTATACAAAAAGAGGCTGTTTAATCAGCTAGGATTTTTTTTTAGTCGGATGTTTGCCTTTGACAAAGAAAAACGAGGGTTCCACTCCCAAGTGACCAATGACTCGTGCATTCCCATTGTCGTTGAAGCATAGAGTGCAAGTCCCTCTTTCAAATACTATGTATGCAAGCCGGTCTGCTGGTATCACCGTCGAGTCTTGTTCGTGGCAGTTTGCAGCCATTTTGCATTTCAATCGTGCTCCCAAAATACTGATTGCCGAGTACAGCCACCAGTAAATCCCAACGGGCTCCTGAGCGAACGAGACAGACTGCCGACTCGAGCACCCCTGGCTGGTCGGCAGCTTCACAGGGCCTCAGTTAGCCAGCAAAGGTTCATGATGGAAGGCTTTGCCGGTAGCAATGCCGTGAAGTGCATCAACTACATACGGCACGGGCGCTGTGAAGCTCGGGAGGAATGGGCGACTATCAAAAGCAACTTGATTAGTCATATCCCTGAACATACCAGATAAGGGAGGTCATAAAAATCGCGGTGGGGTGACAACACACTGTACGCATAATAATAATAATAATAAAAATGCACTTGATAAAGTGCTCTCAGATAACTCTACCTCTTTCTAGGCACTTTACATTTGCTGCAAATGGAAACGCGATTGAATGGTGAGTAATTTCATGCTTGATAGACAACATGAGTAACATGGTTAGGGGTGGCATGCACCAGGTCAGCATGCAAGTGTGGTTAGTGGCAGCATGCTCAGCATATATATACCAACAGCATGTGCGTTTGTTTCTACATTGTGAGGGTTTTTTGTCACCGTGTGTATAGTAATAACGTTCTCAACTGACACTTTACACACTTCAATCTACGTTTCAGACTACATATAACATCACCCTAATCTATGTTTCAGACGACAGATAACACTAATTTTGGAGAACTGTATACATAAACATGTTCTCTAACGAATTTATACCAACGAGGAATTCTAGTAAAATCTGCAAGATGCCTTGGAAAAGTGAGAAGAGAGTCAAATGCCATGCTTTCAAACGGAAAGTCGGACGCCTACCTCTATCAACCTTATCAAGCCTATATTGGCTAAAGCTTCTACCGGGTCAAAATGTTTTTTTTTTTTTTTTAATGCAGCACTGACATCTACAGTGTAACATGCATCACATTAGACCATCCGTGGTTGCAAAAAATTAACTGATCTGCAGATATGGGCTGTAGGTCAAGAGGTGAGATGTTGCAAACCCAAGCCCAAACAGACTCGAGAGCCACGAGACCTAAAAAAACAGCCTCGGCATATAAGAGACCATCTCTACCAGAATAACCTTGCTAACAGCAAGTTCGGCCGGCTTCACTACAAAAGACTAACCCCTAGCCACATTCCTGCTATTTCCTTGGTGAACCCCTAGCCACTAGAACCCACTCATTGGACACTTGTGGCTACCCACAGATATACGATTTGCTGCCTGGGCAGTCCATTAAGCAATCCGGACAGGGTAAATGTAAACAGTTGGCAAGATAAGATTATACTCATCCTATAAGTACTATAAATGCTACCATGAGCTAGGATCGTCAAACTGCACACAAAAAATTGACGTTGTACTTACCAGGGCCAATCCCCATCCCAAAAGTAGGCTGCAATACTAGTTACACTACGTCAGATACTAATCTAAAGTGATCCATTCATACACAAATTGAAAATATAACTAACTTGATCCATTCATACACAAATTGAAAATATAACTAACTTTTTCATCGTTGTGCCTTTACTTAGGGAATCCCCCGGAAAATCTTTTGCTTACTACAGCTGTTTCTTCACCATCCGCTCTACAGACTAGAATCTGCTCTCGACAGGCAGAGCATAGGAGCATACCCGACAATAGGATTCTTGAAGTCAATGGCCTTGAGCGCAGCCTTCAGAGCCTCCGCAATGTGTGGCTGTGGTCGCAGCATGTAGCGTACAAACTGGCCGATAAACCAGACAGCTGGATGGCCATGAAGACGCTTAAGACGTTCGGAGAGGTCCTCCGGAATAGATAGTGGCATGTACGGTGGCCGCCCACTCAAGCCATCCACAATGGGCAGCATGACAACCTTCTTGTCTTCATCTGCTTGCTCGCCTAAACATTAACAATGGAGAAACCATGCAGGCACTAAGCACACTTAGCAGTAGCGCAACAGTGGCAGCACTTACCCTAGTCATTGCATGCGAGTGTGTGTGTGTGCGCGAACAAGTGTGAGATGGACAGAGAAAGAGCAAGTAGGACATTGGGTGTGTGTAGAGAGAGAGAGAGAGAGAGAGAGAGAGAGAGAGAGAGAGAGAGAGAGAGAGAGAGAGAGAGAGAGAGAGAGAGAGAGAGAGATTGGTCGAGGGGGGGGACATGATCTGCAACAAACCCCTCTGGTAACAAAAGCTTTTCACAACTATGCTTTCAAAAGAGGTGTTAAGCGAATGTTAAGCAAAATCACAGCTTAACTTAGTGTGGGCTAATGAGATCCCTAATGAGACCCCTTACAGTAAAAGCCACGAGGCACAGTTGAACATGCAACCTACCAGTTTTAGAGCACTAATTAATAATAATAACACACTTGCTATAGCACCCTCAGAGAACCTAATCTCTTTCTAGACACTTCACATTTGCTGCAAAGGAAGCACGATCGAATAGTAAGTGATAGCATGCTCGATAAACAAGAATAACTTCGTTAGGGGTGACACGTACAGGGTCAGCATGCAAGTATAGTTAGTGGCAGCATGCACAGTGTCAGCACGCATAAACACATAAAGGACGAATCACAGGGACCCACTAAATACTGTGATAGTTAAATGTGTTTTATTTTCTTTTTAAATGCGGTCAAGTCAGAAGATGTTGTGCAAGTCAGAAGTGAGTTCCAGGCTTTAGGAGCATACGAACTAAATGCACGGTCTCCAAAGGATTTGAGGTTCTTACGACATATAAGTAAACAACTAGATTCTGAAAAGCAGGTGGTATGATGCTTAGCCTGGTGGGGGATAGATCTGACAGGTAGGCTGTAGCCAAAGAATGAAGGGACCTAAAGCGAGTGACAAAACCGTCAAGTCGATGCATTGCTTGACTGGGAGCCACTGCAGGTCTGCAAGAAGTGGTGAGACGTGGGCAACTGTGATGCTCACGACAGACAAGCCTAGCTGCAGAGTTTTGCACCAGCTGTAAGGGCCTGATTGCACATGCCGGTAGGCCTGCAAGCAGTGAGTTACATAAGTCAGACAGGATGCTACAAATGCATGGACCAATTTAGATGTAGTATATCTGTCCAGGCAAGCCCGAATTTTAGCAATGTTATGTAGCTGAAAGTAGGCAGAATTGACTATGGAGCTGATGTGGTCGTCTAATGAAAGGTTACTTTGGAACACGACACCTAAATTTCGTGCAGCTTCAAAAGGAGATATGTAATGCAATGTATCTCCGTCTGTAACTCCACAAAGTCATAAAGACTATGCGGGTGCTACGCAGGAGAGTTTTGTATAGCGCATTCATAGCCCAAGCAGTTTTCGGTACACATTCGGTAGCCAACAGACTTCGTCTCACGCAACAAAGAGAAAGTGGGAAGCATAGCAGAGTCAGGAGACCAGTTGAGGTAGTGAGTAGCATGGAAGTAGCAGCCCAGGACTGCTGAAAAGGATGAGCCATATTCGGCAGTAGGAGAGTAGTTGTCGTTTCGTAAGAATTGTGGAAGCGAGTTCTACAGTCTAGGACCTGCAGAGCTAAAGCTTCTGTCTCGTAAGGTCTTTAAGCGAAGGAATAGAACAGCTAATTTATTGTCCTCACAAGACCTGAGGGCGCAAAGAGGCTGAAATTGATGCAGCAGTTCAGCTAGGTACGAAGGAGCCAACCCGTGGCAGGCCTTGTGGGTCAACGTAAGAGCTTTGCTCTGTATCCGTAGCTCAACCGGCATCCATCCTAGCTCTTTTAGCAAAGGAGACTCGTGCTCAAACCTCCGAGCTGTTGATAGGGCAAATGCAGGATGCAGGAAGGTTCTCACCTTATGCTAAGCAGGTCCTGTTTTGTGTAGCATATCAAAGGACAGCTCATAAGTAGTCACAGCGAAGATAGCAGTGGAATGCCCGAAGGTATCACGGAGAAATCAGGTAAAGGTCCACACCACGCTAGGAATCGCCCGAGGCCGCTCTTTATGGGGGGGGGGGGGAGATATGCTGGCAAAGCCGATCTTGAGCATTACGTTTTCCAATTTCTGAATCATACTTGGTTTGTCCATAACTAGTAGGTTGATTTTATCATCATTCAATTTAAGAATGTTTGCTGCCATCCATGTGTGGATGTCATCAATACATGCAGCAAGAAAGTTGAGAGAATTCGATGTGCTGGGGGGCTGGGAGATATCGAAGCAAAGGTACAACTGAGTGTCATCCGAATAGAAGTTTCTGCTCATCAAGGCAGCGATGTTGATCAAGGAATGCTCTCTAGTCGTGATAGCTAAAGCGCAGCAACGCATCAGACCAAATAAAGCCGAGGCATCAAATGATGGCCGGCAGCTATTCTGTCGGCTGGTCTAGGTTAATCAAAGAAGAGCCTGGCCGCCAGCTACCAGATCAGTCTGACGGAGTGCCACAGAGCACTCACCTCCATCTGCTCCCGAGACCGGCAGGCGCAAACGCTACTTGTAAGCAATTACCGACTATCTGTGGATCAAGACTATGCATAGCAGCTAAGGCAACATGCAGGAACACATACTGCAACTGCAACAGCGTGCGATGCATTGTCCTCCATGCTGTATAAGTGAGATGGAAAACCTACAGAGCTCAGACAGCCAGGGGCTGAGCACAGCAAGGTGACTGGAGAGGCAAGGTCACTTAGTTCGTGGCAGCAGCTGTGATGGGGTGAGCCATGACACCTCCTTACCTCTCCACATAGCAGCCGTGCTCTGGTCGGCCGGCGATGCACAAGTGTTGCTTATCGGCTTAAACACACTCTCCCAGCCTGCAGAGGCATAGCGCCAGCCGCTCGACTGCAGCACCATCGTTCGATGCGTGCCATAAGCGACCATGAAGCAGTAGACAGCATGGTGAAGCTGACATCCGTAACCGCAGCCTTTGTTGAGGTTGCACACAAGCTTACGTGCTGCCCCACAGTCGGTTGGATTCTGCAGCGGTGTACACCAGAGCATGAGTCTGTGTAACCGTATGGATCATTACATAGACCACGAGCTGAGGTAACGACAAGCACCAGGCAGAAAAAAAATGAATGAATGACATGCTGATAGATGGCGACGTAGTTGCAATGCACAAGTGCTCAAGCACGTCAAGCAACGTTCTTGCACACGACCATTTGACTCTAGGTCAAAGGTTTCTCAACCTGTGGGTCTCGGTCTTTTAAAGTGATAGGCTGCTTGATCGAGAGCCAATGTAAGTCGGAGAAAAGTGGTTGTGTGGCAATTGCACCGTTCAATACATGCACCAGTCAAAAAAATTCTTGGTGCACAGCAGCAGCTGCTGATGCCCTACTCTGTTAGGGAGTTTAAGGAGAATTTACCACGACACCAGGAGCATTAAAATTGCACGCAGCAAGTGAAAATATTTATTGGCAGCCCAAGAACAAGCACACACATGCTCTTGGTTTGTATCCACCAAGAGCGATGTCACCCATCACTGTTCTTTATGATATTGCTTATCTAACCAGGCATAGAGGCCACCAGCTTCGGCATGGTCTCTTCTGCTATAGCACATTCAACAGAACCTGAGTATTACTGAAAAGGTTGGATACTAATGGAGACCCTGCCTCAGCTGCCTGTCGTTATTGCTCCATAGTAGCTCTATGGCATTCCGATCAGTAGGCTGGCTGGGCAACTGCATTAGCATCAAACAAGGATTTGTCGAGAAGTACTTCGATGGCCTGGAAGTGTGCTCAGGTTCATCATCTTGATGCCAAATGTAACGACCTCCCATGAAGAGTATTTGAGATTTGAAATCCAACTTGCCTGACCAACAGGAACTTGAGTATAGTACTTATTCTGACGAATCTTTGTTTGCTGTTAGTGCAATGGCCCACACAGTCACCTAATTTTAACCCCATAGATACAAAAAATCTATATAATCAGATGCCACAATCTACAGACTTTGTCCGTGAATACCAGTAAGTGTTCTGTAAATTTAAAGCCGAATCTTTAAAGTGCCGTGTTGAAAGCCGTAGGAAGAGTAGTCTCGACTGCTCAATCGGTTAGATCACTGGACCGGTAACCTACAGATTACAGGATTGTTCCATACTCGAAGCAAAATTCCTTTTGCTATTCAGTCACACAGCATATGGCTCCCAGTCGTTCTACATTTACTAACCGACTCACTCCTATTTTCTGGGTAGCTGGCATCGTTATTTACATCGAGAATCAGAAGCTTTGCAGGAAGCACAAGAGTTTTGTCGATTTTTCCTGTTACCGGCCTTTTACATATTGTGACCAATTTCATGGCTCAAATTCAAATTATGCATATGCTCGAACTTTTCATACCATAAGGGCGATCCGATAAAGAGGCCAGACCAATTTAATTTATTGTTGGAACAAATCACTCTTGGCTCATGCCACAAGCGACTATTCAACACTCCTGCCCTAGTGCAATAGTTGGCATGCCGACCAGTCCAATCAAGCCACTCACTGACAAAAAATCCTGCTACCAGCAGGGCTGTAACCCAATCACTCAACGATTAAAAGGTCTGCCCCTAACCACTTTACTACAGCGTGGCCCATTTGCAGCAGTGAAATAGCAAAATAAATCGATTTTACACTTTCCGGCATTGTATCGACAAGAGACACTGCAGGAAATGCTATAGCAGTTGGTCTCTTGCGGTATATTGCCGGCAAGACAAGTGGCCAGTGTCTCAGTTTCGCATGTTACCAGTGGCCAAGTTTAATGAGCAGCCTATGCTATAGAGCTACTGGTGTGCCAGAGGTCCCAAAAAGCTTGCAGAAAAGCAACATAAGCATTTCCTAGAAAAGTTGCAGCCCAGGTCACGCACTTGTCCGAAACCAGCATCTTGGCCGATGCTCGATTGGGCCAAGCAACCGTGTTGGCTGACGGCAAGCTGCTAGAAGAGACCGCAGTTGCAGCTACCAGCAAAACTGCACAAGTCTGGCAGGTTTGCATAGGACTAATAATAATAAGAAGAAGAAGAAGACAGTTGCATAGTGCCTAAAGAGAACTAAATCTCCTTCCAGACACTTTACACATGCTGCAAAGGAAGCATGCCAAATGTTTAGTGATAAAATGCACAGTGTCAGCAGGCACAGGCGCACATAGTTCGTACAGACCCTACAAATGCTGTGAGGAGCAGGCGTGTCTTAAGCTTCTTTTTTAAATGCTGCAAAGTCATGGGATGTCGCAGCATCAGTCGTGAGTGGATTCCAGGCATTGGGTACATACAAAGTGAAAGCATGATCTACAAAGGATTTCAGGTTGGTTCGAAGCATAGCCAAACGATTGGAGTCAGGAGAGCAGGTGATACGGTGCCTAGTCTGATAAGGAAATATTTTGGAAAGGTAGGCTGGAGAAAACGACAATAAAGGAACCTAAAGGCGAGTGGCAAACGCTGAAGTCAATTTTCTGTTAATATAATTAATATAATTCATTTATACAGCGCCCCAAGAGAACTTAATCTCTATTCAGGTGCTTCACATATGCCTCGGGGCTCGAGCCCACGACCTCAGCCAGACCTTGGTCGGGGCGAGCACCTTAACCGGTGGACCAAACCAGCTCGGCTCTGTTAATGTAATGTATCTCTGGCTTAAACTCCTCGACTGATATGGTTGTCTAGTGAAAGGTCACTTTGAGAGAGGACATCAAGAGTTCATGTTGATGCTACAGGAAATATTGCAGCCAAGCCCATTTTTAGGGTAACGTTTTCTAATCTCAAACACTAGCTTTGCCCATAACGAATAAGTTGGTTTTTATCGTCATTTAATTTGGGAAGGTCTGTTGCCTTCCAAGTGCGAATGCTAGCAAAGCATGCAGCAAGGGAGTTGAGAGACTTTGCTAGAAGGCAGAGTGGGATCAGGAGCAGGTGTGTTATCTGTACAAACATGAAAGCCTACATTGTGCTTGGCGATTAAATCTGCGCAACATGCATGGCTGAGACGAAGGATCGCCAGAGGTAGTAAGGCTCATAGAAGGCGGCATGCTGGGATGTGTATACCTGAAGACTGTGGATTCGACTCTGCATTACATCACTCAGCTCCTGGTGCTCACGCACCCGCCAATCGCCGGCACCGTCAGCATTGCCCAGCAGGTGTAGATCGTTCAAAATAGTCCTATTATCGACAGCAACACCAAAAAACTAGGAGAAACCAGCAAACTGAGTGAACCAAACAAAAAGCACAATCGCAGCAGCAGCAGCGCAACTGCATGTCTAGCCTCTCACTCTCATTCGCTCTAGGTCTCTAGCTAATCTCAGAGGTCAGAGGCCAGCAGTCCTCACCTTCGCTGCTTGCCAGCATTCACAGCCAGGTGAGAGATGCCAGCTGCCACTTCGTTTGCGTGGGCACCGGCGGCAGCACCCTGCAGACGCTTCAGCTGTGAATCGATGTAGTAGCCAAGCTCGACGACTCCATTCTCAACACGACGCCGCAGCTCCTCGTACTCGGTGCCTGACACGTGTGATGCTGCAGAGGCACTGCTGTCTGCAGCAAGTGTGCACCGAGATTGCTTAACAGCCAAGGGGGGGGGGCAGGGAGGAGTTGGCAAACCAACACTGCAGCTAGAACTAGTCAAGGGCTCTTCGAGAACCCCCTTCTCTTTCTCTCTCTCTCTCTCTCAATATCTCTTTCTAATCTTCAGTTGTCTCAGGTTCAAACAGGGATTCTAACTAGTCTTCTCTTCTGCGATTCGGTAACCTAAACGAGCAGCTAGCGTCCATTACATATAAAAAAAAAGCTAATTTCATGGCTGTTTACGGCAATGACCCATTACACTGGCCAGTGTCTTAGGCATGGCATAATCAGGCAATTGAAGTCTGGTAGCATGGTGGCCTTGCGATTTTGCAGCTAGAGAGAGAGAGAGAGAGAGAGAGAGAGAGAGAGAGAGAGAGAGAGAGAGAGAGAGAGAGAGAGAGAGAGAGAGAGAGAGAGAGAGAGAGAGAGAGAGAGAGAGAGAGCTAGAGAGAGCACTTCAGTTTGCAAGTACAATGAAGGCCGGTTGGAGGCTTGAACAGGGTGGCTACAGCACCTACACATTAAGTCCTCATGTATGTCTGGTGTACGTGCATAGGTAAGTAAGCAGTAAGCAATTTTTTTTTTATTTACGTTTTACGGCTGCAAGTTAAAGTCACTATGCCAACAGGACATTAAAGCTACCTAATGTATGTTCGTATTTGCATACCCTTGCAACCGAAAGCATGCTATCTATACGAGCTAATGGACGAAATTCAAATTCTGCCTCGACTCTGCAGGCTGACATGCTCACGACATTGAGCACGGCTACGGCAGTAAGCACTGCATACCACTGCGTGCACAGGGCAGCTGCTGCACACTTCTTTCTACAGCAAGCAAAAACAACACGGCTTCCACTAGGCGACATGCAAGCCGGAAATGAACAGTCGACACATTCAACCCGACAGTGATAACTGAAAACTCCATTTTCTATTCTCAAAATGACTTCTACGACTCCATAAAGTGTCGAGTACATAATACTAATGTGAGACTATTAATAACAATAATAATATTAAAACGATTGCATAGGCCCTTAAGGGAGCTAAGCTTATCTTTTTCTAGGCACTTAACATATTATGGAAAGGGAGCACATCATTTAGTTAGCAACAACGTGCAAAGTGTCAGGATGCATAAGCACAAAAAGAACAATTCACATGGACAGAGCAATTGCCGACAGAAACTATGGACAGGGACTACACAGTATCCAACTTCAGACTTGTGAAGTGTATGCTGGAAAAAACTGGCATGCGGCTGAATAGGAGAAGAAAGAAGGCGTGGTACCATGACATGGTACCACGTGATGCTCGAAAGATGGACTGCCTTGCGTTTAGCCGTGGCCAGCAACGGTCGGGCTCTTTCCTAGCCTACGTGAATTGTCCAGCAACAGACTAAAGCTGCATTCACAGGGTCAAACCTTTGCACAGCCAACCCAACCAACAGCCTCTCATGATCAAGATGCTCTTGGTCACCTTCCACTGATGATCTTGCTAGTTAATGTGATAGTCATACATAAGCTGGTTTGTGTTAATGCTGCTTTAGTTCTTAGCCATGAAATAAGAATGCTTATCATTTATTATCAAGCTCAAAGTGATGGCACACACCAGTCAAGCACACACCGGGGATGGAAGCTGCTACTTACTAGACGGAAGCAACCCGGCCATTTGCCGACCACTGTGAAGCTGCTCAAGCTGAATTTGCAGGGCCCTTATCTTGGCCGCTGCCTCAGCACCCATAAGGGGAACGTTGGCAACGTCATTCTTCAGCTGATTGTGCATATCGTTCATTTCGTTATTGATGTCCCGCATTTGATCAGAAAGCGAGCGCACCTTGCTGTCCCTGGAATACAAGGTCGAAGGAGCTCATGTGCAGCCCTGCTAAAACTGGCGCAACGATATGATTAAAGTAGCCCATTTTGATCGTCAAAATGGCACTTAGCAGTGCAAGTGGTGCATATATAACCACCCCAACCCAAGCCCATTCCCAGAGAAAAGTATGCACACCAACGTGCACTCGAACACATATCCAAACCCAGAGCTCGCGAAACTTATATTTAGTCTTAATACTGATATATCCTACCTCAAACATGCTAAGTGTATAAGCACCGACAGCCAAGGACAAATTTATGCACACCCGAGTAATGCTAATATATAATTCATTTGTATAGCGCCCCAAGAGAACTTAACACTCTATTCAGGCGCTTCACATATGCCTCGGGGCTCGAGCCCGCGACCTCAATACTAGTGGCAGCAGCAGTCACCACTGTACACGCAGCTTCTTAGGGCTTCGACACGCACCACGTTGTTATTCTTCTGAGTGTCATATACAATGTGCTGTTTTTTTATAGTCAACGCTATCTACCAGCAATGAACCTGAGGGTCGGCCTACGCTTCGGGGACATCACTATACACACACTCTTGTCACTCTGTATAATCCGTCGAGTTCCATCTCACACATGCGTGCCAAGTGGTACATCAGCATATAAAGCAAGATCAGCAAATGCAAATATTGTGATTCAGAAACACGATTGTGTAATTGCGTGCAGTATTGATGCCACAACTGGCCCTAGAGGCAAGCATACTCCTGGTCACTGGGCTATAGCTTCGGCCTTCCTCTGTTGCTCATGGGATAGGCCTTCAGGAGGAAGGTAAACACGTAGCTAGGATACTATTTAAAATATGCAGTGTGTAACGCTTATTCTGATCAGTAAGTTGTCGGCTATTCTATCGAGTCCATCTTAAAGATTAACTGTAGATACGCCTGCCTATGTGGCATTAGTCTGCTGCCCTTAACTGATCAACCAAAGCTTTGCACCATATTAGGCTTTTCGTGCTAAATGGGTCTACTCTTCTGATTTTCTGCTTTGCCATGTATCGGTTAATATGAGAAGTCTGATGGAAAAGTCGCGCATGGCAAAGCTGGATGGAATAGGACTGTTAAGGCATGCTTGATAATGCATGCCTAAGGTCAGCATAAAGCAGATATCTGACTTCTAGCCAACGCCAAACCGGACGGCCATTACACAATTGAACCAGGCACAGTTGCCACTAGCTGTTAAGACAGATTAAAATGAGAGAATAAGCACTACCTACTATTGGACACAGCCTCCGTACATAAACTGCTCTATTACACAGCAGCTATCTACGTTCACATCCATATCCCAACTGGATGGTAGGCAGGATCTATTGTATCAGCTTTACTGCACTATTTGACAAGTTATGATTAAGCAGAAATGTGGAAAGAACCACCTCCTTCCTAAAAACATAAGTGGACTGTGCAAGTCAAAACCACTATAGCAGATCTGATAGCCCGAGAATAGTCTAACCTAGGTGCTGCGGTTAGATATCGTTGATTTTGACAGGTCCTTCTTGCTGGGGGTATGGGTAAATTTTAATAATGAAGCTAGCAAGAGACAACAACAGCAGCAGCCAAGAAAGCCACAGTCCTCAATGTGTTACTATAGCGATGCAGCCACTGCATACTGCAATTGTTCCTGACCCAGGTGTGTGGGACTCACTTTAGTTGGTTAGCCAGCTGCCGAAGTTGCTCATTCTGCTGCTTTATGTGAGTGATCTCTGCCAGTGCCTGCTCCAACCGCAAAGCTGTGGCATCCGAAAGTGCACTAACATCCTGTTTTGACGACGACACGATGATGTAGATGATCAGCATCACCCACAGAGTTAGGACGATCGTCACCCATCTGTTGAGAAGACCTCTGAACACAGATGGCATTGATGCTGTGAATGTTACAGAAGCTTCAGCAAGTAATCTACAAATGCAATGATCAAGTTCGTGAGATCACGGGTCAGCGGTAGAAAAACAATTCAAATAGGCATAATAATAATAATAATAATATTGCACTTGATAAAGCGCCCTCAGAGAACTTAATCTCTTTCTAGGCGCTTTACATTTGCATAAGATAATGCCAGCAAAACGAATTCAGCAATGAGACACAGTAAGCACAGAGATACACTTGATAATCCTCACCGTCACGAAGCAGAGACTTCACATTGGGCGCATCAGACAGTTCTTTGCACAAAACACTGCAATTTCAACATGAGTGGATTACCATTACGACCCAGGAGACACACCACACCCAAGGGCAATAGGCATATGTGCAGTGACAAAAAAGGGCGAACATATCGAACTCCCGATATACAGCTGGCTGTAGTTAATGTGATGCTGTTAATGTAGTCAATGATGAGAAGAAGTAGACTTGGTTCCACCTACGAATCTGGTGATTTCAATGATTCCTACGAACTGAGTCTCGATGATCCTCACGATGTGGAAAGGGGTAAGCCACTCTTAATTAAATTAATCAATACTAAGTTGGACACACTAAAAACACGAAACAAGCAGTTTTACTGTGGGGACCTTCGATGTAATGGCTTCCAACGAGTCCATATGTTTCCAGCACTAACCACTACTTGCGAAATCAGACCCCATGATTTCAGGCAGGAGTGGCCAATTCCAAAGGATTTATGCTCTGATACCAAGACATTAAGTTACTCATTCGAGCTCATTATATTTTTCATAGATAGTTGCTTTTCTTTGCTACAAAAAGCTGGTCTGCATATTGCAAATAAATAAGGTTGTTCAAAGGAGAAAATAATAAAATACTGGGAATGATCATGATTTCTATAGAGCCAACCAAAGAAAATGGCAAGTACGCTTTCTGATGACTGAAAGCTAGCTTGTGATGTAATACACCATGAGTAGTAAATCAAGTTCCTTTAGAAGTGCACGGATTGAATCTCCAGTGGAAACAGCTGTTACGCATTAGCATATAATACAGCAGGTTGACCATGCCAAGACGTTTCCGATAACTAAGATTTGAACAACGTTGCTTGGCATGACCACATTTTCCTTACAGATTAGGAGAGAGGGAGGGAAATGCCCGTGCAAACATAAACACACATAGAACTGCAAGCTCCCTAGCCCAATATAGGCACAAAGATAGTTCACACAACAGCAGTTCAGCTGAAAGCATCAGATGACGAACAAAGTTGCTGTTATTAGCAAAGAGAAGAGCGGTAAGTTCAACGTATCACCACCATACCAACTTTGCCACAAATTCCCAACCCAAGCAAGCAAGCACTGTATTGTGGGTGAGGCAACAACCTAGATACACGTAGGGTCCAGATATAACTCACACCATTAGTTGGCAGTCATGGCAGTGGCATTGACGTTCAGTGTAAACAAAAAGCAAGAAAAAAAGCTGACACTGACACAGCTTCAATGTGGTTCATCTTGTAAAAGGTAATTTTGGAACAGGAGACCAAGATTTTGTGCAGATACTATCGAGACAACACATGATGCATTACAAGATATTTTTGCCAAACCAATTTTGAGAGTTATGCTTTCCAATTTCTGAGCAACACTAGGTTTGTCTGTAACTATTGAGTTGGTTTTATTGTCATCAAATTTGAGAAAGTGTGCTCCCTCCATAAGCAAATACCAGGAATACATAATGCAGCAAGGAAGTTGAGAGAAACCAAGATGCTGGAAACAAGGTGAGATCAAAGCACAGGTACGTCTGTTTGCTCTTTGATTTGAAATTAATGAATAAATTACGGTTGGCGATTAGCTCGAAAAAAGAAAGAGTATATATCATGCAAAGAAATGGACCTTGAACAGATCCCTGGGGTACCCAATGCCTCAACCGCTCAATGAACGACCGTGAGGCCATTGCAATGTATGCTCTGAAATCCCTTAACAAGATTAACGCAGATTTACTAGGTAGATTTGAAGAAGAGTTTACTTAGTATACCATTAATTGCAACAGTTTCTTTGATAAAAAACGGCAATTGGTACATAGCAAAAGTTGCCAAAGTTCACTTAATCTAGCATCGACTACCGAAGCAGTGGCCTAAAGGCTCTTTAGAGGATGAAGGATCGTGACCTGAGGCTAAGGACTTATTAATTACGTTAGTTCTGCACGTCAGCAGAAAAGCTATGCATCTCAGAAGAACAGTGGGCATGAGATTTATAGGGCTAATAGGACAGCTATATACACCGCCGTCTTCTTAGATAAGGAGATGAACCTCGAGATGAGGTCATTAGCGGCAGGCTTTAAAGCTGGACATTAGAGTAGCCCAAGAAACGGAGATTTGAGAGGCCAGCTGTGACTACACCTTGGGGATAGACTCTCTGATCTCATCTATCTTGCTGACGAAGAAGCACGCAATGAACCCACCAAATAGGACGAGAAGCTGAAGACCATGCAGAATGCTAAATATTGTCGGAGATCAATTTAAAATAGTGGTGCGAGCAGCGCAAGTGCTGCCGCGGAGTGCTCGTCTGAGGCAAGGATTTCGCGACCGTGCAATGACGAGCAATCCGCAGCAGCGTCGGCCTATTTATACCATCACAAAGACCGATAGGCAGCACGACATTGCGGACTCGTGAGCGGCGTCATCAGCACATTATAGGCTATGTGAATTCCGGCCGCTAATCTACAAGGTGAAGCCTTGGTGGTGCTCCAGGAACAGAACGGTGAACCGACAAAGATGCCACTTAAGACCATGCCCCCTAAAGACTGAACCACGATTCCGATTTAAAATCAAGTGCTTGCCTGGCAGCAAATAAAATATAAGCACTAACGCGGACATTAGCCCGACATCAGGCGAGACTCGCCGGTCGCCGTACACTGGAGCTGCGCTCTAACTCACCTAGAAAACGTGCTCCGACCAAATTACGCTCGTTTCCAAAAAAGTACTGCCAACTCGCTCGACGCGTAATATCCCTTCGACGCCTGTGCGATCAGATAAGACCAGGGGCTTCTACGCTACGGTCGAGTAGCGGAAGACCGGCGCAGCGCTAAGCCGGTTCCGCGGCACGGCTTCCGGCCGCTGCGCTACCTCTCAATGTCAAGGTTGAAAGTGATTTTTGCGGTTACTACGCAGGGTGGCGATCGATACATGCAGAAAGTAGGAGTAGGAAACTTCAAAAGAAATCAGATTTACTTCTCGAGGAGAAAATACGAAAAAATGATGTGTAGTGTCTTGTCCACACCACGTTCCCAAACTGTGGTTTCAATTGAACTCATAAGATTCTCCAGGGAACGACACACAGCCACCAAGCCCGTAAAACACTCCAAAACGAGTGTCCGCATATAAAGGACTTATAAAATCACGCCACTTGCATAAATCCTACGCGGTCAGTTCAACGAGTGGTGCGCCAGACGTCTCAACGGCCACACTATAAGCGCGATGTACGTTTGGCGTTCTTGAAATTGCCGACAGCTATCATAGTCGAATCTGTTGTCGAGTGCTATTATGCATGAAATAAATGTTGCTCTTGAGTGTCTTTATTTTTAGTTAATGCACGCCATAATGAATATGAGGCGTTTCAGGCGTGAGCGCATGGCTCGAGTAAACGTGTAACGCCGAAGGCTCGGCGGGGTAAGCTTGACCTGCCGCTTACCTAGCGGCGTAGCCTATCGCTTAATGCCGTTCGGTGCGCGCCTACGCGCAATAAGCTGGCCGCCACGAAACGAGCGTTTCTGGCGCTGACCTGCTTACCGTTACTAAAGGGGGTCGTGAGTCCGCGGCGTGAATTGGAAAGCGAGACACACAAATTGGGGATTTTACTGAACTTTATTCGCAAGCGCACAAAGTCGCTGCGCGTCTAGTTCAGCTTTATCTCCACACTCCTCGCACGTTCTCAGCTACACCAACACTCTTGCGGAGGGAATACTCCTCAACACTAAGCGCGACCCGGACCCTAAACCCTAACCGGTGAACTAGGAATCCGTTCCCACCTGTGCCGAGGGAATACCCCGAACACGCCAACTACGTCTAGCTCGCACCGGCAAATCCCTATGCCGAGACCACGTGCTAGCGCGCACACACAAAACACGAAAGAAACACAAAATGCCAGCTCGGGCGCGATACGACCGTATTCGGTGGAGTCCACCGAATCCTCCTAGCGCGCTGTCTCGTCCTGTTCCGTCAATCGCTGGCGATCAGCCCGCCCTCCTCCCTCGCTTTTTAGAGAAACGAGTGCCCGACGGCGTCGAGGCGCAGAGCCGGACCAAAGACCAAAAGACACGAGGCAAAAGACCCAGAGCGAGCGTCGCTCGACTCTTAAATACTTGGCTGAGACAATGGGGCAAGAGCTTAGTGGTATTGGGCCCGGACACCTTGGCCCATTACGGAAAGGAATGACTACCGTTCCCAGGCCACTGGCAGGGCACCTCCGTCCAGCTTGAATGGCGAATGGGTTCCAGACGCTTCTTTCTTGGGAAGAGGGAAGGCGGGGGTTGACAGGCCAGCCAACATCTATCAGCAGCTTCCGCGAGTATCGGACCAATTCTAAAGGCCGAATCGCCGCTGCTCGTCTGAGCTTCCTGGCCTGCTCCTAAGCGCTTCCTCTCTAACCGCACTGACGCTCCTCTCTGGCTCACTGCTCCAGGACAAAGGGGCTCTAGCCCGCCGCCGAACAGCTCTTGTTCGCGCTAAAATTCAGCCAAAGCCAGCAGGGCGCTACAAACGTAATTATGTGGCAAACTCGGTACGGTTCTATTATTGCAATGTAATGTAATCTATCTCCATGAGTAACTCCACAAAGTCACAAAGACCATGTGGGTGTTACGCAGGAGAGAATTGTATAGCGCACTCACAGCCTAAGCGGCTTTCGGTACGCATTCGGTACCCAACAGACTTCGTCTCACGCAACAAAGAGAAAGTGGGAAGCATAGCAGAGTTAGGAGAGCAGTTGAGGTAGTGAGTAGCATAGAAGTAGCAGCTCAGGACCGCTGAAAAAGATGTGCCATAGTCGGCATCAGGAAAGTAGATGTCTTTGCGTAAGAATTGTGGAAGCGAGTTCCACAGTCTAGGACCTGCAGAGCTAAAGCTTCTGTCGCCAACTGTCTTTAAGCGGAGGAATGGGACAGCTAATTTATTGTCCACACAGGACCTGAGGGCGCGAACAGGCTGAAACTGATGCAGCAGTTCAGCTAGGTATGAAGGAGCCAAGCCGTGGCGGGCCTTGTGGGTCAGCGTAAGAACTTTGCTCTGTATCCTTTGCTCAACCGGCAACCATTCTAGCTCTTTCAGCAAAGGAGACACGTGCTCAAACCGCTGGGACTTGACCAGTCTTGCAGCCATATTCAAAGTCCGCTGTAGTTGCATAATAGCTTTCTTTGGTAGCCCAGCCAAAAGGGAATTACAATAATCAAGCCGAGACAGAACTAAAGAGCTAGTTAAATTTTTTACAAGCCACTGTGGGAGACAGCTTCTAATCTTGGATAGGGATCGGATGTGATGGCTAGCTGTAGAGGCAGTCTTCTGAATGAAGCTTTTGAAATTGAGGCAGCTGTCGAACACGACACCTAGATTACGAGCACGTGTGTGTACTCCAGATATTATGGACGAGCATGAACTGGTATTCTGCGGCAAAAACGCACGAGAGTGAATGCCAGCCTATCCAAAATTTTATCAAAGACGTTGAAGACATGCATGTTTCGGTTGGTCACAACAGTTGAAAAGAAAATAACGACTTTTGCTAGTGAGCCGCCGAAATACGCCCTTTTGTTAGATGGCTAGTCAGAAGATTCAGCAACCTTATTGGCAAGTTCCTTGCTTTCATGCAATTTTGATGCATATTTTAGCAGTCATTTGTATAACTTGCGTTCACCACATATATAGGTTTCTTCATTATATTCCCTAAAAAAGAGGTTTGCAGTTAGCCCCAGATTTTCCTTCTTGCATTTGCCCCACTGCTCGATGAGACTGCCTTCACAGCTGTCAGCCATATGGAGTTCATCCGTGCAACACAGACATTGTACAACCTACCAGCCGAACGTTTACTCTGCCTGATCGGTGACAATTGCTCTACAAAGGCGGCAACAGCTAATCTGTTTGATTTGCCGTTATTGGGTTGCCGAAGTCGTCCTCTCGAAATAGCAGTCGAAGCCTACAAGGCAAATTTTTTTCATCAGAGTCCGAACAGGCAGGGAAATTAATGCCGAAGTTGTCCACGCCCAAAGAGTCTGGTAGGCTGAATCTGTCAACATCGTTGGGCCCTGTCAAACGAAATATGACTCACTGGCTTGGAGTTACCAAAATTCTTGAGCGATTGCTGCCCAATATTGTTGAATCGAACCCAAAGCTTGCCGAATTAATCCGTACAGCCGCGAAAAAAAGTCATTATGCCGGCATAAAGCGGCCTTGGCTGATTTCAAATCTGCTACTTTCGCCCTTTTAGCTCACGGTGGAACCATCGCCGAATCACATGTCTTGTTCCAGTTACTGATTGCGTCGTTTTCACCATTCGACTTCAAGAAATACCCGAGAACTGGTGCAAATAGTGTTCGGTGCTGAATTTGGGGCAGCCATCATCAAGATCCAGAATGGATGCGAAGGTCAGTTGGATTCAGACAAAACTGGCTCTGTTCAATCCCTATTAAAACCACAGTCTAGTGGTGATAATTCTGACGAACTGGACAATTCCTGCCTTTACTTTGCTGAGAGTAGCATTGAAACGACAGCGTATGCAACAGGCACCGCATTGGCTTACGTTGATTCCTTTGCAGCAAATGTAAAAGACCTAGGAAAAGATTGAGTTATCTAATGGGGCTTTACAAATGTATTATTATTACTATTATATATCAAGTTTCTGCTGCCGACGTTGAATATTTTGTACGGTTATTTTTCCTGATAAAGTTGATATTTTCTTAGAAATGTCGAGCCTGCAACCGTGCACGCTAGAAGCTTCGATTTTCCATAAGCAAACTTCAGAGATCTGTAGAGTTTCACGCTACTAGCTGTAGCTGTGAATCACGAAGAAACGGAAGAAGAAGGGAAAACGACTGACCAGGACGTAAAACGTCACCAGATTAATAAAATAAATATTGTATAATAATAATGCTTATAATGAATAATTTATTAGCGTTGTGTTATAAGACAATTCGATCTCAATCCAAACACTTTAAAGCTTTGTACAAGAGAAGCACTAAACGATACTAACTAAACTAACTACTAACGAATTAAACGACACTAAACCAAACGATGATAATAATAATAATAATTCACTTGATAAAGCGCCCTCAGAGAACTTAATCTCTCTCTAGGCGCTTTACATTTGCTGCAAAGTGAAATGCAATTGAATGGTAAGTAAAATCATGCTTGAAAAACAAACAAAATGAATAATATGGTTAGGGGTGACATGCACAGGGTCAGCATGCAAATGTGCTTAGTGGCAGCATGCACAGTGTCAGCACGCATAAGCACATCAAGGACGAATCACAGGGACCCACTAAAAGCTGTCCTAAATAGGTATGTTTTTAGGTTCCTTTTAAATGTGGTCAGGTCGGGGGATGTTCTGACGCAGGTCGGGAGAGATTTCCAGGCTGTGGGAGCATACGAACTAAATGCACGGTCTCCAAAGGATTTAAGGTTTGTACGAGGTATTTCTAGACTGTTGGATTCCGAAAAGCGAGTGGTACGATGCTTTGCCTGATGGGGTAGTATATATGAAAGATAGGCTGGAGCCATAGAATGAAGGGACCTAAAAGTGAGTGACAAAACCTTGAAGTCAATCCGTTGCTTGACTGGTAGCCAGTGCAGGTCGGCGAGAAGTGGAGTAATGTGGCAACTGCGACGCTCACGACAGACAAGTCTAGCTGCCGAGTTTTGCACCAGCTGCAATCGCCTGATCGCATATGCTGGTAGGCCAGTAAGCAGTGAGTTGCAGAAGTCGAGACGTGATGTCACGAATGCATGGACCAACTTAGATGTTGTATCTTTATCTACACAAGCCCGAATTTGAGCAATGTTATGAAGCTGAAAATAGGCAGATTTGCCTGTGGAGCTGATATGGTCGTCTAACGAGAGGTCGCTTTGGAATATGACACCTAGATTCCGAGCTGATTCAACTGGAGATATGCTGGCCGAGCCAATTTTGAGCGTCAGCCTTTTCAATCTCTGAATCACACTGGGTTTGCCCATAAGAAGTAAGTTAGTTTTATCACCGTTTAGTTTTAGAAAATTTGCTGCCATCAGTGTGCGGATGTCATTAATGCATGCAGGTAGTGAGTTGAGAGAATTTGAGGTGCTCGAAGGCTGGGAGGGATCAAAGCAAAGGTACAACTGAGTGTCATCTGCATAGAAGTGAAAGCCTAGATTGTGCTTGGCAATCACATCAGCAAGAGGCAGAGTATAAACCGTGAACAGAACCGGACCTAGCACTGAGCCCTGAGGTACTCCATATTTCAGAGGTACTTCAGATGATCTTTGTCCATTCACATCAATACTCTGGAGTCTCCCACTGAGATAGGACCTGAACCACTGCAGAGCAGTGCCAGTGATGCCCAGGCGAGATGAGAGGCGCTCTAGAAGAACTTTGTGATCGATGGTGTCAAAAGCTGCCGAAAGATCAAGCAAAACAAGCAGAGACACTCTACCCATGTCTGCATTCCCAAGTAGGTCGTTGTATACCCTAAGCAATGCTGACTCTGTGGAGTGATTAGCTCTAAAGCCAGACTAGAACTTAACTAGCAAGGTGTGAAGTTTCGATGATAAAACTAACCTACTAGTTATAGGAAAACCCAGTATGATTCTGAGATCTGAAAGGCTGTCTCTCAAAATTGGCTCTGCCAGCATATCTTCTGTTGAATCAGCTCGGAATCTAGGTGTCATATTCCAAAGCGACCTCTCGTTAGACGACCATATCAGCTCCACAGGCAAATCTGCCTATTTTCAGCTTCATAACATTGCTCAAATTCGGGCTTGTGTAGATAAGGATACCACGTCCAAGTTGGTCCATGCATTCGTGACATCACGTCTCGACTTCTGCAACTCACTGCTTACTGGCCTACCAGCATGTGCGATCAGGCGATTGCAGCTGGTGCAAAACTCTGCAGCTAGGCTTGTCTGTCATGAGCTTCGCAGTTGCCACACTAATCCACTTCTCACCGACCTGCACTGGCTACCAGTCAAGCAATGGATTGACTTCGAGGTTTTGTTGCTCACTTTTAGGTCTCTTCATTCTTTATCTCCAGCCTTTCTCTCAGATCTACTCCCCCACCAGGCCAAGCATCGTACATTCCGTTTTTCGGAATCCAACAGTTTACCAACACCTCATACAAACCTCAAATCCTTTGGAGACCGTGCATTTAGTTCGTATGCTCCCACAGCCTGGAAATCTCTCCCGACCTGCGTCAGAACATCTCCTGACCTGACCACATTTAAAAGGAACTTAAAAACCACACCTATTTAGGACAGCTTTTAGTGGGTCCCTGTGATTCGTCCTTGATGTGCTTATGCGTGCTGACACTGTGCATGCTGCCACTAATCACATTTGCATGCTGACCCTGTGCATGTCACCCCTAACCATATTATTCATTTTGTTTGTTTTTCAAGTATGATTTTACTTACCATTCAATTGCATTTCCCTTTGCAGCAAATGTAAAGCGCCTACAAAGAGATTAAGTTCTCTGGGGGCGCTTTATCAAGTGCATTATTATTATTATTATTATTATTATCATTATCTATCAAGCACCGATTAAAAGGTAATGAAAAACAAAGTATCTCGTGAGTTTAGCCTATTACATCCTATGCTGAAATGATGACGAAAACACTCTTGATCAGATATGCTACTTAAACGATTGAGAACAACGAACAGTCTGGCAGAAGAGGCACTGGCTTAGTTCAATACTTTTTTTTTGGAGACCGCATTCAATCCGTGTCGTGTGTGGGTAAAAACTTTGGCCCAGTGGTTAAGGTGCTCACCCCGACCAAGGTCTGGCCGAAGTCGTGGGCCGAAGCCCCACGGCATATGTGAAGTGCCTGAATATATATAAGTTCTCTTAGGGCACTATACAAGTAACTTAGATTATCTTTTCGATCAAACTAGTCACCGGTGAAGTCCCACAAAGGTCAGTTCTCGGTCCTTTGCCGGTCTCCATGGATACTGAACTTCTTGAAAAAGCAACTCGACCTCGTGAAATCGGCTACCACTTCTATTCTGACGATACTCAGCTGTATTTGTCGTATAATCGTCGGAATCAAGTGTGGCGACTGATAAACTGAATTCTTGCCTTCCAGACTGTCAATTGTGGATGCTGGCAAACTTCCTTAAACTTACCAACCATAAAAATGAACGGATACTTATTGGACACCCCAAGCGTGTGGCGGGAATAGAAGACTTTGCTCTTCTAATAGATGGTGCTGCTTTGCGACTATCACCATGTGCTGGGAATCTAGGTGTTATCTTTGACAACTGCCTAAATTTGGCAAGTTTCATAAGTAAGACTGCCTCCAAGCTAGCCATCACGCCCGATCCCAGTCTAAAATTAGGGACTATCCACCACAGCGGCTCGAAATACTTTAAATAGCTCACTTATTTTGTCTTGGCTAGATTATTGAAATTCCATCTGGGCTGGGCTACCGAAAAAGCCACTAGCCCACTGCAGCTGGTGACGAATGTGGCTGCAAGGCCAGTTTATAAATCCTCGAGGTTCGGCCATGTATCTCCTTTGCCGAAGGAGCTTTGATGTGTTCGGTTGATCAACGGACACTGAAGAAAATTCTAAGGCTGACCCACAAGGCCAGCAACGGCTTGGATGCTTCATACCTAGCTGAACTGCTACACCAATATCAGCCTACTCGGGCCCTCAGGTCCTGTGCGGACAATAAATTTGCTGCTCCATTCCTCCGCTTAAAGACCGTTGGCGACAGAAGATTTTAATAGTAATAATAATTATTATTATAGTAATATGACACCCTCAGAGACTTAAATCTATTTTTAGGCACTTCACTTTGCTGTAAAGAAAACATGATCGAATGGTTAATGGTAACATGCACATTGTCAACAAGCATAACAAGCTTATGCTCTGCAGGTCCTAGACTGTGCAGCTCACGTTCACAATTCTTACGCAACGACATATACTCTTCTGCTGGCAACTGTGGCTGGTCCTTTCCACCAGTTCTGAGAATTCCATGCTACTCACTACCTCAACTGTCATCCTGACTTAGCTATTCTCACTTTGTCTTTGTTACGTGAGATGAAGTATGTTGGCTACCAAATGCGTACCGAAAGCCACACTTAGGCTTTGATTACACTATAGAACACTCTCCTCTGTAACACCCACTTAGTCTTGGTAACTTTTTGGAATTAAAGACGGGGTTACATTCCCATACATCACATTATGTTTATACAAGCATTAAAAAGCACGAAAGAAGACACTGTAGGGCCGCTCGACAGTAGTGTCACTGCAAGCTGGAGTGATACTGCACACCGGATCTTTCGCCCTCTTTATGAATGTCTGTTTAATTAGCTAGCCGTTATTTACTTAACCTATATTAGTAAAGTGCACTGAATCGTGCCCAGGTAAACACGAAAAACAGGCAGGAACAGAAAATAAAATTCACTGGGCGCAGAGAAAGCTGAGTGAAACAGATGCGTTTTTAGCCAAGACTTAAAAAATGCAGTCATTGCACACGGTGACAGAAGCCGCAAGTTCCAAATGCTGAATGCACGTGAACTGATGGCCCTATCAATTTAGTGCGTCGGTGTGAAGCCAGCTGTAGGACAGATATTGATAAAAAGAGAGAGCTTGGCTTGTTAATCGACCCTAAAATTTAGCAGATGCACTACCTTTGACTTCAAAACTAAAGGGGGCAGTCCATACGAATTCTTCTACGAATCCTAGCCTTTATACATTTCATTGATGAGTCCATGTCTTTCTATGATCTAAACAAGCAATTAATACGGGAATTACGTGCCTGTATTTATACCCTATTGGTGTATATGGCTGATCATAACGGAGACTGCATTTGGAAATCATAGCATGCGATTGAGACAGCAAACCTCCAGATACCTATAGCTTTATTGATGTCGAGAGTTGAGCACACTCGCCAATTTGGATGAGTAGCAATCTTGAAAAGCGTCCGAGTAAACACCGTTGCCATCGGCAAGCTGACTCTGGAAAAGATTGGGGTTTCGCAATATTTGAAGGCAGCTCGTTTTTCATTGCTGCATACACACGTATTAAATTGCATACTTTTTGCGTGCGCTTTCTTGCCGGACCTCGCGAGGCCTTGCAAGGGCAAGGCCTCACAAAACCGCGATGAGATACACTACATTCCAAGCCAGGTGCTCACGCGCCAAACATGCTCCGGTAAAGAAAGCCAGTGCACAGCAAATCGATTGGCGATCGACACAGAGTACCTAACTCCGTCATGAGGCGACTGGCTGCGGGAGCAGCTAGTAAACTTGATCGTACGGATCTGACCGACCTATAGCAGACTTATAGCCTCGACCTTGCCCGAGGTTTCGCCTTTGAGCTGAGCTGCTGGATTTGAACTGGAGATATGTAGTACCCCACAATGTCTGTGAACTAAATACGATGTTCATACGATGTAGTATGAACTATGTAATATTCCACGAAAAGGACGCCCACGAGGAGCAGGATATTTAGCTACGAAACGGGATTTTCTTATGACTTAAGACCTGGCCGATATATGTGTCTGCACGGAGAAAGTCTTACTGGGACAGTTCGGGTTGGCAGCGGTTTGCCTTTTAGCGAGACCTTTCGCGAGGCACGAGCTTGCAACGAGTTCAGCACAGTCGCCTGTCGTACCCATTTTAGAATTAGTGCAATTCTTTTTGCTTTCGATAGAGCGGTTTTGTTGGCAGTTCTTCTTTCGACATTGCAGCCTACAGCCTTCGCTGTTTGGCGTGTTACTGGCGACGGGTGTCTACACAGTGCAGGCTCTGCGCCGCTACATGAATTCGTGCAGGGTGATGCAGGCAGATCAGCATCGTTGGTGCAACATTGTGTCGATAGATGTCGCACGATCGAGTACTCCTACCAGGAGTAGTGGCATTTATTGACAGCCCAGAGAGAAGGCTCGTGAACGCGGCATGAAACCACACAGCATGCCGCCGAGTCTCGCTCAGTATACAGATTAGGCTTTTTCGTGAAGGTTTTCACGGGCTGGTGGTTCTTCGCGGATACAGATTTAAATGCAGCGGAGCGCATTGTCTAATAGACGCAATAGAGCGTAAGCAAGGATGCCTGTCGGCATGCAGAGTGTATAAGTACTCAGCGGTAATCGGACGCCGCACGAACGAGGTTCTTGCTTTCATAAACGCGTGCTGCGTACTGGACAAGCGTCGTAAAGCGTATAGATCAGGCGAGGAGGATGTGAGTAGGATTTTGCAGTTTTACTGAACAGCCTTAGCTACCCTTGCTCTTGCAAGTGTCTTTGTGCTGTATGCATAGAGTAGAGCGTGCAATAAGCTTAATGTTCGGTCGCCGGCGAATAGATCGTAATGCTAAGCTGTTCTCTTAGTCTAGTATCTAATCTTACGATTTAGGATCGCCGAACCAGATACAGGGAGCTAAATCTCCCGAGTACCATCCGAGTCTGAGGCTTTTTGTAAACAGGTGATTGAATAGCGCTGAAGACAAAAGAAAGTCAAGAAACCGCTAGGATGAGCAGGAAATCCACGCCTCCGCCAACTTTGTGCACATTGAGTGGGGGCTAAAGAGGACTGAATTTTTGGAACTTTGTCATCACATTTAACGTGCCTAGGGAGAGAACATAAGTTTTCTTAGATCCTTACATTAGTATTTATTACAGTTATTGTTATTATGAAGTAATCTCGCAATTTTAAGCATCTCACTTAAGACGTTTGCTTCGTGGAACGTGTTGGGCAGACATGGGTATAAGAAACTGCGTGAAAAATTAAGTGTCAGACTTTAACTTTTCTTTATCTATTAATTCCGCATAGATGAACAGCTTTGACCAATCGCGCTCAGATTCGATTCGATTTTAAGAAGCAGCCCTGTCCACCAATGAGGTTGAATGAAGTCCGATTACTTTCCTTAGCGAACGATTGCCTTAGCGTTATTTACAGTTGCAACTGTGAAACGATTCTGACCTTTGCGAAATCCCCTGCAAATAGTCGCGGCTTGTTTCGCCGTCTTGTTTCGGTTTCGTTCTCCTAGGTAGGATTTCTTCGGACGGGGCTAACTGTTGAACTTGAGCTGGCATAACCAAAAATCGTTGGTGCGACGCCACGAGTCCTTGAAATGGTAAGGCCAAGAGCTCTCTATATTTTGAGCTCTTCAAATGGTAGCCTCCATTGAGAGATCCTGAAGTTGCTCGCCCCAAAGCGTACCGTAGGGCGACCCAAAGTGTACCGCAGGGCGCCCCAAAGTTTACCGCAGGGCACCGAAAAGCGTATCACAGGGCGCCGAAAAGCGTACCTCTGTGAACCCCACAGCATACCGCTGGGGAGGCTTCTTTCGGCGGCATTTACACAATCGACTCTTCACTTCCCCTTTACCGACGCTGTCTTACCTCCTAGTCGGGGCGCTATCACTGCCGATGGCGGAACAATTTATGACCAATTTAGACCCGCCCATAACCGCCAGCTCAAGGGTAGGTGGCTAGACAAGACCGGAGGATTCCCGATGGAAGCCGCTAGGCCAACGCCTGCAGAAATTGAATTCGTTGCTGCAGTCACAACTGTGGAAGAAAGCAAAAAGATGAAGAGGAAAAGAAAGTTAACGAATATAAAAAATAGTTTTTTCGGCAAAAAATGTATTATTATTATTATTATTAGTGATTGTTCACCGGCTACTGTGTATGGGTGCTTTCAGCTACTAGGGTTGGCTCCGAATTCTCGGTCTGGATTCGGGAGCGGCTTTGGATCCAGGTTATGCAGCTGTAGTCGGAGGGTTACAGCTTCCGGTGGTAAACCGGTCACTGTCAGGGTCTACAGTTACGGCCGGAAACGCCATAATACCAGCGTGTCATTAATATGCATCGCTTTTGCGAACTTTGTAAATAAGAGGTTGTGCATTCGCTGTTAAATGAGTTGCTTTGCTAAAAACGAAAAGTATAATTCATGGGTATGGCATCCTAATAAAAACGGAATCTCTGTCCAGGCTCTTCACATTTACCACTGGGCTCGAGCCCACGAACTCGGAGGACTAAGGCAAGTATCTTTGTGGGCGTAGGATCGCCACCGTGTTGCCCCGCCCTAGCCTGACAGGGCAGTAGTGCATAACGTCTCTGCGGCCGGGAGCCTACCGCTGATTGGGTGGAGGCTTGCCTGAATGGCCACCCAGTGATGCAATCTTTTCCGCCACTCTCCTGATCAGCCCCCCGGAGTCGAGAGTGGACGTGTCGTCCGTCTCCGGCTCGCGGACGTGTACTGCCCGTTAATTTGATCGATTACATCTTGTAGAGAGGTCAGTGACTCCTTTTGCTATCGGTGCTTGCTGCACCTCGTACGCGCTCGTCAACCTTCCGGGCGCTAAGCTGGAGACGACCCCTACATCTTAACATCGGCCGTTAAAAGTGAGCACCGCAATCCTCGCGCCAAACCAGGGCGGTTAAGTCCAGCTGCTGCTAATGGTTCACAAACTGCTTACGTGACAAATAGCTGAAAGGGTATTAAAAACAAGCATCGCAAATGAGGCCTGCACAGGGATCCGAAATTTATCGAAGCCTAGAGGCTAGTCATTTGAGATAGGTTCGCCGATGCCAGAGAGCGACAGAATCGGACGAGGTGAGTGACACGTCCTTGAATGACGTCGAAAGGCTGCTTGACGGGAGCCACTGCTGCACGGTGCGAAACGATTATTGTGACAGCTGCAGACATTCATGACAGGCAAGCAGAGCTACAGAGTGTGGCCCCGATTACAGCTGTCTTATTGCACAGGCAGGCAGGAGGATCTTCTAGCAGTGACTCATAGAAATCAAGAATAGAGCAAGAGAATGGAGGAACCTTCTGATATAAGTGAGTCGCATGACCTCGAAGGCGATGCGTTTCTTGACTGGAGACAGCGAAGCTCTCTGCAAAAGGATTACTGCGACAGTTGCGACACTCACGACGGGCGAGCCTGGCTGCTGATTTTTGCCCCAATTGTATGAGATTTATTTTGAAGGCAGGATGATCTTCAAGTAGTGAATTCTAGAGATCGAGAAGCGGTTCGTCGGAGCCAGAGAATGAATGGACCTACAGGTAAAAGTGTCTGACGAGGCCCTGAGGTCGATACGCAGCTTAATGGGAGACAGTGTAGGTCAGTGGGAGATGATTAATGCGGCAGTTTGACGTTCACGACAGACAACCTTTGCTGCAGCTTATTAAACCACTGGAAGCGTCTTATTGCACAAGCGGGAAAACCTGCAACCAGTCAATTATTGAGATCCAGATGGCCTGTCGCAAATGCATGGACCAGCTTGGTTGCAGTAATAGCGACCAGCTCCCACGATAAATGGAGGCGGCACATTCACAGTTGCTTCTTACGATTAGTAATCGGCAGCTAAGAAGGTCATTACTGGTGAATAACTGGAGACCAAAGATTAGGGCTTCCTGTATACGTGTTGAATGTCGAGCTTGTTTAGCACCCAAAGAAGCTGTAGGTTAGCGAAGAAATTGCAGATGATTCTCCAAGATGCTGCCGGCGGCTACAATGCACTGGCATTGGAGCAAGTGAGAAGGTCGGATCACCCAGCAGCATTGATTCCTACAGCCTCGCAGTCACACGGCCAATAGCCCCACGCGCCATAAATGGGATCGTAAGTGACATTGCTACTTGCGGACAAATGTAATACGCCAGAAGCGCATTTTGGTTCCGCCTGTTTCGGCTACCTCGGTGGTCTCGTTTCTCTCTTCTCCATTCTCTCTTTAGTTTCTCTATATTTATCGATCTCTTCATCACTCGTCTCCTATTCTTCTCTCTCGCTCTCTCTCTCACTCTCTCTCTCTCTCTATATCTCTCACTCTCTCATCTTTCTCTTTCTCTCTCTCTCTCTCTCTCTCTCTCTCTCTCTCTCTATATATATATATATATATCTCACTCTCTCATCTTTCTCTCTCTCACTCTCTCTATATCTCTCACTCCCTCATCTCTCTCACTCCCTCATCTCTCTCTTTCTCTCTTTCTCTCTCTTTATCTCTCTCTCTCTCAGCTTTTGCTTTTCAGTGGCTGTTCAACTGACCGTCCAAAGCATTCTGTTTTAGTGGTTTTGGGAATTTTCTCTCTCTCTCTCTCTCTCTCACTCTCTCTCTCTCTCTCACTCTCTCTCTCTCTCTCTCTCTCTCTCTCTCTCTCTCTCTCTCTCTCTCTCTCTCTATATCTCTCTCTCTCTCTCTCTCTCTCTCTCTCTCTCTCTCTCTCTCTCTCTCTCTCTCTCTCTCTCTCTCTCTCTCTCTCTCTCTATATATATATATATATATATCTCACTCCCTCGTCTTTCTCTCTCTCTCCCCCTCTCTCTCACTCTCTCTATATCTCTCACTCCGTCATCTCTCTCTCTCTCTCTCACTCTCTCTCTCTCTCACTCTCTTAATATCTCTCACTCCCTCATCTTTCTCTCTCTCTCTCTCTCTCTCTCCATTGGGCCGGAAATAGGCGGGACCCAAGCGAACGCAGCAACGCATAGCCTTACTTACACCTAACCTGCTGTCAGCTGGATCACACTGGGTTCTGCAATTGTCGGACCTACGCCTGGAGCTGCTGGCTACTTGATTCGGCAGTGCTGTTAGAAATGCAGCAGTCAGTTCAAGTTCTGGTTCAAGGTCCTTATTTATGATTCCTCGACGCTTTGACGACGCACATTGACGAAGCCTTTGACGCTGATTGCCTGCGACCTGGGTCGCGAATAGCGAGCACCTTGCCTCCTAAGCTAAGACCCAGGGACTGTCTCATACTAGCAATGCAGCACCTAATTACACACGATAGGCAAAATAAACAGAACAAACACTCGACACAGCCAGTGCTAACCGCAGTAAGTAGCCTAGTGTATTACTATTCAGTCATGCCAACCTCTTTGATTTAGCCTGGCTAGAGCATAGCAATGTGTTTATAGTGTGCTGTAAAGTCATATGCTCGCAGCCACCAGTCCATGTCATGCAGCCGTCGGTTTTATCCAATTCATGGTAGATACCTTTTTGGGCACTGCTAGTCTATAATTATTGTTATGTCTTTATCCAAAACACAGCTAAAACAGGGACATTTATTTTTCTTCTTCTTGACACCACAAGCGCCAAGCCAGTCCGATGTTTCGTTTAGATTGTGCACATTGAGAAGAAAGACCAGCTGCCGCATGCTACATGACTTCACACATCCGGTCGGTGACTCTGTCATGCCCTTTCGACGTCATTGGTTTACTCGTCTGGGAGGAAATTCCTGGCTACGGATCTGCCTTTTGACCAATCTTAGGTAAGGGCGAATGCTCTAGGAATGTGGCGAGGTCTCCTTGCCGCCGGTTCATAGCCCAGCGGTACAGTGCTCGAACGTGCTCGATCACTCATCATATTATGGATTCGTCTCCTGCAGAATCATTTAGTGCCAGCTGCAGAGAGGTCAAAGCGGCAAAGGGTCTTTATTAGCTGCTTAAGTGAGGCATTGTGGGTTCTAGTACTTCAGCAGGCAGTCCTTACTGCTCACTGTAAGTCTTGATGACAGCCATTAAGTTTCCACTGCCGCTAAATAAAGGAGGCTATTTGATCAGCCGACCTTTACCACCCCTAGGTTTTTTGTTACTGTTAAGGTACTTGAGATAAAAGACCCAAAGAGTGAGTTCAAGTCTTATGTCAGGAAATTCTTCACTACCTTTTTCCAGCGGAAGTGAGAGCGTCTACAGCTCTTTTGCCACTACGTAAACGTAAATAAGGCTATCGTATCAACCTACATTTACTTTATTTACAATACCTCAACTTAACTTTTAATATGAATACCTAACCACGGCAGGCTCTCCACTTTGGCTGTTCCACGTACTGCAGCCCTTTTCTCTATTATGGAAATGACCCGTGGCTCAGTTTTCTGATGGCGTACTTCAACATCCCAAGAAATACGAGAGAGGGTGAGGAATAAAAAGCCAGGGTAGAGAAAAAGAATTGAGAGGAGGAAGAGATAAGAAAAAAGAGTAAAGCTATGGATAAGTAGATAAAAAAGAAAAAAAAGAGAGAAAAGAGAGGAAAAGAGGAGAGAGAGAGAGAGGGAGAAATAAGAGTAGAGAGAAAGAGAGAGGGAGAAATAAGAGTAGAGAGAAAGAGAGATGGAGAGAGAGAGAGAAAGAGAGAGAGAGAGAGAGAGAGAGAGAGAGAGAGAGAGAGAGAGAGAAAAGAAAGCACGTTCACCGACAAAGGCAGAACCAAGATTCGCTTTAGGTGAATTGAATTCGTCCGACACAAAGGGCATGCCACTCACCTCTTACCCACAGTTCCCTTCATTCAATAATTCTGACATACCGATCTGAAATAACTGTACTGAGCATCAAGCTACTTGGCTGCTTCGACACACTGCAGCCCTTTTCTATAACATGGAAATGACACGTGGTTTAGCTTTCGGATGGCATACTTCAACTTCCCTAGAAATTGAGAGAAAGAGAAACGAGATTGTGAGAAAGAAAAAGATAAAATAGAGAAAAAGAGTAGAGAAGAGAAAGAGGAGATAGAGCGAGAGGAGAGAATAAGAGGGGAGGGATAAAGAGATGAATAAAGCAAGAGAAAGAAGAAAAGGAAGAAATGAGGAGAAAGAGAGAGAGAGAGAGAGAGAGAGAGAGAGAGAGAGAGAGAGGGAGAGAGAAACGAGAGTTTGGTTTGCCAAAATAGGCAGAAAAACGATGCGCTGTAGGCAAATTGAATTCGTCCGACACAAAGGGCACGTCACTCACCTTTTTACCCACAGTTTCATTCATTCTCCTATTCTGACATACCGATCTGAAATAGCTAATGAGCATCCGGCTTCCTGTCTTCCGGCCCCATGCTCTGATTCGAGTGCTCTGTCTGTCTGCGCCTCTAACCTACTTCAAATCTCCTTTATATCGTGCCTTCGGTCCTTTTAATCTAAAAGTCCGATGCTCAGTACCGACCAGCATTGCGAAATCCCCCGACGATGGCATGGAAGCTAAAAACCTGCTTGCTCATCGAAGCATTTTGTATGTCATCGTCAATTGTCCTTCGTGTGCTTTCGCGTGCTAAAATTGGGCACCGTGCACCATCGGCATTTCGGAATGTACCGCCATCGATTCGCTGCATTAGCATGGTCTCAGCTTCGTTCGCGTTCGTTCTCGGGAGCCTGTGCGAAAGAGGTAAAGGTCGTGCATGTATAGCAAGGGGGAGTGTGCACTCACGAAGCATCTCGGGAACAAACAGGCTGTGATGCCTGCAGGCTGCTTTCATAATTAACCTTCCACAAGCACTGGTACACTGCAAACGTTGGGCTCGTCTGCATTTCCATCCGTCGATAATTTCTTGTTTGCTATGAACACCTCATATGTAATGTGTCTCCGTCCGTAACTCCACAAAGCCATACAAACTATGTGGGTGTTACGCATGAGAGTTTTGTCTAGCAAACTAGCAGCCTAATTATTGGCTTTCAGTACGCATTCGATAGCCAACAGACTTAATTTCAGGATCTGTGATGCTTTTTAGCACGTTCATTGCAACTTTTCACCCGGTCCTAACCCAAGCAGTTAGCAAACTATCAGTGCATTGCATAAGCTAGCTGGATTGGCCAAATCATAAATAACTTCTCACCGAAAAGGTGTGTTCGCGAAATCGAAGACACGACATTATCGATTGCGTCTCTGACAGCTTGAGCTTTGAGAAAATGCTGTTGCCTCAGCATGCAAAACTAAACGCGACATAAAATCGCTATGAGGACAAAGCTAGTGAATATTTGAAAAAGTACCGCGTACTTCAACTTGATGACTATGACTAATTAAAATTCCCTTCCTTCTATTATCTACAAAAGCTATAGACAGTGAATTTACCTTTATGTGCTTATGCGTGCTGACATTGTGCATGCTGCCACTAACCACATTTGCATGCTGACCCAGTGCATGTAACCCCTAACCATGTTATTCATTTTGTTTGTTTTTCAAGCATGATTTTACTTACTATTCTATTGCGTATCACTTTGCAGCAAATGTAAAGCGCCTAGAAAGAGATTAAGTTCTCTGAGGGCGCTTTATCAAGTGCAATATTATTATTATTATTATTATTATTACACCGAATATGCATAATGGTCTGTTAATGGCATTCGAGCTAAGTCGGTTTTACGCGAGTAAATTGTCTATGGTTAAAAACTAATTTTATTTATTTAATATTTTTAAAATTAAAAAAGTAATATTAGAATGTATGGTATTACTAAAAACCTGGACAGCTTTCGATGCGCTCGTAGCAGCCAAAGACCTTTGTCCCAAGCAACAACGATAGTGAATGAACCACAGCTGGTTTAGGATAGAATTAAGCAACACAATAGGTGGCGCGCCAAGGTATCAGCGTTGGATAGGCTGCTATGTCGAACTATGAACTTGAAGTCGTACGCACTAAAGCCCACAGCCGTTTAAAGAGCTCATAAAACACTAGCAGTGGACATGTGTATCAATTGTAGATAATGAACCCCGTCTTGAGCAGGCATTTTGTAGTTCTTTTGTGATTGCGATGTTTCTGCATTTCTTTCTGGCTCTTATCACCTCACTTCATCAGATACCCAGACTTATGCCTTCCCTAGCGTCTCAGCCCTTGAAAAATCTTGTTCAGAGTAAATTGTGGCAAGAAGCATATTAATTTTACAGATAGCCTCTTTCAATAAAAAACCAGATAAATTGCTCGATCATTGAGACAACCTTCCAATAATCTAGTGCAATAGGTTTGCTCAAAGGTATGCACACAAACCGCACCGACGTCACCGGAAGTTGGCGTGCAACACATTGTATAGGGCGGATCACTATATACAATTAAATCGAAAAAGGTAAACAATGTACTGAAATGAAAGCTAAGTATTGCTATCAAAGCGGCAGCATCATGCATTGCTAGGATGATTCACCCACCCCAGTAGCGGACCATTAATTGAATGCAGTCACATTTTCAGACCTTCCTTTGAATGTCAATGTGTCAGCATATTCGCTGTCACAAGATCAAGCTATCGAGCCTCATTTAAGGAGAATATATATCAACTTAAATGCCAACACGTTCCATGATTAGCCTGCTGTTCACGCGACCCGTGAATGAGAAAGTGCTGCTGATCCAACAGCCTGATCCAACATGGCAGCAGAAGAGCTTCGTCGAGTGAGCATCTTACCTCTGGGCCAAGACCGGGGCTAATTATGGATTACAAATCCGGACGGTTTGCTAGCGGATGTTCTGAGAGATTGTGTCCTCAGGAAGAGGCCCGGACCTGAGGCTAATGATCATATTAGTTATAATAATGATAATAATAATGCACTTGATAAAGCGCCCTCAGAGAACTCAGTCTCTTTCTAGGCGCTATACATTTGCTTCAAAGGGAAATGCAATTGAATGGTGAGTCATACTTGATAAACAAACAACAGGAATAACATGGTCAGGGATGACATGCACAGGGTCAGCATGCAAATGTGATTAGTGGCAGCATGCACAGTGTCAGCACGTATAGGCACATGAAAGACGAATCACAGGGACCCACTAAATGCTGTCCTAAATAGGTGTTTTATGTTAGTTATGCGTGGCCAAATCTGATCTGTGCATCGTAGAACTTGTACAGTGGCTACAAGGCCTATCTAGAAGACTAGTTGTCTTCTTTGATAGTAAGATGACTTTCATGATGAGGTCACTCGTAACTTCATCGAATGTAGACATTAAGGTGCTGCACGGAATTGAGGGAGCGAAGTCCTGTGGAGTTTCCATTGGAGGACACGAGTCAAGAAGGGAAGCTGCTACCTTAGGGATGGACTCTTTGATCTTATCTATCTTGCAGAAACAAGAGTTTTTTGAGAAGGGATCAGCTAGATGGCTACAAGGAACACTAGGTAAAGAGCTAACCTGGGAGCAGTAAAGGAGAGGGTTGATCGCAGACAGAAGCATTTTTGGATTTTCCACCTGCGATTCAGAAATATTTTTGTAGAAGCTTGACTTGGCCTTTGCCTTTGAATCGGTTGGTATGATCTACAGTAGTCTTCTTATGCCTGACGATGGATAGTCGGTCCTGATCTTTTGTATGCTTTTTAAGCTAGCGCTTAAAGTAGTAGCTTAGCGTAGCCCTAGCTAGGTTAATGTCTGCGGTCAACCACAATCCGTCTGGGCGAGGACCCACGATGCGCTTAGAGGAGCATTTAAGTATTGTTGTAGTATGTAGTATGTAGTTTATTGTTGTAGTATTGTTGTAATTGAGTATTGTTTTGCAGAAATCTACCAATTATGAAAGGTTGGAAAGGGGATCGCAGCAGAGGCGTCCCGAGTAGCAGAGTCCTGTTGACAATCTAAAACCAGGCATATACCAGGTGTATATAAGTTGAGTGATTTCTCTTGGCTAGAATTGGCGTGTGGATCTCAATTTGCCATTTCGTCATTGTCTGATAGTTGACTCGCAGCCGCTAAGGTCACTCATAAACTGGTTGAATATTTGCTTCAAAAGTCAGGTGAGCAACAAATAAATCTGACAGATAGAAGTTATTTACCTATTCGATTTAGTCGGCCAAAATCCTTTGAAGGGATTGTAATTTAAAAAACAACTACTCACTATCGTTCGATACAGTTGACCGAAGTTCTTCTGAGGGATTGCAATTTAGAAAAATACTCACTACTGTCGAGGCTTTCCAGCAACCAATAGAATTCTCACTTTGACCGGGATCGTTGTGAAGATCAGTAGTGGCTCGGTGCTCAATAAGAGTCAAGAGTCAATAAGAGTCAAGAGTCAATACACAGCATATGAAGCGCCTGAATAGAGATTAAGTTCTCTTGGGGCGCTATACAAATGAATTATTATTATTATTATTATTATTAAGCATACGCTCACATTCGTTCATTCAAACTACTTCATATTGATTTGCTTTTAAGAAATGCGTGGATATTTCTGCTAAAATGGCACTGAGTGGCAAAAGGAGTAAATGAAATTAGTAAATAATTAAAAGCTGATCAGCCAGGCAGGTGCTACGACACCCCGAAACGCTACAATGAATGACACCACAAAAAAAGAATAACACTGGGAGCTGATTAAAAAACCCTAGATACCAGAGGTCTGAAGCATAAACGCTCACCCGTTTCGACCGGTGCATGAAAGTGTAGACGCCGCGCTACGTGTGACGTCCAACACGAGAGCTATTCTTTGCAGGCCGGAAGTTAAAAGGTCGCGGGCGGACGACCTCTCGACGGCTTGTGCAGATATGGCGAGCCTCGTGCGAACCTCCTGCAAGGTGGCCGCGGCATTGCTGCTGCTCGGCTCCTTCGTGGCCCTGTCCCTGCGATGGCTGGCAAACCTCAGACCAACGACCTACGACCGGCCTTGTTACTACGGCCTGGCTGATCCCATCGCTGAGCCCAAGGTCGATGGTCAAGCTGTCGGCTTCCCTGTTTCAATCGCTGGCGGTGAAGGCAGCGGTGACGGCCAGTCAGCATTGTGCGTTGCTAATGCAGTCGCTTGGCCGGGCATCGTGCACACGCGACGGCTCGAGCAGCTGGTGGATTACTGCAACTCGCATCGGGTGCAGGTGCTCGCCATCGCCGCCTCGAGGCGACCGGTGGCCCCGCTCGCTGAGGCCTCGCTCGGCGTCTGGTATTGTCCGATACCTAAGTGCGCCTCCACGGCGTGGAAGTACTTCCTTGGAAAAATATCTCGCGTCAAGTGCATGAAGACGAGCGATCGCGAGGAAATCCATCTCTGCGTGACCGGCATTCTGAATGCAACTGCCATGAATTTCGTTGCAAACTCGTCCGTGATTGTTGTGAGGAACCCGTGGCGTCGGCTGGTTTCTGCCTACATTGACAAGGTAGTCGTGCAGCGATCTAACGTGTCCAGAAATTGCTACGAGTTCAATGGAGTGAACATCACTGCGAGCATGCCTATTAGCTTTCAGCAATTCATAACCTGCATCACTTCTCAAGCAAAGAACGGTCAGCGAGTCGACGAGCATTTCGCTCTCCAGTTTAGTCTTTGCAACTTTTGCGACAGAGCGACAGAGCGACAGAGGGAGGAAGATTAATTATAGGCAAGTATCGCAGAGTGCGCTTACGTCTGCTTCAGTAGTTTGGCGCTTGTGTCTGCTTCATTGTAGGGCTGCGAACGCATTTGTACAATGAAGCGCTTTAGTGCGTTGAGCACAGCGAGCTGAGATATGCGGCTTCGCTGGATAGGAAACCTTGCCCTTTTACCTAACTGAAACTTGAGGGCGTTCAATATGACGGTCAATTTTAAATTTTCAAAGTAGTGAGCAGCTGATCAAACGGCTTTATTTGCATATCGGCAAAAGAGATTAGCCTCCATTAAGGCGCTTGCAGCAGAGACTTAGTATTTGCCTGCTGCAGGACTCTAAAGGAACACATAGGTTGTGAAATGTTACCCACTTACTTCTGAGCGAGTGCGTATCAGCAGATCTTTGTACACAATTTGTTTAGCTAGCCTCTATCTCAATGATGTGCAATGCATAGACGTCGTGTTTAAGAAAAATATCGGAGAACGCACGAATATGTTTGCAGCAAAGGTCAAGACGATGAACGACGACTTCCGTCAGATGCTGAAGGCTATCGGCCTGTACAACGGACAGCTTAAAGTTTTGTACGAGGGCGTTTTCATGGGAGCCACCAAAGAGGACCACGAGAAGGCGGGCGTGTCATTGCTGTGGTATAGCGAACTGTATAGATCGCTCGACGGCAAAACGATGTCACTACTGACCGAGCTGTACAAGGCGGACTGCGAAGCCTTTGACTACCCGCTCCATCTGCTCCAAGATCCAGAGTGACGGCCTCTGATTTCGACCAAAATTCCGAGCGATATCCGTTTCGCCGATGGCGACAGAACGACAGCTGCAGCGCTCTGCCGACGACGGCACGCCCGGCACCACTAAGCCCTCACTCTAGTAGCCCCAGGGCAAGCTAGAACTCTAGAAAGCGAGAACCTTTGCATCTTAGTACACGCGAAATAAGCAAGCAGGAGACGTACGGCTAAGCAGGCCACGCTTTGGTGGCGGTGGCTACATCAGCATCTTGGCTGAAAACTGAGCGCAAGTTTCAGACGTCAAAAGGGCTTGGCTGCTGCAGCACGATACTAATTGCTGCTCAAGAAGCCGCTTTTTATACCGGTATTCTACTCACAGAATGCATCTCAGCTACGGCTTACCAAGTCAGCCAAGTAAAAACAAAATTTTCCACCTAAACAGAAGCAGTTATGATGTCTACTTGACATGCCTGGTGCTATACTTGATTAATGAAGATAAGACAACGATCTCAATTTTTAGCTATGACATACCATTTTTATTCGCCCAAGGTGTGACCGCGGTTGACAAGCCAAATCTATACTAAAATCCGAGGCTCTGTGGAAAGCAGAGTCCATTGGCATCCTCTGTCACTAATCATTGATGTTGCTCTGCCAGTTTCTCATCGTTAATTTGGACGTAAATTTTGATCCACCGTAGCAGCAGCAGTACCCAATAGCTCTGTGTATAAGTAGGCATTAAACTAACTTAGCTAACATAGTAAATATGTCATTAGCCTCAGTTCATGTCCCAGCACCTTTCAAAAAGGCTGTAGTCAGACGGCTGCTCAAGAAAGCAACACTAGACCAAGAGAACTTGAGCAACTTTCGCCAAGTGTCGCCCGCCTCGTTCAGATAAACGACAGTGAAACGGGTCGTACCAGATCAGCTGAACATATACATTGAAACCTCAAACCTTGCTAGTAAGTTCCAGTCTGGTTTTAGAGCTAATCACTCCACCGACTCCCCAGAGCACATTGCTTCAGGTGTAAAACGACCTACATAGGAATGCGTACTTAGAGTATCTCTGCTTGTTTTGTTCGATCTTTCGGCAGCTTTTGATGTTATCGATCACAAAGTCCTTCTTGAGCACCTCTAATATCACATGGAAATCAACAGCACTGCATTGCAATGGTTCAGGACGTATCTCAGTGTGAACCGTGATGTGAGAGTATTAATTTGAATGGACAAAGATCATCCGAAGAACCTCTGAAATATGGGGGTACCTCAGGGATCTGTGCTTGGTTTGGATTTTTTCACAGTTATACTCCCCCTCTTGCCGATGTGATTGCCAAGCACAATGCAGGCTTTCACTTATGTGCAGATGATACTCAGTTGTACCTTTGCTTTGATCCCTCCCAGCCCTCCAGCACGTCGAATTCTTTCAACTTCCTTGCTGCATGTATTAATGACATCCGCACATGGATGACAGCAAATTTTCTTAAACTAAGCGATGATAAAACTAACTTACTAGTCACGGGTAAACCAAGTGTAATTCAGAAATTGAAAAAACTAACGCTCAAAATCGGCTCCGCCAGCATATCTCCTTTTGGATCTGCACGAAACCTAGCTGTCACGTTCCAAAGTGACCTGTCATTAGACGACTACATCAGCTCTACAGTCAAGTCTGCCTACTTCCAGCTACATAACATTGGCAAAATTCGGGCTTGCTTAGGCAGATATACTAGATCTAAATTGATTCATGCATTTGTGACATTCCGTCTTGACTTGTCTAACTGAATTTAAGGCAGACAGGATGGGATCGGCAAGACCACCGATTGCCATTGACGAACATCGCTTCAAAAGTCCCAGCACCAGTCGCTTATGCAAAGGGGCCCGGTGGGTGCTCTTCCATATGTAATTAACCTAAGTTATAGCTTCAGACAGCTCAAAAAAGTTTTGAATATCAAACTACGCTACATTTACAATTTACCCAGACAATTTCGAGTGATTCTGCCTACGCGTTCTCACGATGTCCACTGAAATAACATTGCACTGCCGCAACCCACCGAAATCCACCGAGTTCCACCGCACAACGAGAGAAATCCTGCTCGAAAAGCTCCTTGTTTGATTGCATACGACGTCGACATCTGTGACAATTGCAGTTAAAAAAAATTTCACTTGCATTGGCACTGCCGTTCTCGTGCAATGCATTGCAATCGACTGCAGTAGCCTGGGCAAATACCTCATCCACTTAAATCCACCAAATCCACCGCAAAAAATCGAAATAGTTTTCACCGAGCTCCATTTTTTATTGCATTTTATCAAAGTGCATCGCGTTGTGTGCACACTCACACAAAATTAAAAACATTTGCGTCCTCGAACTGTAGCAATTCGCATGACCTAAAATGACCTGGGAAACTACCACAATCCACTCTATTTCACTGCAAATCATCCTGAAATCGCCATCGCGAAGATCTAATTGACATTGCTTATAGGGCTAGACTCAGTTTAGAGGGCACCCACAAAATTTTACTCCGTTGTGCACACGCTTTCTTATGCAATGTAATGCAATCGACTGCAACGATCCGGTCCCATACCGAAATACACCCCAATCATCTGCAATCCGCAGCACAGCGACCAGAACGCAAACAATAGAGGCTCTAATTATGATTCCATGCTGCTCTACTCTTCGGCTATTGTGTACTCGTATAACTTCACTTATATTGCCTCGACCATTCTGTAGAAGTGCACTACAATCAATGCCAATGGCTCGGGCCACTACGTCAATCCACGGAAACCCACCGCGAAACGATCAGAATACGTACAATTTAAGCTCTAATGGTGATTGCACATTTCTCTAATCTTTGTTTATTGTTTAGTCACACAATTTCTCTACAATTGCCTCCACCATTCTGCAGCAATGCAGCGCAATCGACTGCAATGGCCCGGGCAAATACCACAATCAACAGCAATCTGATGCAAAATGCCTTGAAATCGGTTTTGCTACGCTCCAATTTTGAATTCATGTTAAAAAGCACACTGTTTAAAGTCAAGCACATCATTTTAATCAATTTCGCTGTTACAATATGGGGCAATGCACGGCAATCTATGGCAACGGCTCGGCTCGAAGAGCAATCCTCGACAATCCATCGCAAGTTGACCACAAATTGGCTGCACGAAGTGCCGATTGTTATCGCATTTCACATGTCTTTGTGCTAAAAGTGCAATCGTAGACTGTCAAGTTTTTTTGCACGTTAATTGTCAGCAATGCACGGCAATCGAGCAATAGCAGGGACCAATACTGAAATCCGTGGCAAATCGAAGAGAAATCTGCTGCACCAAGCTCCAATGCTCATTCTACATAAGGTCTCACTGGGCGTCCACATACTTTCAACCCGCTCTGACCATTCTATCTTGGGCAATGCATGGCAGTCGACGGCAATGGCCCGGGCAAATACCGAAATTCACTATGATCTATTGAAAACCACCGGAAAGTGACTGGGCCACGATCAAATTTATCTTGCCTGTCCCAGCGCACTGTGTTTGAAGTGCAATCATACCCTTTCAACCGTACAATCGTGAGAAAGGAAATGGCAATCGACAGCAATGGCCGGGGCCAATACCCCAACTCACTGCAAGTTGTCGGTAATATTGGCAGCACGAAGCCCCTATTGCCATTACATATAAAATCTCGCTGCGTCCAAAGTGCAATCGTGGCATTTTCAAGATGCTTGGCTCGTTAACTGTGAGCAATGCACGGCAATCTATAGCAATGGTCGGGGCCGATAGCGAAGTCCGTGGAAAATTGACAAGATTGGCTGCAAGAAACCAACTCTCCTTCCACGTAACATGTAACTCTGCGCGTGCATAGTTTTCATCGTTTGTGAACGTTTTATTGATGGCAATGCACGGCAATGGGCCGGGGAAATGTGTGAGCATTCAACTTCTCGCTGCAAACTGCCCGGATCGAGCCGTCGTACCGAAATGGCCAAAAAACGATTAGGGGAGAGCATGCATTACTGCGCCTGTTCGTCCCCTCCTTCCAGTCGGTTTTTGTCCTCATAAAAAACTCTGACACCTCTGGGCTAGTGGATACGGGGTGCTCGAGGTCCATCCTTTCGGTGGCGCTTGCAAACCCTGAGAGAGTGAGGCGAGCGTGCGAGCACGTCATTGTGATGAATGGAGCCACTGCTGCTTGCAAATCAATGTGTGTCGCGACGGTAGCCCTATGCGGACGAATGATAGTGCTGGACTGCCTTGTGTCAGATGGCGTTCCTGGAAAGCAAGTGCATGCCAATGCAGTAGTGGTGGCGTCTGTCGGTGCCAATCAGGCTGTAGCACCGTCGACTGCTGATGTGCTGATTAACGAGAAGGACTTTAAAGCAGTGTTCCGTCCGGGAGGCTGGTCAGTCACGTGGGAGTAAACGAATCGTGCTGTCGTACCCGAATCGACAAATCGTGTCGCTTGGTACCGTGTGGCAGAGGACATTCGTGCCGATTACGAAAAGAAAGTGGAAGAGTGAATCAAGGAATGCAGGCTACAGCCATTCACTGGTCATTCTAGTGAACTGATCCCTCTGATGGCCGTCGCACAGGCAAGCAAGGGTAAGGTAAGGCCAGCGATCAACTACCGAGAATTGAATCGGTGTATCTCCAGTCTCAGCATCTCCAGTCTCACTATCTTCACACGGCTGGCGGCGGCGTGTGTAGCATTAAGCTCAGAGCGGCCGGCGACGGCTTCGCGAGAGAGGGAGCGTAATTGACCTGCGATAGGCAAATATTTGCAGGTGCGCGTTGACAAAAAACTCTGGAAATATCAGGTCGTGTAGTACAAGGGTCGTCGGTACTGCCTAACGCGACTAGGTTTTGGACTTAATGCCGCCCCAAAAATAATGACCTCGATCACGACAAAGGTTCTGTCCATCAACCAGAGCTCACGCTGGCACTGATTTGTTTGTTGACGATGTTGTCGTCAACAACAACGTCGTCTCAAATGCTGAGGTCACCGACTTGCTCTCGAATATTCAGTTTGGAGGCAAAGCCACCGGAAACCCTCATCGACGGACAGGTTCTTGGACTTCGTATATTCAGGCCGAAGGAAGGTAAGGAGCTGTTTTCGTGATGTGGTCAGCTGATCGGGAATTTTCCAGTGACAGGCTGGCTTCGCCCGGCCTGCAGTTAATTAAAGAGAGCCGCTGGTGATGTCTGCTGGGATTCAGTCGTTTGTTCAAATGTCCTAGCCATGGCGAGTGCATTGCTGCAGCGGCTGCATGCTGATGATCCAGTTTCAGGCAATTGGAATGTACCGAACCTGGAAAATGGTTCCATCTGGTGTGACTCCTGCAGCCTTGCGATTGGCACATGCCTCGATCTAGGAGAAAGAATTGTAACCGCACAGAGAAGCTGGCTCGTCCCCCGGCTCTCTACCGGTGGACGGTGTAGTGCAGCGCTGCAGCACGGTTAAAACACAAGCGGCCACAACTGGGCGCCGAAAGCGACAGTTTATCGTGGGCCTGTTAGTAGTGGTTACACGCCAGCGAAAGCGCTTTACGCGGCGCGTACCGGACCGACGGAGTTAACTGCACGAACTCCCGAAGCCCGTTTATAATAAACTATCCTATGCGAGCGTCGCTAGCGATGGTCCCAACCCCGAAGGCGGGCCGCTACAACACCCCAAGATACGAGCAGCTAACTGGGTAGCCGGCAGAACATAACTTCGCAGTCTAAGTTGCACTTAGCTGTTCGTCGCCGTAGGTTCATCTCTCGTGCTCTCGAAGCGCAGTCTCTCATCGACTACCAAGCTGCAGCCCCGAGCTCTGCCAGTCGTCCCATTATATTATCTCTCCTATAAACTCCTGACCTCGCGAGTAGCTGCTATTTCTACTTCAGCACATTAGTCGGTGCACATCCTGACCGAATCGTCTGCACCAGGCTTCATTCTAACTTTAGCTGGTGGACGGGAGCCGGGCCTGTACTAAGTGTCCTAGTCGAACCCGCTAAGACATGCACAATAGTCGCTCCATCTCCTAACCGCATCGCCTGCATTAAGCTCCATTCTAACCTGAGCTAGGCGGATCAGGAGCTGGGTCTGTACTAGGCGCCCTAGTCGACCCCACTAAGGCAAGGGGTCCCATTGCGGCTAAGCTGAGAGCTGCAGCAGTGCAGAATAGTAGAGGATGCCTCATAGCGGTGGAAAGCTGACGACGGAGCCCACATCAACTTTGATGAGCTGGAGGCCGCCATCAAAGGTCTCAAACTGGCAATTGTCCGATCCTTACCGCAGGTAGAGATTCGGACAGATTCAGCAATTGTCCACGGATGAATACAATTGATGCTGGTTGGGGATAAGCCTGTACGACCCCACGGCACGGGGGAGGCGCTCATCAGACGCGGGCTAGAATTGATCGCCGACACGGTGTCTGAGTTCGGAGTGCAGGCTTCGGTGATCCTAGTTCGATTGTAGATTAAACAGTGCTCTCTCAAATGCCTACGTACGCGGGCGCAGGCAGAACACCGACGCTGGTTCTCATGAACATACATTGTCGCGTGCGCCTGCAGCGCTCTCCCAGACACAACTGCCCTCTGCCACGTTGGCGTTCCCTGCTCCCCCACTCCCTCCCAGCCACAACTCATCCCGTGAGTCGGCTGGAGGAGAAAGCCGGCCTGTGGATAAACCACAACCGCCAGACCACAGCCGTGCACTGGCCCGTCTAGGCCACTACCAGTCTGCCTGACTTGCAGTGTTCCGGCGAGCCCAACTATCTTAGCCATGCACAGAGAACCACAAACCACAGCGATCGTCTGACACTAAAGTGTACCAGCTGACCCGCATTGCCCAGAAGTGGCTGAGGGCGAATGTAAGCTGTCTCGCTCTTCCAGAGCAGACGTCTTAGCCAGCGGTTAGCATCGACTTAAAGAGTTGCACAGCCTTTACCACATTGGGGTAGACAGGACAATCTACTTTGCCTGAATGTGCAACCCGGAAGTTATTATCCGGTGAAAGGACATCGAAGCCATCGTGAAGGCTTGCCCTCGTTGCAAGTCGATCGATCCTGCACCAGTCGCATGGAGTCCAGACGTGCTGAATGTATCCGAGAATTCGCAGCACCTGGTCTGCGACGTAACACATTTTAAGGGCCACAAACATCTGTAGTAGATTGTGGGCTCAGCCGGTTCGCTCTGCGGAGGCAAATACCTTATGGGGAGAAAACTCCTTGGTGCGAAATCGCCACGAAATTTATTGGGAGCAAGGCCCTCCGCTGCAATTGCTCATGAAAAGCGGTGCGAGTTTTCGTTCAACAGCTCTGCACTGTCTTTTCGACCGTTGGGGCGTTGAGCAAACCTATTGTTGCGCCTATAAACCTTCTGGCAACGGCATGGTTGAGCAGAATCCTATAATAATCGAAGGAATGGCTGCTCGAACGGGTAAGGACGTCCTGACAATGGTGCATTGGTACAAAATCTCGCCAAAAACAGGATTAGACGAGGAATCGGTGCCCTGCAGAAGGCTGTTTTCCCATGAGTGGATAAACCCTCTCGCCAGGGCACAAACGAATCAGAGCACTAGGGCGGCTCACTATACGGTCGGCCAGAGAGTTTCTATGAAGCTGTCAGGCGCTAGTTGCACGATAGAGTGACCCAAAGGCACGGTGACCATCGAGGGCGAGGGTGTTGGAATCGAGGTCGACGGTGTTCGTCGCCACGCTTTCGACCAGGGTGTCGTGCCAGGGCAGGAAGAGATGCCCCTGCACCCGAAGTCGACAGAACATAGCCAGGGCCTCGGCCCAGGCACACTATGATACTTCCTCGCCGCTACGAGGGCAATGTTGTAATGGGATACTTTAGTAGTGCTGCATGTTATAATTTAGTGATCTTGAGATCGAGGTGAAATATGACTGATTTATTGCCGTGTTGTAAGCACATGGGCCAATGGCGTTTACAGTTGTATTATCACCACTTCGGTCAATTTATGACCGAGGTGTATTTACGGTCCATCAGAGTTTTGGCTCTGCCTCTGGATGATGCGCCATGCCGGTTTACGGGAAAGGATCGAGCCGCGATGGCACACTAGGTAAGGCGGTTGCTTTCACGACCTCGGTCCCGAGGTCGTGGGTTCGATTCCTGCGGTGGGCGATTCTTTATCGCCACTGCAAGCGGTGGTGATAGCCCTAAAAGGCTCTTCTGTCGATATACAAAAGAGGCTGTTTAATCAGCTAGGATGAGGGGTGTCACAGTCTACAAAGGAACGGCAGTTCGAACGCCGGCGGACAGCAGGCATAATGGCAGTGTTCGGGAGCGCTGCGGGCGCCCGCGAGAATATACGTCACTGCGAGCCTGCTTCGGTGTTTTTTGCGTTATCACGTTCGTGCAGTTGGGGAGAACTTTGAACGACACTCACCGTGAAGGAGGAGCGTTACAGTACAACAAGATACGAGCGGCTAACCGAATAGCCGGTGGAGCACAACTGCGAAATATAAGTTACACTTTGCTGCTCGTCGCCAGAGGTTCGAACTCTCGCGCTCGTAAAGCGTAGTCTCTCGCTTAAGCTACTGAGGCTGCAGCCCCGAGCTCTATCAGTTATCTTCACTTTATACTCTCTCATTCGAAGTCCTGAACTCGTGTGTAGTCGTCATTCTCTCGGACCCAAATCTCAGTGGCCATTCTTAGTTCATTCGTTTTTTTAATCCGAACCAAACCCTCGGCTGACGGCACTCCTGAGCCTGTCCATGTGCCCCGCTCCATAGTTATAGTAAACTATTAGATGGCTGAAAGCATTCATGCGCCTGCCTACCAGCATAGCATTCATACTCTCGCCCGCGCCTGCCAGCCAAGCCTTTAGGTCAATGAAGCATATTAATCAGTCCACATTGGGACCGAGTCGTCTGCCCGAACCTTCGATCTAATCTGAGTGGATCTCGGCGTCAGTTTACCCCGTCGCTCCGCTCTTGGCTAACGAATGAGTTCCCTCCCATTGGTTCTGCTTGGCTAGATCCACACTACCAGTTGCTCTAGGTGCCCTAGTTAACCTCCGATGCAAGGGCTCGTATCGCAGATAACCTCTGAGCTGCCCTCTGCAATGCTGTACGAAAGAGATTATGGCATGACTTGTGACTTGGCCGTTATATAAGGTAGGCACCTGAACGCAGTCGTTCTCTTGGAGCAACGGTCTGCCGGACTGTGAGTCCTAGCACTGAGCGTGAGCTGCTTCGAGCCTGTTAGTGAGTCGGCTGGAATTTACTTGTCGTATCGATTGTAATATACAGGCTATTGTTGTGCTTTATCTAGTAAGATGTTGTTATTAGCGCTGCCTGGTGAATATCAAGCGCTGTGTGGTTATCGTCGGTATATTGCTAACTTTGGGTATTTGTACATTGCATGAGCTTCGCCGCTGCCCGACCTGTATACCGACCTGTGTAATCATATTAGACCCGTATTAGCAGAGTTAACTGCCTAAACTGCTATCATCACCGCTTGCAGTTAGCAATAAAGAATCATCCACTGCAGGATTTGAACCAGAAGACCTCGGTAGTGATGTGCTCTCACCATAATGCCTTGGCTACCGCGGTCCATTTCCCACGCACTATTCTTCCCTTACGTAGTGGCTCCCTGATACGCGAGAAAACGAAGCTGTAAGTATTTCCGTGCTCCGAGTCGAAGGCGGTACCTTCCAAAATGCCTAAAAAGGGCTTGTAAAGAAAATCTTTGTGGCTTTCAGTGGCTGTGCATAAGAAAGCCAGACAAAAAAGACACGAGACTCTTTGAGCAGTCAGAAAAAATGTTATCATTGCGCCCTAAAAGAACTAAAATCTGTTCGCAAGTACTTTAAATATGCTGGTAAGAGATCATTCAAACTAGCTAGCGACTAAATGCCAAATTTCAGCGTGCAAAAGCGCATAAAAACAACTTAGTCTTACTGAGAAACTGCAGTGAGGAATAAGTGAGTCTTTAGCTTCCATGTAGATGTTGAGGGGATTGTCGCTACGTCCATCGGTAGCGAGCTCCAGACTTGGGGAGCAAACGGGCTGAAGGCACGGTCTGCGAAGGATTTCAGCTGGTTTAAAGCCTTAACGAAAACGACTTGAATCAGAATGTTGAGTGCTAGAATGTGAAGCCTGTAGAGCAGTCATTTCAGATTGCTACGCCGAAGCCAGAGAACGAAAGTATCCGGCTCGGAGAGTGGCACGGCCTTGAAATATATATAATATATGATATTTATGATAAGCATATATATACTTATACAATAGGCTGCTTGACGTGAGCTTGTGCAGCTTGACGTGAGCTAGTGAGCTTGCAGTTGCTTTTCATGATCTCGGTTCCGAGGTCGTGGGCTCGAATCCTGCGTTGGGCGATCCTTTATCGCAGCTGCAAGCTGCCGTGATAGCCGTAAAGGCTCTTCCGTCGCTATGTAAAAGAGGCTGTTATATACAGCAGGGAAAATCCGTTTATATGCAGGATACGCCCATTGTAGTACAGAACAAAGAAAAGGTCACACCTCTTTAAATAGGTGCGTTCAGCGATGTCGCAGTTTCTCAGCGACTAGACCTCAAGCCGGCTATAAGCTCTTTGGAACGAGACGCAGAAGCTGTATCGAATTATTTTTCCTGCGAGTCAGCCGTTCTTGCTAATCCTCTGCAATCATCTGCGTACGGACGGTAGAATCTAGAGAAACTCGCAAGCAGGAAAGGACAAGGACGACGGCAGTTCCGTAAGTTAGCTTTCAGGGCATGGCGTCTGTGGTAGGCCAGTACTTACATCTGGTGCACGCCGAGAGCATTCGGGCAGTGCTTGCTCACTGGGTAGCAGGACCAGAGTGTGCCGCCCGCCGCGAAGAATGGTAGTAGGGTATCCGCTCTCCGCCTTCACGATAGGTGGTCGTACGCGACACCCGAATACTTTGAGGTCTAGCAGGTCTGCGGCCGTCTCGAGGATCTTGTCGTTGTCAAAAGATTTGGCCACGTCGAAGATGGCGGTCGTGGCCCCGACGTAAGGACGAGTTTGGTAGTAGCGATGGCCCCGATGTAACGACGAGGTCTGGCAGTAGCGGGCTGCACTTTTTGTACGAAAACATCGTTTTGTATTGAAATAGCAGACCTCAAAGGAACGACTGTGCTGCCATTAACTGATGTGAGCAGCAACGGCGATAGAGTGCTTCGAACTATGACAACGCTCGCATACCATCGCTCCAAGTACCAATTTCGGCATTGGATAAGATCCATGAAACTTTTTTTTACCCTGCCTTTTGCTTGCCCGTAAAATCTCAGCCTCATTCTCATGTCCTCTAAGACGGAAGCCGTGTTTCTGTTAATTCCTCTGTTACCGGAGCTGGCAAAAGTACTTCCGTTACAGGCTTAAACCTAGCCAGCTGTAGGTTGGCATTTCGAAGGCCGATGTCAAAATCGTGAGTTGTGAATAGCACCTTTGTAAAATCTGGTGTCGGAGGTACTGCATAAGTGCTAAGAACCTTTGGCCGCCATCTCGTGCTCGGTTCATTACTTGTAGCACATTGGCGAGCATTGCACTGAAGCCTTTTTACAAAAATGAATGGCTGTAAATCACGCGATAGTCGAGGAAATCTGTGCTCAAGAGCTGAATTGGCTGCTTGCGATAGCCATATTTGATATAGCGAAAATATTTTTCTGTAGATTTTCATCACCCTGCTTTCTTCGTACTATTAAAATCTCACCCTACTTCCTCTGTACTCCGAGACAGCAATTGTGTTCTCTTGGGGTTGAACCCTGACCTCGGTGGACCAAGCCTCAAATTCGGCGTTTGGAATTTACGTCACAAACTGCGGCGTATTTTTCTAGAAATACAAACCGGGTGAGAGTCTCCTTGCTGTCAATACTTTTTCTTAGTCAGAAATAGTTCAAAATCAATGAGAAGCATGGAGGAGCTCGTAAGGAATGTTTAGGGTGTAGCACTATGTATTAATAAGAAGAGATGAAAAATGCATTGAAATGTAGCTATCAAAGCAGCGGCATCATGTATTGCTTAGACGATTTGCCCCACACCTAATAGCGGACCATGAATTGAATGCCGTTACAGTTTCAGACCTTCTCTTTCATAGCAATATCTCTGTATGTCCACTGTCAAAAGGTCAAACTATTGAGCATCGTTTAATTAGAATATACATCAACTATAGTGTCGTCGCATTCCAAGTTCAGCTTGCTGTTCACGGACACCGTTCATGAGAAACTGATGTCTACACGAACGTTGTTGAGTGGACGAGGACGAGCTTCCAGGCTTTTAGAGTCGAGGGACCACTATGGTAGAGTGCGCGGTGTAGCGGTCGCAGCTTATCAGTAGGTGTCACTCGAGCTCCAAGGTGCAAATACTAAGCGGTTATAGCAAACGAGTTAACGGAAAGAGCAAAGTTGAACCGTAGGAGACTTACGGAGAGGGCCATTTATGCATTTGACTATCTGAGGTGTTGGCACAATATAAACCGATGGCATTCCTTCTATTCCAAAAACAAAGGCTTCGCCTATCCAACAGCCTCGTTGACATGGCGGTAGAGGAGCTTCGGCGAGCTTACCATGGGTTAAGACGGGAGTGAGGCTAGTTGTTGGTTAAATACCTGGATGGTTATCTACCGGATGTTCTGGGAGATTGCGTCCCCATCTAGCAGCACATTTATAAGATCTAGTGCTGGAATTAATCTGAAAGCTCCTGGATACGTCCAAAATCTAGGTAGGTAAATAAGTGACTTGCTAACGTAGTCTGTCCGAATTGGCAGTTTCTTTAAAAATGAGGATCCAGAACTTTAACACTTATTTGGGATGCAGCCATCAAATGATTGCTATTGCAATCATTAGTTAGTGCCTCGAATTAGCTCGGTTCTTCACTTCTTTTTTATTGTTGTTTGTAGCATTGTGCCTAGCTTCCTTTTATCAAAGTTGTTGCAACAACAGTGAAACAATTTATAACGATTATTACAAAACATTTTATCCCTCAGGGATATACTTCAATTCCTTTCTCTTGCAAAACCTTTTTTTTTTATTTAGCACAATTCTTTCTACTGTTTCTGTAAGTTTCTAGGATTATTAGCTTCCTCCTTTATCTTGAAAACACACCTTGCATTCAATCCTATGAACCGCTACTTGTATCCTAACCTTAGTTAGAAATAACCAACTCGCATGACTTGAAGCAGGAGGAATTCTAATTAATATCAAGTAAGTTCTGATTGCCTTTTAACTTTTACGATATCAATTTTGTTACTGTTTACATTCGTAATTTCATCTATCCATAATAATGGACTTGGCGTTAGGACCCAGTGACTCTTTCTCAGACAGATTTAGGTGGATTTCAATGAATTGTAGCATCTTTTACCTCGATATAGTAAAATTCTAAAGCACGACTACCCACACAATGTCCCACATAGAGGTTCTCTGTGGGAGCTCCATGATACAAGAAGTCTCTTAGAACTGGATCGCACTTGTGCGAATGAGCCACTCTGTGGCCAAGAATTGGGTTACTTGAGACTTTACTGGATGGGGAGGAGTTGAAGCAGCACTTACGTGATGCAATGGACCAAGAGATCAATCTGATTGCCAACTCGTTGGTTGCTCACTTGGCACTAGTAATTCAGGGAGTCCTTAAGAGCAGATTGTAGGAATGCCGTGGTACTAATCATCGTCATTGTGGGCTCTTTTTTATCTACAAGGACTACTATTAAAAAAATGCTAAAATAACTTTGATTTCTCTAGTTGAAGCCAATAGCAGTTTCATCTCCGATCAACTTGTGAAATCAACCTTTTCGTCCCAGAAAAAGATCTGAGTTAATTTCTATTGTAATAATAACAGTAATGTATTTCTATAGCGCCCACTACGAACTTAATCCCTTTCTAGGCACTTTACATGTGCATTAATTGAAGCATAGTCAAACGGATAGTGGTAAAATGCACAATGTCAACTAGCGAAACATGGTTAGGGCAACACGAACAGTATCAACATGTAAATGTGGTTAGTGGCCGCATGCTTAGTGTCAGCAAGCATAAGCAATTAAAGGAAAAATCACAAGGACCCGCCAAATGCTGTCAAAAGCAGGCGTGTGTCTTTAGCTTCTTTTCAAATGTTTTCAAATCAGGGATGCCGTGACGCCAGTCGCCAGTGAGTACCGGGCTTTGGGAGCATGCTAGCTAAAGTCATGATCTCCAAACAACTTGAGGCTCGTGCGAGGTTTACTGTATGAATTGACTCAGAAAAGCGATGCCTAGCCTGCTGCGGGATTAAATCTGATAGTTAGGCCAGAGCGAAAGAATGGAGGGATGTAAAAGTGAGCGACAAAGCTTTATTGCCGATTCACTGCTTGACTGGGAGCCGGTGCAGATTGACGAGAAGTGGTTCGGCATGGCAACAGCGAAGCTCACGATCGAGCAGGGAAGCTGTAGAGCTTTGCACCAACAGTAAGCACTTGATTGCACTGGCCAGTAGGACCAGCAAGCAGTGAGCTACAAAAGTCGAGACGGGATGTCACAAATGCTTGGACCAATTTCGATGTAGTATGCCTGTCTAAGCAAGCCGAATTTTAGCAATACTATGCAGCTGAAAGTAGGCAGTCTTGACTGTGGAGCTGATGTGGTTGTCATGTGCAGTCACTTTGGAACAGGACACCTTGATTTCTGGTAGATGCAACACGAGATGTGCTGTTAAGCCGATTTTGAGCGTTAAGCTTTCTAATTTCCGAGTCACACTTAGTTTTACCATAAGTATTAAGTTAATTTTATCGTCTTTTAATTCGAGAAAGCTTGGGGTCCTCCATGTGCGGATGTTATCAACTCATGCAGTAAGGGAGTTGACTGAGTTCGTTGTCTTGGAAGTCTCGGAGAGACCAAACAAACGTACAACTGAGTGTCATCTGGGTAGTAGTTAAAGCAGAGATTATGTTTAGCGATCACGTCGGCAAGAGGGGGAGTATAAACTGTGATTTTAAGCAGACTAAACACAAACTCCCGTGGTACACCATACTTCATTGTTTCCTCAGATTATATCCTTCCGTTCACATCGTTACTTTGTAGTCTCTCAATGAGAGAGAACTTCAAAAATATCAGAGCAGTGCCAGTGATGCCAAAGCGAGAGAAGTGTCGCTCGAGAAGGACTTAATTATCGATGATATCAAACGCTGCCGAGGGATGAAGCAAGACAAGCGAGAGGCTTTACCCAGGTCTGAATTCCTGAGAAGATCGCTATACACTCTAAGCAAAGCTGACTCCATGCAGTTATTATCTCTGAAACCAGACTGGAACTAGCTTGCCAGGTTTGAATTTTTAGTGTAAAAGTGAAGCTGGATTGCCTCAATTCGATCCGATATCTTTGATACAAACGATAGAAGGGAGACTGGACTGAAGCCGCTCAAGCTGTTGTATTGGTCTAGTGCTGCTGTCTTTATTAGTGGATTGACTACAACCTTTTTGAAAGAGGCAGGGACCCGAGGCTACGGATATATTTATTATGTTCATTATGCATGGCCACAGTGGATCTGTGCATCGTTGGACTAGTGCAGCGGGTATATTGTGAAGAAGGGTATATTGTGAAAAAGACTAGTAGTCTTCACTGATTCGGAGATGACTTTCACGATGAGGTCAATCGTGGCATGATCAAATATGGACATTTGGGTGCCTTAGTAGACCTAGTTATTTGAATTCGTGCGGTCAACCACAGGCTGTCTTGACGAGGGTGCACAGTGTGCTTAGTCAGAAGTGAAAACTCGTCGAGCGTGTCAGCTATTGTCGCGTTGTAGCATCGTACCGACGAAGACAGGTCAGTAGAGGGATCGAGCAGCATGAGCGAATCTGTGTCAAGGGTCTTAAGGTTTCGCGATTCACAAGTGACTTTAGATGCGGAAGATGGCACACACTGTATACTGATAGAGACCCGCACGCAGTCATATTAGCACAACTTGGTAATAACAGGTGATGGTAGATAGCAGTGGTCAGACAATATTTGGTCGAGATTGTGAACCTTGATGTGAAAAGACCCATACACATGAGCCACAATAAAAATGATTCAGCCAGTAATCTTTATAACGGCAGCCAGCAATACGTATTACATGATTAACTTCATAAAGCTATGAGCTTTTTCCATTGACTATTGTAATTGCATGAACCTGCGGGTAATTACTAATCTCCTGGTGATTAAATAGAAAGATTTCAGGTCTCTGGCAGCAAGATATGACCATTGCTTTTTCAAAAATAACTGAGATCACAAAACTATTCGCGTCCATTTAATGACTGATAAAACCGGGTAATAAAACGTGCGTGTGAAACTCTGTAAAGCTTGCCCTAGAACTTTTACAAAGCGCAAAAGTGCCGGAATAGAACCTGCCAGAAATTTCAGCGAGGAAACTAAGATAAGCTCAATCACCCTACTTCAGCTGAAACTTCAGGTAGTGTACCAGCCGAAAATGCTATATGCTCGTTAAGCACAGTGTTTTATATGATTTACTGCAGCTAATTTGTTAAAGATTCGATATTTTACCTCACTACAAGGAATTGAGTTGAGGACAACAGGTAATAAGCTTTAATCATAATAGTAACAAGTTCCTTGTTTGTTTAGCGCCACAAGAGGAACGACTCTCTACCAAGACGCCGTACAGCGCAAAGTATGAGATGAGAGAACGGACGACTTGTTGACAAGCAAAGTACTGTGCCTGGAAAAGCAAGCAAAAGAATACAAGTATGGCGCTTTAACAAGCACGCGAAAGCATTCGAGAATACAAGAAGACACCGTATTTTTTTGTGGGATCACTGTATATTACCATATCTCCTGTCGAATCAGCTCGAAATATAGGTGTCGTATTCCAATGCAACCTCTCGTTAGACGACCATATCAGCTCCACAGTCAAATCTGCCAATTTTCAGCTTCATAATATTGCTAAAATTCGGGCTTGTTTAGATAAGGATATCACGTCTAAGTTGGTCTATGCATTCGTGACATCTCGTCTCGACTTCTGCAGCTCACTGCTTACTGGCCTCCCAGCATGTGCGATCAGGCGATTGCAGCTGGTGCAAAACTCCGCAGCTAGGCTTGTCTGTCGTGAGCGTCGCAGTTGCCACATTACTCCACTTCTCGCCGACCTGGCTACCAGTCAAGCAACGAGTTGACTTCAAGGTTTTGTCGTTCACTTTTAGGTCCCTTCATTCTATGGCTCCAGCCTATCTCTCCGACACACTCCCCCATCAGGCCAAGCATCGTACCACCCGCTTTTCGGAATCCAACAGTCTAGAAATACCTCGTACAAACCTCAAATCCTTTGGAGACCATGCATTTAGTTCGTATGCTCCCAAAGCCTGGAACTCCCTCCCGACCTGCGTCAGAACATCCCCTGACCTGATCACATTTAAAAGGAACTTAAAAACACACCTATTTAGGACAGCATTTAGTGGATCCCTGTGATTCGTTCTTCACGTGCTTATGCGTGCTGACACTGTGCATGCTGCCACTAACCACATTTGCATGCTGATCCTATGCATGTCACCCCTAACCATGTTATTCATTTTGTTTGTTTTTTAAGCATGATTTTACTTACCATTTAATTGCATTTCCCTTTGCAGCAAATGTAAAGCGCCTAGAAAGAGATTAAGTTCTCTGAGGGCGCTTTATCAAGTACATTATTATTATTATTACTGTAGTAATAATCAAGCCGATTCTTCTGCTCGCTATATAAGTGATGCTGGGGTTCACTAGTCTTATTAATTTATCCCGTGAATAGAATGTAGAAAATCACGCCCAGGAAAGCGCCCAAACCAAAGCACACAGGAGCAAGAAAAGACAATAACTCTCTGAGGCTCAGGGACGGGTGATTGGAATAGGAGAACCTTCGGAGTTACAATCGGAACGATAGCAGGAAGAGCAGCATACCGATAGACTGACCTCGAGGACATATTTTTTTGGCCTCCGCTAATATGATCACCTTAATGATAATTCTTGCAGGTTGACCAAATTTGCCATTACAGTATATCCTCCTTCACGCTGTGATACGCTTGGATTCGTATCAAGCATCTAAGTGGAAATTTAGAGCCGAAGCTTTTACACTCTGTGTCAAACACAGAGCGATGAATAGTTTCGATATCTCAATCAGTAAGTTAACTCAGTGGTTTTGGAAATGTTCCCCACTCTAAGTGAACTATTCTTGTTCGGCATTCTAGCCTAGCCCATCGCAAATGGCTTTCACTTTATGATTTTTAATAATTATTAGATTGATATAGGCAGTTAAGGGGCCGGGTTACGTTAAGCTAATTTACTGTAGTTGATTTACTCAACTAACTTTTATTTAAACCACAAACTTTTAACTCATTCTTATACGTATGAACTAGGATTTATCAGCAAGTAAAAAATGTTACATTAGTTGTATTTAATAGGCTTAGACTAAGTAGATTATCCAATGAAATATACCCGAGCCTTGACTTCAATGTTTTTCAGATGCTCAGCGAACTTCATGTTGCAAAGTCAGCTGAACTTCTATGTATCTTCTATCGAATGTACATCTATGTGTAATATACGTTGCAGTTAGAATCGCCGACCAATGACATATCGGTATCTTAACAATGACCTGCGCGTCATTTGTCAAGTAAGAGAAAACTTATCTGCTACTCATTTTAATAGCAATGGCGAAACTAGTGCGAAGCAAGAGTCCGTCTGTCAAAATAAAAGCAGGCGTTTACAGGTTGAGCGATTAATCTTGGCTAGACTCGGCGTGTTGATCTCAGCAGGTTGTTAATTCCTCGTTTAATATGAACTGTCTCGTTGCCGTTAAGATCACTCGTAAACTTATTGAATATTTACTTTTTAAAAGCCAGATGAGCGACAAATCAATTTGACAGCTATAAGTGATTTACCGATTAGAAACGGATGGCCACAATCCTTCTAGGGGGTTTCAATTTAGAAAAGATACTCGCTATCGTCGAGGCATTCCAACAAGTAATACAATTCTCACTGTTACCCGGATCGGCATGAAGATCAATGGTCCATCAGCTCTCGGTGGACAGGACTAAGCAATAAGCATACATATGCTCTCACATGTTCATTCAAAATATTTCAAATTGATTTGCTTTAAGAAATGCGTGGATATTTCTGCCAAAATGACGCTGAATGTCAAAATAAGTATAAATAAATAAGTAAATAAGTAGTAGCTGAGCCTTCAGCTAGGTGCTACAACGCCCTGAAAAACAATCGTGACCCTATAAAGATGAATGTCCTTGGGAGCTGATTCGACGAGCTCCGAAACCAAAGGTTCGAAGTATATCTACTCGGCTGTTTAGACCGGCGCACGAAAGCGTAAGCGCCACGCTGCATTTGACTTGCAGCACGCGAACAATTTTTTGCAGGCCTCAGGTCGAAAGGAGACGACGTGGTCGCGAGTCGACGACCTCTCGACGGCTGGCATAGACATGGTGAGCCACATGAGAGCCCCATGCAAGATGGGCCACGGCATTGCTGCTGCTCGGCTTCATTGTGGCCCTGTTGCAATGGCTGCCCAATATCAGACCTACTACCAACGACTGGCCTGGGTACTATGGCCTGGCTGATCCTATCGCTGAGCCCAAGGTCGATGGTCAAGGCGGCCAGTCAGCATTGAGCGTTGCTGCTGCAGTCGCTTGGCCGGGCATCGTGCACACGCGACGGCTCGAGCAGCTGGTGGATTACTGCAACTCGCGTCGGGTGCAGGTGCTCGCCATCGCCGCCTCGAGGCGACCGGTGGCCCCGCTCGCTGAGGCCTCGCTCGGCGTCTGGTATTGTCCGATACCTAAGTGCGCCTCCACGGCGTGGAAGTACTTCCTTAGAAAAATATCTCGCGTCAAGTGCATGAAGACGAGCGATCGCGAGGAAATCCATCTCTGCGTGACCGGCATTCTGAATGCAACTGCCATGAATTTCGTCGAAAACTCGTCCGTGATTGTTGTGAGGAACCCGTGGCGTCGGCTGGTTTCTGCCTACATTGACAAGGTAGTCGTGCAGCGATCTAACGTGTCCAGAAATTGCTACGAGTTCAATGGAGTGAACATCACTGCGAGCATGCCTATTAGCTTTCAGCAATTCATAACCTGTATCACTTCTCAAGCAAAGAACGGTCAGCGAGTCGACGAGCGCTTCGCTCTCCAGTTTAGTCTCTGCAACTTTTGCGAGAGAGCGACAGAGGGAGGAAGATTAATTATAGGCAAGTATCGCCGAGCGAGCTTACGTCTGCTTCAGTAGTTTGGCGCTTGTCTCTGTTCATTGGGGTGCCATGTTTGTTCATTGGGGGCCATG